>JAGFNQ010000993.1:127277-148841 GCA_024364735.1 Boesenbergia rotunda | reverse complement strand
CAATTGATTGCTGTGCTTAGGGGTTCGAGGCCAGCTCTTGCTTGACGACCAAGAAGATTTTGAACTTAGGGAGGATTGAGGCTTAGTTTTTTAGCTAATTTCAGTTGTTTTAGCTGTAATTTTATTTCTGCACTTGGTTTCGTTTCTATTTTTGTATCAGCCACTTAGTTTCGATTTCTGAATTTGTTTTCTGCTTAATTAGGTTTCATTCGGCAAGTAGATAGTTAGTGAACATGTTTAGTGAACAATAGTTCGATGTTTCAGCTTAATTCATGTTTAATTGCTTACATTCCATTTTATTAGATGCGTATCAAGTCCCTGTTTTGCGTATCAGTTCAATGCCGCAAGTTTCAGATTTCAAATCTAAATTTCTCATCAGTAAACCTAGCTTCTCTGAATCCTTTCTGAACATTAGAATTGTGAACTAGATTTTAGTTGTTTGTTGTCTTTGAATTTAATTAGAAGCTTCATTTCTGCTCATAGTTTCTGAGTTCCTGCAATTCAGTTTCAAATTCTGCACTTTTCCATTTTATTTCTGCAATTTCGACTTCAGCTCATCCAGAGGTTCCATGTTTAATGAACCATTGCATTAGATCTCCATTTGATCAAATTGTTTATGCATTTGGTTGTAGTGTATCAGTTTCCCTGTTTTCAGTTTCCAATTTCTGCACATCCATTGATTCTGAAATTCGGTTTCAATTTCCTGCATTTTAGCTCCTGTTCTAAGTATCAACTGATAGAATCTGAATGGAAGATTAACCAAACCTGGTTTTTCTTCTGAATTTTCATGGGAGATTGTTCCATTTCCATAGCATTTGGGATCGACTTATGAATATCAGTTTCTGAAATTCTAAATCCATTACTGCATTGGACAGTTTCAGACTTGTTGTTTGAATTGTTTCGGTTCATTATTTCTAAAGCTGCATCAATGGAACGTTAGCTCTTCTAAATTCCATTTGAACGCTAGTTTGAGCAATTACTTTCAGCTTACCTTGATTGTTTGTCCTGCATCTGAATTGTACATGAAATTCTGCACATTGATTTGCCTTAACGTGTCTGATTTGGAGCTGCAATTGGATGCTAAATCCCTTCCTTCAACTCTTACAAATTTGTTCACTAATAGCCTTGTTTTCTAAGCTCAATTGACCAGCTTCAGCTCTGAATTCTAAGTTGGCAAATTTCTGCAAAGGCAGCAGAATTTGTGAAGCAGTTTTCATTCTCTTGCGTGCCAAGTTGCTGAAATTCGGCGCTTTGTATCAAGTTCATGTTTAGGCAGTGATTGACACCTAGTTAGAGGGTACTTTAGTGTGCCATGGTGTTTGACATCAACTAGTATTGCATTTAGCCTTTTCTGAATTCCTTCGGCAATGGTTGACTCCAGAATGTGTAATTGGCTTGTGTTAAGTTTGTTTTAAGTTTGCTTGCTAAATGTTGTGGCTAGCTTTAGTCTTAAGTTAACTTGCTTGCGATAATTGCCATGCACTGCTTTTATTCCGTTGCGCAGCATTAGTTTTGCATTCGAAATCCGATTTGTTTTCCAAAAATTGGTTAAGTGCATGAATTGATTAAGTGGTCAATTGGTTGAATCATTAAATGCCATCACTTTGTTTAGTCATGAGTTAAGTTTCCTTAATTTTCCTTGCAAGTTCTTGTCCAATCGAAACCAAATCCGATTTTTATTTGAAACTCAAAATTCACAAACGATACCTAAACACAAGCTCGAATCAAACAACGTCAATTAGTCCCGAGGAAAAATACGACCTGTGACCCCTTTACTACGTTTTCATTCTTTGATTGCAAAAAGGGTTTCCAGCACATTTATAAATATCTAAATTTGAGACCCACATTCGTGACAGTCTATTTTGGGTCCGTCAATGCATTGGAAGAAGTTTCGGTGGAGCCCTCTCCGATGCTCAAGTTAGAGCTCTCTCTCTCTCGTAAGGAGAACAACGAGGAATTAAAAGACTGTAAATCTGCAAATCTTACCCCCTTTACATGGGTGTTGAGACATCTTATATACCTGATGCCTTCTTCTCACGTGTCCCTACTTCCTCCTCCATGTTCTTTAATCATCGATTACTTACCAGCTATTCTCTTCTAGTAACGACCACTGTGACTATTAAGGCCTTAATTACCATGCATTGCGAACAATAATTACCTAATGACATTCCTGTTCTGGAAGGAGGAGCGGGTACTTGAAGCCTAATTTTCTTATCCTTACGCTGATCTTTAGGCTCCACTCTCCCAAGTCAGTCTCGGAGTCTTATCTCCTGAGCTAAACATGGGGCCTGTTGGGGCAATCAGCCCAAGTATGATCTGGAGGATCATGGGTTTTGATGTGTGTGTCAATATGATTAAGTTAGGGTTTCATTGTGATCTAATATGTGTATGTGAGTGTACAGGTTTGCAAGATACACATAGACTTAGTTGGATGTCTTCAGGTACGGTGAAGGGTGGCATGGAGGCAAGCCGTGGGCTTGTGTGCGCATTCAAGGGACCATGGACAAAGCAGGGACGATGAGCCGAGGGAAGCGAACTTCGGGGCATACGTGAAGGATGACATGAAGGCAAGCCGAGGGCTTGTGTGCGCATCTGAGGGATGAGGGCCAAAGTCGAATAGGGCTTGAAGGCAATAGGTCGAGGCTGCTGGAGCAGGGACGATGAGCCGAGGGACGCGGACTTCGAGGCATGCGTGAAGGATGGCATGCGCATCTGAGGGACGGGAGCCGAAGACTAAGAGGGCGCGAAGGCAACAGATCGACGCTGCTAGATGAGTAGTCAACCAGGTCGTGAGGTTCCGAGTGCTAAGGGAATTGTACTCGGGGTGGGCTAAGTCGTGAGGGTTCGAGTGCTGAGAGAAATGTACTCAGGAAGGGTAACCCAAGACTTAGGCAGTGGACCAGTCGACTGGTGAGGGACCAGTCGACTGGTAAGGTTCACAATAAGATCAGTCGACTAGTCCAGGACCAGTCGACTGATGGTGGCCAGAATTCGAAAAGACAGGCGGTGATATTCGAATTCAGAGTGGACCAGTCGACTGGTAACGGTCATATTCAGTCTCGAGCTCTATTTGTAAAATACGGTGATTCGAAAATTCAGACCAGAAAATTTTTCGGAATTTTTCTGGATAGAGTGTAGGGTTTCTGGCCCTATGGGAGGGGCCAAGGGGCTTTATTGTAAAAACTTAAAACTTATCAAGGGTTTACGGGTAATCTCTTAAATTATGAAAGGGTAAATAATCTAACCCTAGAGATTTATGCAGGTGGATTAAAATATAGTGGAGGGTTAAATGGCTAAAACCCTTACCCTAAGGGTAGTATTTAAATTTCTTGAGATTGGTGGACCTTTTCGCAAAAAGACAATCCTTTATATATATTTCTTTTCCTCTCTTCATTTGCACGCGCAGCCACCACGATCTTTCTCCCTTGTGCCCTAAATCTGACGCCGCGGCCCAAGCCACGCCGACCTCCTTCCTCGGCTCTTCTCCGCGTGACCTAGCCGACGGTGATGGCCGCACTGGCTTCCTCTCCTCTGCTGTTCTCCTTCGCAAACCCTAGCTCCTTCCTATCATCACACAGAGTCGTCTCCTCCTTCGCCATACTTCCTCACCGGATCGCGATTGGAGGATTGGGTGGAGGTGTAGTTGAATCCGGCCGATGAATCATCTTCCTCGTTTGGGATGCACAGCCGGCCAAGCTTTTTCGGGTAAGCTACAACTACCATTGATCGGGTGTGAGGGCAACCACCTTCTTCCTTTGAAATTGGATTCCTCTTCGCTGGTGGAGACCAGAGCAGCATCGTTGCCAATCAGAGGGAGTGAAGGGGATTTCGGAGCTTGAGGGTTTTAATGGCGAGCTTGCCTGCCAGATCAAAGCTGAGCTACTCTCATTGGCATCGATTCAGGTAAAGAATTGATAGTGTTTACACCCTTTTGAGATGAGGTTTTTGTTAACTGATGTTGAAACTTTTCTACGGATTAGAAATTTTGTTTTGGATTCTTCCTTATGCCGTGAGCTAGGACTTGGATGCAGCAGGCTATGTTGTTCTTTCGGTAGTTGATTGGTTTCTGTATGGGATGAATAATTTTGGAATGTTGTAAGGAATGTATGGCTGGTACCTAGATCAGTTCTTGAGCTGTGATGCTATGGTGAGATTGTTATTCTGGCGAATTAGTGTTGCAAAGAGGTTTTTGTCTTGGGGATCAATGTGTGTTAAATTGTATTATTTTGGGATCTACTTAATGTTTGTTGATTGGATCTGGGAACTTTGTTCACTTGTTATGCATGTTTGTTGTTGAGGTGGATTTGATGTTGTTAGGTTTTCCTGTCCTTATATTACTGTGAGCTTACGTTTGGGTTTCAATTTGGTTTTATTTGGAAGTTATACCATGGGCAAAGATTGGGATGAATTAAATCTATCTTAGTTGGTATTATGTGTTGGATTTGAATCTGAGTTCTTTGATTAGACAATAATATAGTTGATACTGGTTATGGTTTGAGATGGGTTTTATTTTTGGCTTTTGGAGCTAGGTTTTCTCCTATGATTGGTTCTTGATCACAGTGTGGTTTCTGAATTTGAAGTTCAGATCGAGTTGTAGACCTTGGTATAGGTTCGGTTTGGATTGGGTACTAGTTTGATCTTAATTAATTAAGGAAGTTTGTTTAGTTAAGAATCATGTGTATTGTAGCTAAACCTATGTCCTTTAATACAGGGCGTTGATTGATTACCTGCGGATTATTGGACGGGAGGTTCTCTATTGATACGGACTTCACTTACTTGGAGGCGGGTACCCTTTGACTTATCTTTTAGATATTGTCATATTGCTATGCATGGTTGGTTATAGATAGCAGTAAGATTATACGCTAGCCCTGAGTTATTATGCATGTCCTGGATACTTGTTAGTTATCCCTGAATTATTATGCATGTCCTGGATACTTGTCAGTTATCCCTGAGTTATTATGCATGTCCTGAATACTTGTTAGCTATCCCTGAGTTATTATGCCTGTTCTGGATACATGTTAGTTATCCCTGAGTTATTATGCCTGTTTTGGATACATGTTAGTTATCCCTGAGTTATTATGCCTGTTCTGGATACTTGTTAGTTATCCCTGAGTTATTATGTCTGTCCTGGATACTTGTTAGTTATCCCTGAGTTATTATGTATGTGTATCTATCATACACCATCCTTGCACTGTTGCATGCCGACGATCAGCGACTCCCTTGTGGTTGAGCCTAATCGTCTTCCGGTACATGATAGGCACGCACGGCCACTCATGGGTTAGTGGATACCGTAGATGTGTGCATTTGCCCTGTATTGCTCCGTTCGGCCACTATGAGGAGGGTGAGCGCGGGCGTGGTAGCAGCCAGGGATCCCTTCTCGTACTGAGCCACGAGGAGATGAGAGCGGAGCTCCCTCATATATACATGGGGTAGGGGGGTGGTCCCCCGCCAGCATCCTGTCCACCCGGTCACTCAGGAGCAGTGATGGCAGGATGCGTACAGTTTGTCACAGCTCTACCCACGCGGACGTCGTGGACGATATCCTGACTGGGACTAGGGGTGACACATGTCATTGCACCATGTGCATACTTTGCATCGTGCATTGTTTGCTGCACTTGATTCTTGCACTTGTTTGACATGCATATTCTGGAGACTTGTTATTTGAGATTATATGACTAATGATATTTCCACGGTACTCATTGTCCACTTTTCAGGTTAGCTGGATTCTGGTATGTATTTACCTCAGTATTTCCAGTACTAGTTTTTCCATATTGTTGATATGAGACTGTATTAACGTAGATGCTTATTGTTATTATAACATACTATGCATATCTACTGGGTATTCGCTGAGTTATGGACTCACCCCGTTGTCATATATATTTTTATTTCAGGTTGAGATATTGGGAGTCGCCAGAAGAGCCCAGCAGCCAGTCTCTACCCATCGCGACGGCATAGTTTCGTTTTGTACTTAGTAGTGTCTATTTGTATATTTACTTATTGGACTTGTATATGTCTTGGGAGTGTTGTCGTGTGCCCTAAGGGGTTTTTGTATTGGTTGTTTCATCGTAAGTCGGACCGGTCCGCAGTCAGGTATGATTTACTTAGTTGTCTGGTGTTTTTATGTTTGTTTATCTATTTTGGAGGCCTGAGGCCAAATATATATTGCGTGGATTGTTATATAGGTTGTATGTATGTGTAAATTGTCCGCCGGACAGGGGAGGTGCTGTCCGATTTTATATTGGGAGCAGCGGCTCTTGGGTCTCGGGGCGTGACACTATTTAAGGGAGCTCATTTAAGGTTGTTTCTTCTTGGCGAAACTTACTTGGTTAGAGCTTGTTATTAGCCTACAGTGCTCAGGGATTGTCCAAGGTTTGTGGCGAGGTTTCTCCACCCACAAGGAGCGACAAGAGCTAGCCGGAGGTGCTCCGGAAAATCATCCACCGAAGGATTAGGGATCATCCACCGAAGGATTAGGGATCGTCCACCTTACAGACAGTCGTGGAGTAGGAGTTGCATCTTTGAACCACGTAGATCGGTTTGTATTAGCATTGTTTTAGTTTTTATTTAGTATTTCTGCTTGCACATGCTAACGTTGTAGGTAGAAAATCAAACGAAAGCTATTCACCCCCCCCCCCTCTCACTTAACGGTAAGATCCTAACAAGTGGTATCAGAGCGAGGTTCTCTTGTCTACGGACTAACCGCCGAGAGAGCAAAAAGCTAGAGGAGATGACAATTGAAGAAAAGTTGGGTGATGACATCAACGTTGCGCCTCCCTACGATCGCGAGGATTTCGACTATTGGAGGATGCGGACGAAGACGTGGTTTGGCATGGATTGGAACTACATGATTGCGCTTGAAGAACCGTTTGAAGTTCCAAAGGATAAACACGGGAAAAAGCTCCAACCAAGATATTGGAATAATGAGCAACAAGCACAAACAAAAGCAAACGAAATGGTAATTTCAATTTTAGTTAATATTTTGCCTAATAATGTAATTAGTTGTGTAAGTGAATATCAAAGTGCACATGAGTTATGGAACAAGATGGTAGAATTTCATAAAAACCCTACACAAGATCAATTAGTGGAAGAGCCCAAGGAAATAAGTTTAATGGTCCAAGAAGAGGGAGGGCCAAGCGGATGAAGAAAGAAATTCAACATCCGAAGAAGAGGAGAAAGAAGAGAAAGAATTGTCTGTTTCCTCAAATGAAGTGGCTCAAGAGAGTGAGAAATCAACCACTTCATCAAGGGAAGAGGAAGAGGTCTTCACTTCAAGAATTGAGGGGAAGGAGAGACCTTCTTCAATACCGAAGCAAAAAGAACCCTCAGCCTCCACTAAAGCAAGGACAAAAGCCCACGTCATTTGCTTTGGATGCAACAAGAGAGGACACTACAAGGACAAGTGTCCATTAGGTAAAAAGGAGGTAAACCCTACACCCAAGTCAATTCTTTTGAAATCTAATATGGGTTGTAGGGAAAAGGAAGGGAAAAAGCACATTAGATGCTTCACATGTGGAGAGCTAAGGCATTATCACACCAAGTGTCCAAGAAAAAGAGAGCTCAAGAAATTTGTAGCATTTGAGAAGATGGGAGAAGGAAGAAAAGAAGAAAAGTTCACATCAAGGGGGAGCTACAAGGGTAAGGGAGGTAATCCCTAACTTTAAGAATGTTTCAAATTCCCCTATGTGTACTAGAAATGATAAAAATTGCTTGCCTTTGCGTAATTTTGGTTTCAAGTATCATGATAAAAATAGAGTTACTATTGAATGCCAAAATTCTAAGGAATCCGTGTATCATGATCAATCTATAACTTTTAGACCTAAGGACTAAGGTATTAACCCTAAGAAAGGGAGACATATGCCTAGATAAGTGGGTAGATCTAGGAATGACCAAGGTAGACATGGTGATGCTAGGGTTAAGAACTTAGAAAGAGAAAATCAAGTCTTGAGGGAAAAACTTAATAAGTTAGAGAAAAACCTAGATAGACTCACTATGGGATCCAAGGGGTTAGGCATGGTGTCGGGTAGTCAAAGCCCTAACCATGATAGATCGGGTTTATGATACCAACCTAGGAGATCAAATGCTAAGGAAAAGTCATATGCAAGGATGTCGTATGATTATAGCAAAGGGAAGGTCAAAAATGGCAAGAGAAAGTCATTTAAAGGGGAGAAGAAGAATTTTACCAAGAACAAGGTATACAAAATTAAGAGAGTTAGAGTTGAAAGTCAAGAAGCACCGGAAGTACACCGGTGTAGTCTTGCCATTGTGGATAAGTCACCTAGGGAGGTGACTAAGGCTAGGAGCTCAAGGGAGAGCTCTAGGAGTCAAAGTGAGATCCATGGGTAATGGATCTCAGGAGGAATTCTCCTAGGAGACTAGATGGACTTGGGAATGTGTCAAAGGATTTGGAAGACTAGTGTGAGTCTTAATCCTAGGGAGTTGGCACATCAAAAGGGAGGTTTATGGATAAAAAGATGAAAATGAGACTATATTGCTTGGAAATTGAGTTTCAATGTCTAGATGTCATATAAATCAATGTTAGGGATGCATTAAGGTTGAGGATGAGAAGACACATCAAGAAGATATCAAAACTAGGACTTTAGGCCAAGGATAATTTGAGCAACTTAGAGAGCTTTGAATTTCATGTCAATCTTGGGATTGAGGATAGATTTACATGAACACATATTTTTTCCAAGTAGACATAGGTCCCATGAATCTCTTCATGAAATTTCAGATTTTTTAGAAATTTATGAAATTAATTATGCATTTCTGAAATTAGGACTAAAAAACTGGAATTAGGGTACCAGTCGACTGGTTCAGAATCAATCGACTGATCTAGTGCAAATCAAAAGCTAAAAATTTGAAATTACCAGTCGACTGCCCTAGACTGCCCCTAGGGCAGTCAACTGATCTTTCTGTTCAGTTTCTCAGTCGACTGCCCCTGAGGCAGTCGACTGATCCGCGAGGATTTTAAAAGAAACAAGCCACGCGGGGGGTGGTCGAACCTAGGGTTTTAGTGCCACCCCCTGCAAGTTTTCATCTTCTTCAACCTCCCCTCTTGATCCGAGCCTCCCTAAAGCCCTATGATCACTTTCCTAGCCTCTCTCTACCTCAGATCTAAGTCTAGGGTTGAAAGTAACTCTCTTCTCGAGTCAATCTTCATCAAACATCATCATGCAATGTGCGGGAAAACGGTAACGACTTGTATGGTTCATTGTTCACATTTAGTTCATGATTTGTAACTAACTATCCCCTTTTTGCATAGTTTTCTTGTTTTACTCTTCATTTGGGTCATTTTTGATGCATGCATGGGTAAATTGCATTTTAGAGTTGTCCAAAAGAGACGGTTGGATGAGGGATCATCCCAACAGCGTCCTACAGATTCTGAGGCACCTCGATTTCGTTCCGAGTAATGCCGGCAGAGATTTGCAAATAGCGACTTTGTATTGATGAACTGTCGGTATCTTAACCGAACATACTTTCAAGAGAAGACCCCCCACATTGCTGAAATGATCACCTATTTTGGTTTAAAACAGTTGGTTTATTGTCAGCACTATGTTAACCTTGACCTATGTAAAGAGTTTTATGCCAACCTTACATGCATTAGCCCCGATGATAGGGTGTATGAGTCCATGGTAGCGGGAGTTACCATTACCTTTACACTTGCAGTCTTAGGAACATTTTTAGAGTGTAGAGCCTCTAATAATCCCTTTACATGTTTTCCTAAAGTGGTCGAGCCGTTTGACTTTCCTAATGTGACCATAGACCAAATCCATCAGCATTATTGTGCAAGACATCGATGTTCTACACAACACATTTTTGAAGCTAAGCGCATGACTCCTATTAGCAACGTGTTGTACAAAATTGTCTTAGAATGCATTTTACCCATTGTTACCAAGGGAAGGTCGAAGATTCGACTACCTCACTTGGTAATAACGTACGCATTAGAGAGGAGATTAGATATTGACATCACCTTGCATGTCTTTGCATCCATTATCCATTTTTCACATAGTGTCAATACCAAGATTTGCATGCCTTTCGGTCATGTTTTGACCGAATTCTTTGAGTCTAGAGGTATTTGCACTAATAGGGGTCAGGTACATCGTCTGTCCAAGGACTACGACCAAATCGGCTCACGACAGCTGTCCTTGGCGGGGATTGAGTGTCGGCAAGGGGTGATGGCCTGGAGACAGCACTCTGATTCCTCCAGTTCTGATGAGGAGGTTGCACCTGCTGCTGCTGCTGGGGTGACACAGGAGGAGTTCTCCCTACTATGGGCAGACGTTCATGGACTGAGGGAGGACTTCCACACATTTCAACAGTACCAGGTTGGTATTGATGGGGCGATTCACGACCTCACAGAGCAGTTCCAGGGGTTCCAACAGCGGCAGGATGAGATGTATGCGGTGATGCAGAGCTGGAACCTGATGTATCAGGCTCCTCCTCCTCCTCCTCCTCCAGGCGATGACATGTGATTCAGCTGATTTGATGATGAGGGTGTTGAGAGTGAACTTAGATCAAGCTTATTTTATTTACCTCTCAAACACTTATTTTAGCATTGTAATATTTGATAACTCTAGGGCTATGGCCCTTGTGACACTTGTTTTTATGCCTTATGATTTATATGAAGCTTTCAATCCATGCTTTGGTATTATTTATATGAATTCTCAATTCATGGCTTGATATTGCTCGTATTAAATGATATGATTTTGCTATTATGGACATAAGTAAATTTTGATATATATATATATATATATATATATATATATATATATATATATATATATATATATATATATAGTTAAGGGATGAGAAGGGGGAGGTTTTATCATGTACCTTATCTTGAGAATTTATATAAAGAAAAGGGGGGATTTGAAAACAATTATATGTTTAAAATGATATAGGATGGGCTTCGCAAACACATAGAATCAAATGTAGGCTTGAGAGTTGATACAAAATGATACATTTTTAAAGAATTGGAGTTTGTGTCAAAAGTCAAGCATATTTGGTATTTTTCACGAAACTATATTTTGTAGGGTAGGATATACCTTAATAAATATGCTTGCAAAGTTTCAAATTTTTTCAAATTTTGTGGAATTTTCTAGGGGTTTCTGAATTTGGGCTGAGAAATTCAGAATTGAAGTGTATTAGTCGACTAGTCGACTGATCTTTCTGTGGGTTTACGAAATAAAGGCATCAGTCAACTGATCCAGAGGCACCAGTCGACTGATACTGGATCAGTCGAATGATCCTTCTGGTTGTTGATTTCTGAGGGTTTTCCAAAAATAGATTTGGTTCCTTTTGACACTTGGGTTAGGATTGGTTGGGGCAATCTTTTTGATGGTGTCAAACGGAGAGAACTTGTGGTGTTAAGTTAGGTTTGACTTAACTTGGTATTATAGAAAATTGAAAATTATGTGGAGGGCATAGATTAAGGGGGAGGGCATGTTTATGTCCCTTAATGTGCTATGTCTTTAATTTTCAATTGTTATTGTTGTTGTTTTACCTAACTTAAACATATTACCACACATCAAAAATGGGGAGATTGTTGGGGTAATCGGCCCAAGTATGATTTGGAGGATCATGAGTTTTAATGTGTGTATCAATATGATTAAGTTAGGGTTTCATTGTGATCTAATATGTGTATGTGAGTGTGCAGGTTTGCAGGATACACATAGACTTAGTTGGATGTCTTCAGGTACGGTGAAGGGTGGCATGGAGGCAAGCCGTGGGCTTGTGTGCCCATCCGAGGGACCATGGACAAAGCAGGGACGATGAGCCAAGGGAAGCGGACTTCGAGGCGTGCGTGAAGGATGGCATGGAGGCAAGCCGAGAGCTTGTGTGTGCATCTGAGGGACGAGGGTCAAAGTCGAAGAGGGCTTGAAGGCAATAGGTCAAGGCTGCTGGAGCAGGGACGATGAGCCGAGGGACATGGACTTCGAGGATGCGTGAACATGCGCATCTGAGGGACGGGAGCCGAAGACGAAGAGGGCGCAAAGGCAACAGATCGACGCTACTGGATAAGGAGTCAACCAGGTCGTGAGGTTCCAAGTGCTGAGGGAATTGTACTCGGGGTGGGCTAAGTCGTGAGGGTTCGAGTGCTGAGAGAAATGTACTCGGGAAGGGTAACCCAAGACTTAGGTAGTGGACCAGTCGACTGGTGAGGGACCAGTCGACTGATAAGGTTCGCAGTAAGATCAGTCGACTGGTCCAGGACCAGTCGACTAATGATGGCCAGAATTCGAAAAGTCAGGCGGTGATATTCAAATTCAGAGTGGACCAGTCGACTGGTACTGGACCAGTCGATTGGTACTGGGCCAGTCGACTGGTACTGGACCAGCCGACTGGTAACGGTCATATTCAGCCTCGAGCTCTATTTAATGGAGTTCGTTTAAGGCTGTTTCTTCTTGGCGAAACTTGCTTGGTTAGAGCTTGTTAGTAGCCTACAGTGCTCAGGGATTGTCCAAGGTTTGTGGCGAGATTTCTCCACCCACAAGGAGCGACAAAAGCTTGCCGGAGGTACTCCGGGGAATCATCCACCGAAGGATCGGGATTGTCCATCTTACGGACAGCCATGGAGTAGGAGTTGCATTTCCGAACCACGTAGATCGATTTGTGTTAGCATTGTTTTAGTTTTTATTTAGTATTTCCGTTTGTGCATGCTAACGTTGTAGGTAGAAAATCAAACGAAAGCTATTCACTCCCCCCCCCCTCTAGCTTAACGGTAATATCCTAACAAGCCTTCTTCTATTTTCCCTAGATGGTCTCGAGAGCCCGATTCCCCGTCTGACCTCGAGGGATTTCTTCCGTTCTCCCGAGATAGTCTCAGAAGCCCGATTCCCGGTCTGACCCGGGGGGTTTTCTTCCGTTCTCCCGAGATAGTCTCGGAAGCCCGATTCCCGATCTGACCTCGGGGCACTAGTTCGGTGGGCCCTATCACGTGGCTTTCTCGTGCCACATATCCCCCCTAGTTACTCATCCCTACCAACAATTATCCAACCGTCATTTATTTTTTTCTTTCTTTTATCTCTCTTCTTCTTTTTACATCAATTTTAAATTATATTTATATTATTTTCAATCGGCAGCCAACCCTCAACGTCCTTATAAAATTGTCCAATGTAGAATCGTTGTACCCTACTCATGAATATAAATTCATAAATTTTTTTAGATCAGGATACTTCGGCTCATGATCGTCACGCCAAGTTTTCATTAACTTTAACACCGAATGTATCCTAGAGGATCGAACTACAACACTTTAATGTCTCCATTATATTTTCACGGTTGCATCATAAAGGTGGAGGTTGTCTTTCATCTATTTCTCCATCTCTATTTCATTGCCTGAGTTGAACCAAAATTTAGGTTATTGATCACTGGCAACTAGATTGTGTTTTGAGAATTATTTTTTTGTGAACGATGGATGAAAAATTTTCATGAAATCATATCAATCATTTTAAACATTAATCCATGTCATTACTAAAAAAAATGATAAATCGACAGTAGACAAATTGAACCTGGGATAACCGGTCCGATCCCACGGAAGTTTCCCACCGGTCACCAGGGTAAATCGGGAAGCACTCACGGTGGCCAGTCTAGACGCCCAGCGTCCCAGGGTTCGCGCCCCATTTGGAGGAAAAATTTCTGCAAAATGCGCCGTAGCTGGGGATCGAACCGTGGATGCCTGGGTTAACGACTAGTGACCTTACCGCTGCACCATAGCCCCGGGGGGTAATCCATGTCATTACTAAAAAAAATGATGAACCAGGCAGCAGACAAATTGAACCTGGGATCACCGGCCCGGCCCCACGGAAGTTTCCCACCGGTCACCAGGGTAAATCGGGAAGCGCTCGCGGTGGCCAGTCTAGACGTCCAGCGTCCCAGGGTTCGCGTCCCATTTGAAGGAAAAATTCCTGCAAAATACGCTGTAGCTGGGGATCGAACTACGGATGCCTGAATTAACAGCTAGTGATCTTACCGTTGCACCATAGCCCCGGGGACAATCCATGTCATTACTAGACATGACGGGAAGGGTAGGTATCTCCCAAGTAATGGTCATATAAAAGAATTAAAGTTAGCGATGGTATTAATATCATCAACACCATGCGATCCATTAAAAAAGAAAAAATTATTCCCAAAATTTTGATGCAACAGTTATACACTCTAATAGTTAAGTATTTATGATTTAATTTTTAACTACCATTTATTATAAAATATTTTTTTAGTAAATCTAGAAAGTTAGTTACGGATGAATAATCATAAATACTTTTCTATTTACTTAGTGGATGGAATATGAAATGAATATTGAATTAGATCATCTATCCTAATATAATTTATTTGATGAGGTAGACTGTTCACCCCAAAATTAATAATCGGAAGAATTGGATTTTCGATTAACAAAAAAAAAGATCGAATTAGACATTCAAAACAAACTGCTAATTAATAAAATGCATGATTTTATCATTAAATCCCCCAAATCCATTTCTTAAACACTCATAATCATCCATGGAATTCTTATTTGAAAACAAGCGGCAAGAACGACAGTTCTACTTGATGAACTCTAAGACCCAAGTGCCGGCGAACACCGGAATTCTTATTTGAAAGCAAGCGGCAAGAACAATAGTTCTACTTGATGAACTCCATGACCCAAGTGCCGGCGAACACCGGAAGAGCGTTGAATCCATGGAATCCTGCTTCCGTCGCCAGCGCCCTGAACTCCTCCTCTGTTCTCTCTTTTCCGCCCACGGTGTAGGCCGCCATGCTCAGGTCCATCTGGAAAATGAATTTGGCTTCCGGTGTCGCCTCCGGTACCGCAGGAATAATGTACTCCACCACCACCACTTTGCCTTTCTCCGCCGGCAGCGCCTTCCAGCAGTTCTTTAGTATCTTCGTGCAGTGCTCGTCGCTCCAATTGTGAAGAGTACACTGTATTTGTTCAACTGTTAGCAGATCGATATCGGAAATCGTTATGCGTTATCAGTGTTGAATTGATTGACCACTAGGATGATGGCATCGCCGGCGGGAACGGCTTCGAACATGTCTCCGCCGCGGTGCTCCACTCGGGTGAGGGCCGGCGCGTCGGCGACGACGTGAGGGAGGTCGAAGTTGATGCCGTGGACGTGGGGGTAGAAGGAGGTGATGAGGTGTAGGTTGTGTCCGGTGTTTCCGCCGACGTCGACGAGCACCTGTACGTCGGCGAAGCCGTCGTAGCGGCGCAGTATGTTGTTCATAACGAGCGTGGAGACGCCCTTCATGGCGGTGTTGAACACCTTGTTGAACCTCGGGTCGCCGCCTTGGTACTCGAACGTCGTCGTGCCATACGCCGCCATCACCGGGTGGCCGCCGTTCAGGATGGAGTCCGTCAAATAGCGCCTGAAATCCCCACGAGAATTGGAAATTTTACTTTTTAAGCCTCGAGTTTAAATTCTGTTTTCTTTTTTCACTTGTAAATTATGCAGCGTATCATGTAGTATTTATTTAAACTACAAGGGCGTAAAATGAAATTTTTCTGTAAATCATATATCGTACCACGTGTCGATCTTGACTTGATCCTGATGCATCAGCACTAGATTGGCCACCGTGCCGCTGTCGTCGTCCTGCACCAAGTAGTTGCAAACGGGAGCAGCGGAGTACTTCCTGTGGCCGCCATCGGCGGAAAAGCCGACGACGGCGTTCGCGGCGAGCAAGCGGAGAATGCGCTCGATCATGTCCGCGGCCGACGGGTTGGTGGTCGGCAAGCGGGCAGCGAGCTCCTCAGAGCTCAGCGCGGCCGTCGGTCCGGCTTCGACCAGCATCTCGAGGAGGCCGAGCTCGATGGCCGTCTTGAGAACCATAGGAAGGACGGCGGCGCAGGAGAGCTGGAAGGCCCGGGAGCACTCTTGCTCCTCCTCCTCCGGCGACAACTGCGGCGGGGCCATGTGACGCAGAAGAGCAATCCAGATAGGAAAAAGTGTACTGGATTGGCGAGGCCTTCTAATCCTTACGTTTTATAGCAAATATTCCATGAATTAATTTTAATTCCTAAAGAGATACGTTCACGTTTTTCATGAGTGCAATTTAAAATATGACGCAGGAAGAAAAGTAATACATTTTTTTAATAATTTTCTAATCAGATTTGAGCTTTTTTCCATACAAAACAAGTTTTTTCCCACCAATATACTTTAATTAATTCAAAAAAAATAGCATGTGCCAGACCTTAATGACCAATACATTCAATATGCTTTATTTCCGTGACCGCAGGGCAGTTTTTAGGCATAGGCAATTAAAATTTATACCTAGGGCCTTAATTTTTATTAGGGTCCATTATTTATGATATATTAAATATATTTTTATTATATATTTTAAAAGAATGGAAAAGAATAATGTCTTGATTAAAATTTTACGTATCTTATTTTTTTAGTCAAAATTATAGATTTTATAAAAATCTTATTATAGTTCTAATGGATAGAGTCATAAGGGGTTCTCTTTTTAATATTTTAAATTTAATTTTTATTATGTATGTTATTTTATAAGATATAATGTATTCCTCTTCAATATCTTTCAACCCTAGACTTCTCTCGTTACATTTATTTTTTGTTAGTGATGTTTTCTCTTCTGATTAGTAAGAACATGAATTAGAATTTTTTATCCATGCAATGTAAAATAAAAAATATTAGTCTTTTTTCGAATTCCCTCTCTTCCCTTGACTAGCTCTCACCCTTTGTACTTCTCTCGCTCATTGATATTGGGAAAGAGAAATTACATCTAACGCTGTCATATTGATTCGGTTGGTGCTACTATGCTCCTTGCTTAATTAAGTTCAAATGTTGAGGGATTCATCCATATTGTGTTCGATCGAAATAGAAGATTTTATTATTTTTGAGCAATAGTAAGTTAGATATCTTTATCATTTCACTTCCTTGATAGACATTAAATTTTATTTTTATTTATATGTATTTACATAAATACATTTTTTGATTTCACATTTGTTTCTATTCTATCATTTACAACTATTTTGGTTTAGGTGATAAAAAAATATGATTTATTTTTTCTTTTATTTTGTGCCTAAAATGACTTATTTAGATTTTAATAAATAATAATGGCTAGTTTGATCTTGTTACGATCTTCATTTTCTAAGAATTATATTGAGTTATATATATATATATATATTATTTATTTATTTATTTGCGGTGATGATGAATTGAAGATGGAAATATGATTTTTTTCTATTATTGTCCTATTTCATTTATTCCTTTTCTTAAGAGTTATTATTTTGATCTTTTATTTTAGTAATTAGACATTTTTTTTATCTTTCTTAATTTTTAAACAATTCTAAATATATTTATTTTCGACTAAGTTGTTTGTCAGTTATAAGTCTGAATGAAAAAGGACAAGCAAAATTTTTTTTAAACAATGTTAAAGATTTTTTTTTGCCTAGGATCTTAAATAGGCTTGAGCCGACCCTGTTAGATCGATCGCCCAAAATTAAAAAAATCTTATTAATCAATTTTTTTATTCCTCGCATCTTACTTCTTGAAGAAGTATTAACCTCTCTCTCCATCTAAGCACGTGCCATTGCTATGGTCTAATGACCAATGCGTTCAATATGCTTTCCTTGGATCTTCCTTCCTAAAGAAGAGATGTCAATCTTCCTGAAGAATGAATCTACCTAATTGAACGAAAGGAAGAAGTCGCAATGAACCTCGGATCTTCCTTCCTGAAGAAAAAATCTACCTAATCGAAAAAAAGGAAGAAGTCGCAATGAACCTCGTAGCAGAAGCTTTCGACGAAGGAGGAAGGAGATCAGACTCGAAGAAAATCTGCCACCATCCACAAATATATTATCGTAGGAGCTCGCAGAGAGAATGGGGAGGCGATCGAAAATGATTAACGAGATTGAGTAACGTTAAATCTCGGACGACAGGTCTAGTCCCACAGAAATTTTTCATTGGCCGCTATGCTAAACTAGGAAGTGCTCGCGGCGAGTGGCCCAGAAGCCCAGCGTCTAGGGTTTGCGCTCCATTTGGGGAAAAAATTTCTACAAAATGCGTCATAACTGGGATCAAATCGTGGATGAGTAAGATGACATATACTCGTCCTTCTGCAGCACTATAACTGATGCAGGAGGGAATCCAAAATAATATTCAGATTTATATATTTAGGGTTTTTTAAATTGGTTATATATTTTTATTTAGTTTGTCCTAAATTTTAGGAAACCAAGTCTTGTTGGGTTTTTTTAATTGGTTATATATTTTTGTTTAGTTAGTTCCTAAATCTTAGGAAACTAAATTTTGTTGGTTAAATTTGTTCCTAAATTTTAGGGGACTAAGTCTGATTGGTTTAGAGTTTTTTTAGGGATATGAGTGCTATATAAACTCATGCTTAGATGATGTTTAGGACAAGTTTTTTAGATATTGAATCAATTTGCTTCGCTTAAGCCACGTTACGGCTATATCTCTATTTTTCTCTTCTCGCTCTTATTTTTCTCAATAAGGTTTAAACCCAGTTTTGGCTACTCCTTATCTCATTGTTACTTTCTTATTTTCTTCTCGTAAATTCCTCTGAAACTTCTCACCCCAGAATAATCCATATTCTGCCCGACGTCAGTTGGTATCAGAGCTCATTAAGATCCAATGGAGGGTCATCGTGGACGTGATCGTGGTCGCAACAGGTAGGTTCCGACTGAGGAAGCCCAGCACCGTGATCGTAGTATCCAAGATATAATGATGATTGAGGATTTACAGAAGCAAGTTGAGGAATTAACCCAACGTTTGGCAGCGCGGGATCTTGAAGGTCGTGGTATCTCTGAAGGTAACTCTGAGTCTCCTTTCGAGAACCCGTTTCATCGCTGTGCTACATATCGAGAACACCATGATCGAGAGGAACGATTTGGGAACTTTGGTTTCCGAGTGGATCTTCCTGATTTTTTTGGCACATTACAAGCGGAAGGCTTCGTTGATTGGATCAACGAAGTAGAGAGGATTTTTTAATACAAAAAAGTACCTGATCACATCAAAGTAAAGTTGGTCGTTATCAAGTTAAAAGGTCAAGCTTCAGCATGGTGGGAGCAACTTCGACGATCACGGGAGAGACAAGGTAAATCCAAAATCACTGATTGGGAAAAAATAAAGAAACTAATGAGAACACAATTTCTTCCCTTCGGCTGCACCCAAACATTGTATCAACGACTCCATACCTTGAGGCAAGGAGCTAGAACCGTTGACGACTATACAGAGGAATTCTATCAGCTTATTGCTCGGAATGATTTGTCCGAGATCGAGGAGCAGATGGTAGCGTGATATTTAGGGGGATTACGTCAACCCTTACAAGACACCCTGAGCCTTCACTCACTCTGGACCATTTCGGAGGCCTATCAGCGAGCCTTAACAGTTGAAAAACAACTAAACCGAAGACCGATGACTAGGAGCGATCTAAACAATCAAGTTGTTCGCCCTCAAGAGTCGCACCCTTCTCAGCAGCCACCACAAGGTAACCCTAAGACCACTATCAAATGTTTTCGATGTGGTGAACAGGGGCATCAAGCTTCGGAGTGTAAAAGATCCCCAGATCAAAAAAACAAGACTCTGCTAGTTGAGGAAGATATAGAGGATGAACTCGAACAGATTGATGAGTCAATTTATGATGACGATATTGATGACGAGGTTCTTTATGGCGATGGTTATGAGACTCTCGTCGTACGTAAGAGCCTACTAATCTCAAAGGAAGAATCTGAAGATGATGGGCGGAAGAACACATACACCCTCAGCATCAAAGGGAGGAACATCGTATTGGCTCCCCAACGAGAAGGAACCCCTTCAAATTTGGTAACCAATAATTCTACACTACTTTCTATGTCCAAATTTTTGAATGAGATGAAGCACAGAGATGTAGTCTATGCTTTTCTTCCTTTCAAAAGCAATGTAATAGACCCGGACTCGAATCTACCAGCTGAAGTGCAACAACTCCTATCAGACTTCGCTGAGTTGATGGTCGAAGCCTTCCTCCAGGACTTCCCCCTATGAGAGATATTCAGCACCAGATTGATCTCGTCCTGGGGTCAAGCTTACCTAACCGACCGACATACCATATTAACCCTAAGGATGCCGAAGAGCTACAACGACAAGTTATGGAGCTATTGAGAAAAAGCTATATTCGCGAGAGTATGAGCCCCTATGCAGTCTTTGCCCTACTTGTACCAAAGAAAGACGGTTGATGACGCATGTGTGTTGATAGCCGAGCTATCAACAAAATCACAGTGAAGAGTGGATACCACCAGATTCGAATCAAGTCAGGAGATGAATGGAAGACAGCCTTCAAGACACAACATGGGTTGTACGAGTGGATGGTCATGTCTTTTGGACTGTCCCATGCCCCCAGCACATTCATGAGATTCATGCATCAGGTCTTGCGGTCTTTCCTGGGAAGATTCGTAGTTGTATACTTTGACGACATCCTTATTTATAGTCCGACGAGGGTTTTACACCTTGATCACCTCCGAACTGTTTCTGAGAAGCTAAAGGCGGAATCCTTGTTCGTCAACAAAAGGAAGTGTTCTTTTTTCACGACTACAGTTTCTTTTCTTGGATTTATAATTTCTACTGAGGGTGTCCGTGCAGATCCATCAAAGATAGAGGCAATATTAGAGTGGCCATAGCCAAAAACCATTCATGACGTTCGAAGTTTCCATGGATTGACCTCTTTCTATCGCCGGTTCATTCAGAACTTTAGTACCTTAATTGCTCTAATAACTGAGTGCCTCAAGGAGCGCGAGTTCAAATGGAGTGAAGCAACTATGACTAGTTTTCAGCTGGTGAAACAAAAGATGACCGAAACACCTGTTCTAGCACTTCCAAATTTCGACAAACTGTTCGAAGTAAACTGTGACGCATCTAGCATTGGCATTGGTAGTGTTCTAAGTCAATCAAGACGGCCTATTGCCTTCTTCAGTGAGAAACTATCTGGTGCCAAGAAAAATTATTCTACCTATGACCTGGAATTCTATGCTATTGTGCACTCCTTAAAGCATTGGCGCCATTATCTCGTGCAGAAGGAATTTATCTTATTCCCAGATCATGAGGCTTTGAAGTACATCAACGGTCAACATAAGTTGAGTAGTCGATACGCTAAGTGGGTAAATTACTTGCAGGAGTTCACCTTTACACTGAAGCATCAATCAGGGAGACGCCGAACTCGAGGACGAGTTCTCTTCAACTTCGAGAGACTGATGCAGGAGGGGATCCAAAATAATATTCAGATTTATATATTTAGGATTTTTTTAATTGGTTATATATTTTTATTTAGTTTGTTCCTAAATCTTAGGAAACCAAGTCTTGTTGGGTTTTTTTAATTGGTTATATATTTTTGTTTAGTTAGTTCCTAAATCTTAGGAAACTAAGTTTTGTTGGTTAAATTTGTTCCTAAATTTTAGGGGACTAAGTCTGGTTGGTTTAGAGTTTTTTAGGGATATGAGTGCTATATAAACTCATGCTTAGATGATGTTTAGGACAAGTTTTTTAGATATTGAATCAATTTGCTTCGCTAAGCCACGTTACGGCTATATCTCTTTTTTCTCTTCTCGCTTTTTTTCCAATAAGG
>JAGFNQ010000993.1:84696-120641 GCA_024364735.1 Boesenbergia rotunda | reverse complement strand
ACGTAAAAATTTTGAATTTTACGAACTCGTATCCTTGTCGACATGCACCCGGTCCCAACATGTCCCTTTTCCCATCTCTGGTTGCAACGGCGAGCTGCAGACTAGAGCTGAGACTGGAGCTCGACTGAGGAGCTCAGTGACTCCAGAGATAGCTCAGTAAAGGCTGGCGTTGGCAGATGAGTAGCTGGGAGCTACAGAGATGGTGTCACCTGGTGCTTGGCGGAGAAACAAAAGGAAGCGCGAGAAGACGAGGCAGTAAAGAGTTTTTCGTGAAAGTGATTCAGTTTGAAAACCTTTGTGTTCTTGCGTTCTGCTTCTAGAAGCTTGCTGTTCTTGAGTTCTTCAACCATTCTAAGCAAGCTATTGAGGAGCAATCATCATACTTGAGCGCTTGAAGGAGAAAACAAGAAGCTTGGAGTCCGACAGTGGGAAGACACGAAGCAGACAGGGGTCTGCGTGAGATCGCCACTGGGTGGAGCTCGGGAAGCTTGCTGTGTTTGATCCTTGCTAAGTGTTTGAGTAAGATCTTTCTTGTTGTTGTTTCATTTTGCTCATTATATATCATTGTTTGAAACACACTGTGGAGAGGTTTCTCCACCGAGAAGGAGGTTGCTTGATATCCGGTGTTAATCGGGGCTTGATCTGCCGACGATCAAGGGATCGCCCACCTCAAGGGCACGCCAAGGAGTAGGGGCAAGTTATCCCCGAACCTTGTAAACCCTCCTTGTTAGCGATCTTGCTAGTTGTGTTTGTTTCGCTCTCGTTTAGTTTTCTGCATACTCTGTTTTCCACTCTTTCCGCTGTGCTACTGATATTTGAGTTGCAGAAATCGTGATAAGTTCTCAAGGGGCAAGCGATTGTCTATATTTACCCCCCCTCTATAGCCATCTCGTTCCCAACAAGTGGTATCAGAGCAAGGGGCTCTATACACGGATTAACAACCGAGAGTCTTCAACAAGATGGCTTTGAGAGAAGGCTTCTCCACCACCCGACCTCCACTCTTTGATGGCGCCGACTTTCAATATTGGAGATCAAAGATGGAATACTATTTGAAGATGGACATCCATACATGGTTCGCAGTGAAGGAAGGATTCATCCCTCCTAAGGATGATGAAGGCAAGGAACTCGAATCTTCGCGGTGGACTGCCGAACAAACAAGGAAGAGTGAAGCCGATGCTAAGGCGGTTGTCACTCTACAATGTGGCATGAACAAAGACCAACTCATCAAGGTTGGTCCCTTCACGAGTGCAAAAGACTTGTGGAACAAACTCATAGAGCTCCATGAAGGCACCCGAGACTTGAGGATTGCAAAGAGGGACTTGTTCCTCAATCAACTTCAAAACCTCTCCATGAAGGAGAATGAGTCGGTAAGTGAGCTCCATAGCCGGTTCAAGGAAGTTCTTAATGGACTTCATTCAATTGATGAAAAGGTCGAGAATCGCGACCTTGTGAGGTATGTCTTGAAAGCATTTCCAAGGATTGCTTTGTGGTCATCCATGGTGGATGCCTACAAAGTATCCAAGGATTTATCTATTGTAAAGTTAGATGATTTATTTTGTAAGATGGAATTGCATGAGATGGCTAACAAAGGCCCCAAGGAGAAGGGGATTGCCTTAGTTGCAGGGGACCGGGTCACTAAGAAGAAGAAGGAGAAGGATCTTTCATCATCTTCATCCTCCTCCGAATCCGAGTCAACCTCGGAGGAAGATGGCAGTGGCTCCTCTTCATCCGAAATGGCGAACTTCGTGCGAAGGATGATGCGAAGAGATCGACGGTTCAAAAGGAGAGGTAACACTAGTGAATTCAAGCTTGATAAGTATAATGCATCTTGCTTTGAGTGTGGTTGAAAAGGGCATTTCAAGAATGAATGTCCGAAGCTTAAGAAGGAGGAGAAACCCAAGAGAAAAGAAGAGAAATCCAAGAAGAAGAAGAAAGCTTTAAAGGCTTCTTGGGATGAGTCATCTTCTAGTTCATCCGATGACGAGAAGGAGGAGAAGAGTACAAGGAAAGTGGCTCTCATGGCTCTTGGAGAGGAGAGCAGTGAAGAAACTTCAAGCTCCTCAAACGCGGCTTCGTCATCTTCGGATGATGAAGAGGTAACTTCTCCCGAGCTTGAAAAATGTTATAGAGCAATTGCATGTTTAACTAGTATGCTTAAGAAATCCAAAAACAAAGTTAAAGCATTGCAATTAGAGATTGCTCAATTAAAAGCTTCTAGAGATGATAACATTGATGATTTACATGTTGAATTGCTAGAAGATGAAATTAAATCTTTGAAACATGAGATTGTAAGCCTGAAATCCTCTAAGGTTGAGGAAATCAGTGATATGCATGATAATGGGTTAGTAGAGGAAAACCAATCCTTGAAGAGTGAAATTGAGAAGCTTAAGAATATTCTTGGAAAATTCTCAAATAGCTCTAAGACCTTAGATATGATTTTAAATGCCCAAAGAGAGGTCTACAATAGGGCCGGTATTGGTTACCGCCCTAAGGAGCCCTCTTTTGTATCACTCATGTCTAGGACTAACATGAGACAATCTAGGACACCCAAAATCCAAAAGAAAGTTGTTAAGGCATGGGTGCCTAAGTCATGTTTAGTTGATGCTTTAGGTCCCAAGGTTTGGGTACCTAAGACTTCTATTTTTCGAATTGTGTAGGTTATGATTGAGGGGGAGCATCTATCAACTTGGTTCGTTGATAGTGGATGCTCCAAACACATGACCGGGGATAGATCATTGTTTACCACATTTCACAAGAAGAGTAGAGGTAATGTATCATTTGGTAACAATGGTAGACTTAGGGTCATAGGAATAGGAGACATTCAAATATCCGAATGTCTTAGAATCTCAAATGTCCTTCTAGTCAAGGGGATGAAGTTTAATCTCCTAAGTGTCAGTCAATTGTGTGACACGGGTTACACAATTGATTTCCAACCAAGTCAATGTCTAGTTAGACAAAATGACACCTTGGACACGGTACTAGTAGGAGTAAGAGTAGACAATATTTATCAAGTTTCATTTAAAAGTGCTACTAATGCTCTTGCTAAGTGTTTCATGTCAAAACAAGAAGAGTCCACTCTTTGGCACCGGAGACTAGCACATGTGAACATGAAGAATATCCGGAAGTTGGCCAACAAGGGACTAGTGTGAGGCTTACCAAGCATCAAGTATGGAAAAGATAAATTATGTGATGCGTGTCAAATGGGTAAGCAAACAAAATCTGCACATAAAGGTAAAAGCACTGTAAGTACTTCCAATGCTTTAGATTTACTTCACATGGATCTATTTGATTGTAGTATCATCATATCATTGAATGGAAGTAGATATTGCTTTGTTATCATTGATGATTTTACTAGATATACTTGGACTTACTTTTTAAAACATAAGGATCAAACCTTAGATATTTTCATTTCTTTTTGTAGAAGGGTTGAAAATGAGAAATCATCAACAATTAAGACAATAAGAAGTGATCTTGGAGGTGAATTTCAAAACCAAAGGTTTCTAGAATTTTGTCAAGTTAAGGGTTATAGACATGAGTTCTCTACTCCTAGAACACCACAACAAAATGGTGTTGTAGAGAGAAAGAACCGTGCACTTCAAGAGGCTGCACGAAGCATGCTTAATGAGTACTCACTCCCGAGTTACTTATGGGCTGAAGTTGTAAATACAGCTTGCTATGTGCAAAATCGAGTCCTCATCCATAGGTTTTTAGAAAAGACTCCCCATGAACTTTGGTTTGGGAAACCACCTACGGTTAAACATCTTAGGGTGTTTGGTTGTAAGGTGTTCATCCTAAACACCAAGGATCATCTTGGGAAGTTCACAGCAAAAGCTGATGAAGGGATGCTAGTCGGGTACTCCCTCGTGAGTAAAGCCTACCGAGTCTACAACAAGAGAACTAGACTAGTTGAAGAGTCTTCTGATGTGGTCTTTGAGGAAGTTCCAAAACCAATTGACCAGTTAGAAAATGTAGAAGGAGTTCAAATCGAACTAAGGAGACTTAGTTTGAATGAAAATCCGAGTATTGTTGATGGTGATGAGTCTGATGACGGTGAGCCTAGACAACTCATTGATCAGCCGGACCCTGAGGCTGAATTCGTGTCTAGTGAACCTATCCAAGAAGCACCACCAATACCAAGACAAACGAAATTAGCCTCTAGTCATCCTCAAGACCAAATTGTTGGAGACATCCATCAAGGGGTTAGGACTAGATCATTCTTCAGGAATGAGGCTAATGAAGTTGCTCTAATTTCCGAAATTGAACCTAGGAAAATTGATGAAGCATTAAATGATCCCAATTGGATTATAGCAATGCAAGATGAACTAGGTCAATTTGAGAGGAGTCAGGTTTGGGACTTAGTCTCTAGGCCCAAGAAGACCACTATTATTGGAACTAAATGGGTCTTCAAAAACAAATTAAATCACAAGGGAGAAATCATTAGAAACAAGGCACGCTTGGTAGCCAAAGGCTACAGTCAAGTTGAAGGTCTTGATTATGATGAGAATTATGCTCCCGTGGCACGATTAGAGTCCATCCGATTGATGCTTGCATTTGCAGCACATCGAGGCTTCAAACTATTTCAAATGGACGTCAAATCAGCATTCCTAAATGGTTTGATTAGGGAAGAAGTCTATGTCGAACAACCTCCAGGGTTTGAGAGTACCGAATATCCAAACCAAGTGTACAAGCTCAAGAAGGCACTCTATGGCCTTAAACAAGCACCCCGGGCTTGGTATGAGCGGTTGTCGACATTCTTGATTGAAAAAGACTTCATTAGAGGTCAAATAGACCCTACACTATTTCTACGAAGAGATGGTGACAATATATTTGTAGCCCAAGTATATGTCGATGACATAATTTGTGGCTCAAACAACAAGGGCTATTTACGTGAATTTATCGGACACATGGAGAGTGAGTTTGAAATGAGTCTAGTGGGAGAGTTGACTTTCTTCCTCGGACTTGAAATCAAGCAAACTCGCGATGGTATCCATGTGCACCAATCAAAGTATACACATGAAATGCTTCGAAAATTCAATATGAGTGATTCAAAAGAGGTAACCACTCCCATGGCCACAAACACAAGATTAGATAATGATGAGAGTGGTAAACCCGTTGATCTAACTCAATATCGAACCATGGTAGGTAGTTTGCTATACCTTACAGCTAGTCGACCAGATATACTATTTGCTGTAGGTATGTGCGCTAGGTATCAAGTCTGTGCCAAGGAATCGCACCTAATCGCTGTTAAGTGAATTTTGAGATATCTCAAGGGTACAATTGGTGTAGGTCTTTGGTATCCCCGTACCGAATCTTTTGATTTGATGGGCTATATGGATTCTGACTACGCTGGATGTAAGTTGGACCGGAAAAGCACTAGTGGGGGCTGCCAATTCCTAGGATCGTCTTTAGTAAGCTGGTCGAGTCGGAAGCAACATTGTGTTGCTCTTTCCACTACCGAGGCAGAATATATCGCCATGGGAGAGTGTATATCACAATTGTTGTGGATGATCCACACCTTAGAGGACTATGGATTGGGTTATAAGGGTGTGCAAGTGTTATGTGATAACATTAGCACAATCAACTTAACCAAGAATCCGGTCCATCATTCTAGGACAAAACATATTGAGGTAAGACACCACTTCATTAGGGATCATGTAGCTAGGGGGAACATCATACTCTCACATGTAGAGTCAAAGTCAAACCTAGCTGACATTTTCACTAAACCACTTCCCGAGAGTGAATTTAGTTTCCTAAGACGGGAATTGGGAATGTGTCGCGCTTCATGATGTTCAAATTGTGGTCAAAACCCTTCATGATTATTTCAATTTGTTAGGGAACAATTGGGTAACTTTGGGAACATCTCACACAAACTATAAGGGTTACCAAAATATTTTTGATTGCTAGATATGGGGTGAGATGTTAGGTTCAACTCAATTTCTCAAAATGTCATTGCATCAATTGATAAATTAAGTTGACGAGATAATAATCAAGGTGGTGACCAAGTATGGGGAAAACCATTGCATAACATATGTGTATATGGTTCCATGATCATACTTGGACATTCCAATCAAGGCAACTTGATTGGAAACTTGAAGTTGGAGTAGAAACTTGGTTGAATCTGCTTGATTGATTATTGCTTGAGTTTGATTCCATTTAGATGGATCAAAGTGTTTGTTGAACATATAAGGATTTTAGACTCTTGTTTAAGAATCAATTTTAGTCATGTGGACCTGTCCAAGTTAGACAAAATCCATCAAAGATCGTTTGGAAATTTCAGAAATTCTGAAACTGAACATTTCAGGTCGTATCAGGAACCCTGATCGGTCACCGGACCGATCAGGCATAGGACTGATCGGTCCCTAGACCAATCTGACTCCTTCCTGTGTCGAATCTCCCGAAATTTGACTAAGTGACTGAGCTAGCCTGGATCGGTCTCCAGACCGATCTGGCACCCTGTGGGGATCGGTCCACAGACCGATCAGGGAGCTCAGAATTTTCTCTCCGGGACCTACTGATCAAATCCTGATCGGTCACCCGACCAATCAGGAACGCGTCTGATTGGTCATCTGACCGATCAGGACCATTCCAGTCCGATCAGGATGTATCCTGATCGGTCCGGACGCGATCTGATCGAACGGTGATTCGATCAACCGCATTAAATTTTGGTTGATGGACCGATCCACCAACCGATTAACTCTCCAAATCTTCGTTTTCCCGAACCCTAGCGCCGAAACACCCTGTGCGAACGAGCGAGAGAAGTCTCTGCGTCCTCCTTCACGCTCGTGCGACTCCTCTGCGGGCGATTTTCTCCAGCTTGAAGGCTTTTCCTTCATGCGCGTTCTTCTCTGTCGAAGTCTTCCAATCCCTTCAAACGAGTTTCAATGGCACCAAGGTAAGAGTTTGGCTTCATTTCTCATTCCCAAGAAATCATAGAATATATGTTTGTGAAGCTAACCATGGTTTTTGTTCTTACTTGCTGCTGTGCCGTGACCTATTTCTTGCCGTGACCCTCTTCCTTATCATATGACCAAAAATTTCTTATCTATCTTTTGATTGGGTCTTATCTTATGATCAACTCTTGTGCTTCACTCCATGTATCATAATCAATTCAAACCTCCTTAGAAAGTCATCTAAGGGAAAGGAGGTTATAGAGGCTAGTTCAAGAGGGAAGACTTCCTCATCATCTACATCTCCTCTAAGGCCTCCATCTCTCCCGCATCCTAGATTTCAGAACATTCTCTATGCCCTAGACTTTCATTGGCACAACTTCGAACTAATGCCATGTCGAACAGTGGACCGAACCTTCATTTATGAACATTGCCCTACGATAAAAGGAATCATTGAGTACTATGGGCTTCAAAACATCCTTTTCTTGGAAAGGCCGATCAATGTTGACTTGATCTCTGAATTCTACAATAATCTGGCCAATGGGGAGGGCATGGGATGGCGGACCCGTGTCACCGTTGTCGATCTTGACTTTACCTTATCATCCTTCACTTTGTTTCTGGGTTGTCGTCAATCTACGAATGATTTCTCACTTTATCCATATCATCCTGTTCCTCTTCCTGCACCTTTTACTGGAATCACTCCGGACTCCATATATGAACATTTTCTAGGCCACCCCAGGCCACGGGGTTTTGGTGCGAATATTTATAACTTTCCCACATTCCCTGCTCTTCGTCTATCTCCCATCGATTATATCATGTTTCAAATTATCGCAAATTGTCTTCTTCCAACTACGTCCAAGCATCTTGATGCGATCCTTACATCTCACTGCCTGATGCTTTATGGGATGCATCTGCAGTTCGATTTTGACATAGCACCGTCCATCTATTCCTCCATCATTGTTCATGGTCTGCGGTCTGGTCAGATGATCTACATGCCTTTTGGCCATATCATCACTGCCTGGCTGGAGTCAGTTGGCATCGACATATCACAGGGCCGACTCGTGCCGGTGAATCGACAAGACTGTCGCCTGGATCGTCGTATGCTGGCTCAGTCCGGCATTGCTCTCGGGACCGAGGGGCTACAGTGGATGGATTGCAACCAAGCGGGGGAGCTGCCGCTAGCGAGTCATGCCGAGAGTGCACCAGTTGCTCTTGCTGATGCCACGATAGACGACCTTATGCGCGATGACGACCCTCCTACTGACACTTGAGCTTGGATGTTTATTGTCTTCTTTCATGATTTGTGTTTTTGACCATGATACTTTTGGGCTGTATGCCCTCTGACCTTGTTGTTGTGACCTTGGGTCACACATATTTTGCTACGTGTTTGGATGCTTTCATGCTTTGACCCATATATTTTGATGCCATGCTTATCTTCTATTGTTGATGCCATGTTGATTATATATCTGTTCTCTGCATGATTGTTCGATTGCCATATTCATGCTTACACTGCCATGCTTATTTGCTACTTACGAATATTATGGCATGCTTTGGGAGACTATATTTCACATTCATATGATACATGTGACTGCTATGCTTTACCTTAATCTTTTCACATGTGTTCATATGACCATTCCACGAAGTATCACATTTTTGAGTTGAGACCCTCTAGGTTTGAGGGGGAGTTTATCGTAACAGTCCCTCTTACCCCTTTTCGGTGTTCGACAAAGGGGGAGAGAGTGTGGATTGGTTAAGTTTAGAATGACCATGTTGTAGGGGGAGGATCTGGATTCCCCTATGATTCTAAAGTTGGAATATTGATTGAGAAACCCTAAACTTAAAATCGGGTTGTCAAACAACAAAAAGAGGGAGATTGTTGATGCAGTCTGGCCCTGATTGTTGTTTTGGTGTTGACAACGATTTTAGTTTAGGAGGATGATTATGATATGGAAAATCCTAATCTGGGAGGTTAGGTGGATTATGATTAAGTCCTGATCGAGGATTAGGCATGATATAGAAAATCCTAACCTGGGAGGTTAGGTGTGGAAAATCCTAGTTTGGAGGGCTAGGTGTTGGAAAATCCTAACCTTGGAGGTTAGGTGTGGAAAATCCTAGCTTGGAGGGCTAGGTGTTGGAAAAGTCCTAATTCGGAAGGGTTGGGTGAAAAGTCCTAGCTTGGAGGGCTAGGTGAAAAGTCCTAACCTGGAGGGTTAGGTGCAAATTCTCATCCTGGAGAATTAGGTGAAAAAGTCCTGGCTTGGAGGGTCAGGTGCCTAGCTTGGAGGGCTAGGTTGGATGATGTTCTAACTCGGAAGAGTTGGGTGAAAAGTCCTAGCTTGGAGGGCTAGGTGAAAAGTCCTAGCTTGGAGGGCTAGGTGAAAAGTCCTAACTTGGAGGGTTAGGTGCAAATTCCCAACTTGGAGAGTTAGATGGAAAAATCCTTAGCTTGGAGGGCTAAGGTGGATGAATTCCTAGCTTGGAGGGCTAGGGTTGAGTCACTGGATCGGTCTGGTGACTGATCAGGGACATTGGCACGCTGCTCCTTAGTGGATCGGTCTGGTGACCGATCCAGCTATGTCTGATCGGACTGGTAACCGATCAGGGAGCGCACAGTGAGATTGGGAATCTACTGTGTGGCTCCTGATCGGACCGGTGACCGATCAGGGAGCAGGTTGCTTCCTTGCTGTCTTGCTCCTGATCGGTCTGGTGACCGATCAGGGAGCAAACGGTGAGTGAGTTCCCTTGCTGATAAGAGTCTTGGATCGGTCCGGTGACCGATCAGGAATCTTGAGATTGATTAAAAAACAACTGTTCATCTGCCCTGATCGGTCTGGGTGACCGATCAGTATCCATTCTGATCGGTCTGGTGATCGATCAGGCTTCACCCTGATCGGTCTGGTGACCGATCAGGCGTGTGTAGCTGCGAGAGCTGGGAATCCCAGCAAAGCAGTGGATCGGTCTGGTGACCGATCCACACACCCTGGATCGGTCTGGTGACCGATCACTTTAATTCAAATTCACTATCAGACGCGGTCAGAATGTCTGATCGTATCAGATTTGCTGATGATATATGATATGCTGCATGATCTTCTGCTCTAATGCTCTGATTGAGTTTCAGGTGACAGGGGAGGAATCAAACACTCAAGGAGAAGTCAAAGCGCACTTTCCTTGGAGCAGGTTTGTCCCTTTTCCCATCTCAGGTTGCAACGGCGAGCTGCAGACTGGAGCTGAGACTGGAGCTCGACTGAGGAGCTCAGTGAGTCCAGAGATAGCTCAGTAGAGGCTGGCGTTGGCAGATGAGTAGCTGGGAGCTACAGAGATGGTGTCACCTGGTGCTTGGCGGAGAAACAAAAGGAAGCGCGAGAAGACGAGGCAGTACAGAGTTTTTCGTGAAAGTGATTCAGTTTGAAAACCTTTGTGTTCTTGCGTTCTGCTGCTAGAAGCTTGCTGTTCTTGAGTTCTTCAACCATTCTAAGCAAGCTATTGAGGAGCAATCATCATACTTGAGCGCTTGAAGGAGAAAACAAGAAGCTTGGAGTCCGACAGTGGGAAGACACGAAGCAGACAGGGGTCTGTGTGAGATCGCCACTGGGTGGAGCTTGGGAAGCTTGCTGTGTTTGATCCTTCGTAAGTGTTTGAGTAAGATCTTTCTTGTTGTTGTTTCATTGTGCTCATTATATATCATTGTTTGAAACACACTGTGGAGAGGTTTCTCCACCGAGAAGGAGGTTGCTTCATTTCCGGTGTTAACCGGGGCTTGATCTGCCGACGATCAAGGGATCGCCCACCTCAAGGGCACGCCAAGGAGTAGGGGCAAGTTATCCCCGAACCTTGTAAACCCTCCTTGTTAGCGATCTTGCTAGTTGTGTTTGTTTCGCTCTCGTTTAGTTTTTTGCATACTCTGTTTTCCACTCTTTCCGCTGTGCTACTGATATTTGAGTTGCAGAAATCGTGATAAGTTCTCAAGGGGCAAGCGATTGTCTATATTCACCCCCCCTCTATAGCCATCTCGTTTCCAACATTGGGAACTTTGGTTTCCGAGTGGATCTTCCTGATTTTTTTGGCACATTACAAGAGGAATGCTTCGTTGATTGGATCAACGAAGTAGAGAGGATTTTTGAATATAAAGAAGTACCTGATCACATCAAAGTAAAGTTGGTCGTTATCAAGTTAAAAGGTCGAGCTTCAGCATGGTGGGAGCAACTTCGACGATTACGGGAGAGACAAGGTAAATCCAAAATCACTGATTGGGAAAAAATGAAGAAACTAATGAGAACACAATTTCTTCCCTTCGGCTACACTCAAACATTGTATCAACGACTCCATACCTTGAGGCAAGGAGCTAGAACCGTTGACGACTATATAGAGGAATTCTATCAGCTTATTGCTTGGAATGATTTGTCCGAGATCGAGGAGCAGATGGTAGCGCGATATTTAGGGGGATTACGTCAACCCTTACAAGTCACCCTGAGCCTTCACTCACTCTGGACCATTTCAGAGGCCTATCAGCGAGCCTTGACAGTTGAAAAACAACTAAACCGAAGACTGACGACTAGGAGCAATCAAAACACTCAAGTTGTTCGCCCTCAAGAGCCACGCCCTTCTCAACAGCCACCACAAGGTAACCCTAAGACCACTATCAAGTGTTTTTGATGTGGTGAACAGAAGCATCGAGCTCCGGAGTGTAATAGATCTCCAGAACAAAAAAAATAAGACTCTGCTAGTTGAGGAAGACAAAGAGGATGAACTCGAACAGATTGATGAGCCGATTTATGATGATGATATTGATGATGAGGTTCTTTATGGCGATGGTCTTGAGACTCTCGTTGTACGCAAGAGCCTACTGGTCCCTAAGGAAGAATCTGAAGATGATTGGCTGAGAACCAACATCTTTCACACGACGTGCACGGTTGCAGACAAAGTTTGCAAGATGATCATTGATAGTGGAAGATGTGAAAATATTGTATCCGAAGAAGCTGTTCAAAAGCTACCGTTGAAGACAGATCATCATCCAAAATCCTACAAGTTATCATGGCTAAGTAAAGGAAGTGAGGTAACCGTAGATAGGAGGTGTCTTTTATCTTTTTCTATTGGCAGCAAAATTATGATCGAGCATGGTGTGATGTTGTGTCAATGGACGAATGTCACGTATTGTTGGGACAACCATGGCAATATGATCTCAGCATCATGCATGATGGGCGGAAGAACACATACACCCTCAGCATCAAAGGGAGGAACATCGTATTGGCTCCCCGACGAGAAGGAACCCTTTCAAATTTGGTAACCAATAATTCTACACTACTTTCTATGTCCATATTTTTGATTGAGATGAAGCACAGAGATGTAGTCTATGCTTTGCTTCCTTTCAAAAGCAATGTAATAGACCCGGACTCGGATCTACCAGCTGAAGTGCAACAACTCTTTTCAGACTTCGCTGAGTTGATGGTCGAAGACCTTCCTCCAGGACTTCCCCCTATGAGAGATATTCAGCACCAGATTGATTTCGTCCCGGGGGAAAGCTTGCCTAACCGACCGACATACCATCTTAACCCTAAGGATGCCAAAGAGCTACAACGACAAGTTATGGAGCTATTGAGACAAGGCTATATTCGCGAGAGGATGAGCCCCTGTGCAGTCCCTACCCTTCTTATACCAAAGAAAGACGGTTCATGGCGCATGTGTGTTGATAGCCGAGCTATCAACAAAATCACAGTGAAGAGTGGATACCACCAAATTCGAATCAAACAAGGAGATAAATGGAAGATAACCTTCAAGACACAACATGGGTTGTACGAGTGGAAGGTCATGCCTTTTGGACTGTCCAATGCCCCCAGCACGTTCATGAGATTCATGCATCAGGTCTTGTGGCCTTTCCTGGGCAGATTCGTAGTTGTATACTTTGACGACATCCTTATTTATAGTCCGACGAGGGCTTTACACCTTGATCATCTCCAAACTGTTTTTGAGAAGCTAAAGGCAGAATCCTTGTTCGTCAACAAAAGGAAGTGTTCTTTTTTCATGACTACAGTTTCTTTTCTTGGATTTATAGTTTCTACTGAGGGTGTCCGTGCCGATCCATCAAAGATAGAGGCAATCTTAGAGTGGCCACAGCCAAAAACCATTCATGACGTTGAACAGATCATGAGGCTTTGAAGTATCTAGCATTGACATTGGTAGTGTTTTAAGTCAATCAGGACGCCCTATTACCTTCTTCAGTGACAAATTATCTGGTGCCAAGAAAAATTATTCTACCTATGACCTGGAATTCTATGCTATTGTGCAATCTTTAAAGCATTGGCGCCATTATCTCATGCAGAAGGAAATTTATCTTATTCACAGATCATGAGGCTTTGAAGTATATCAACGGTCAACATAAGTTGAGTAGTCGGCACGCTAAGTGGATAAATTACTTGGAGGAGTTCACCTTTACACTGAAGCATCAATCAAGGAGACGCCGAACTCGAGGATGAGTTCTCTTCAACTCCGGGAGACACTGACGTCGAGCAGAATATAGATTATTCTGGGGCGAGAAGTTTCAGAGGGATTTACGAGAAAAAAATATAAAAGTAACAATGAGATAAGGAGTAGCCAAACTGGGCTTAAACCTTATTGAGAAAAACAAGAGCGAGAAGAGAAAAATAGAGATATAGGCATAACGTGGCTTAAGCAAAGTAAATTGATTCAATATCTAATAAACTTGTCCTAAACATCATCTAAGCATGAGTTTATATAGCACTCATATCCCTAAAAAAACTCTAAACCAACCAGACTTAGTCTCCTAAAGTTTAGGAACAAATTTAACCAACAAAACTTAGTTTCCTAAGATTTAGGAACAAACTAAACAAAAATATATAACCAATTAAAAAAACCCAACAAGACATAGTTTCCTAAGATTTAGGAACAAACTAAATAAAAATATATAACCAATTAAAAAAACCCTAAATATATAAATCTGAATTTTATTTTGGATCTCCTACTGCATCAGTTATGTTAGGTTCTGTGTTTTCTAACCCCTCTGCTAAGTGTGCAGGAGCTTAGGTACGGAGGAAGTCGAACGTAAGACGTAGCGGACGATAAGGATTATGTGGGAAAGTGAGCCGGCGGGCTCGGTACAATCCGAGGGACGCGGAAGCTGCGGAAGAGTACGCCGGTGGAGCAAGAAGGAGCGCATGGTGTCCAAGGGATGAGAAGCCGAGAGGAAGGACGCTCGATGGGAGAAAGGCCAGAGTCGGGTTCGGGTGAGCCTAACTCCGGTTGGATGGAAATCACCTAGAAGACGAAGAACCAAAAGGCTGGTCGCCCAAAAAAGAAAGATTAAATTGTTGCTAAGAGGAATTGAACCCAAGACCTCAAAAGCAGAGCCTAGGGGTGAGTATTCGGTTAAAACCGAACCGAACCGAATAGACCGAAAATCGAATAAACCGAATTTTCCCCAAAAAACCGAACCGACCGAATTTATGAATCAAAACCGAGAAAACCGAACCGAAAAAATCGGTTAATTCAGTTTTTAACCGAATTAACCGATTTAACCGAATAATTTTGACCTGTTCGGTTAAAATTATGCTTTGACCTGAATTATTTTGGAACCGATTACTCCTCCGCGTGCGCTTCGCTCCTTGAACTCAGATAATTGGCAACTCCTTTATTTTATCAGAATACAGCCCGCTATCCAGCCAAAATTATCAACAAAACATAAAACATCGATGAGAAATGAAATAAAGGCACAGATAATAGTAGGTCCTTTATCCTAATACCGAACATATAAGAACGACATCAACATCAATTCAACTAACAAGTTTCATGAAATTTTACTCTTATTCAACAAGTACCGGCCTAAAATCAAATCTCGACAAAAATAGTCAAAGCTAACGCCTCGCCGTGTCGGCGGACAAATAACCAAAGAGTAAAACACGCAAAGAATCTAGCAAAAGTCTGCACTCGATTCGAATAACCAGCCTTATACAGGCACATCCAGAGACTATCGGCACCTAAGGAAATCCAATCCACGGCCAGCCCTCGGGGAAACGGATCTAAATCGAGTACCTTGCTAGGCTACGGCGAAAGGAAGCCGGAGGAGGGAAGGGAAGGAAAGGCCTTCTCCCAACTAGTATTGAGGACGATCGAGAGGATCCGGCGACGGTGATGGCGACGGCAGGGTTTCCGAAGTCAGAAGGTAGAAGTGATGGCAAAGAGAGGAGCTGGCAGGGTAGCGAAAGAATTTCATGTAATCGGTAAAGAGAGAATTATATAGAATATTGCTTGATTGGCTCACCGTAGCTGTACCGCCCGAAAATTCTCAAAACTAATTTTAGAAATATCCTATAATTAATTCTGAATTTATGGATTATTTATAGAATTTTTTCATGGATAAATAAGGCAAAAAAATGAATAAAATTAGAATGCGCGGTAAAAAAACTTAAGTAGGGTATAATCCCTAGACCTTTACATGAGAGGAGAATATACTTACCAAGTGGGATAAGTTGTTTTCATTGGAATAGACTAGAGGGAAAGATGGATAAGGTGAAGTTAGTTAAATTTTTCCCATAAATATAAAGGGAACTTAAGGGTTTTTTTTAATTCATCTTTTTCCTCACCTTCTCACCGCCGACCCTCTCCCTCTCTTGGGCGATTTTTCTTTCTTCCTCTCCCGAGGCTTCTTCCTCCCTCACTCACGGCAAAGCAAGGAGGAGTCCAAGGCTTGTGGTAGGTGGATTCAAGAAGGAGGGTACGCTAGGGGATCTTGTTCTTCGTTGGAACTTCTCCGAGCCTCCAAGGACCTTCCCTCTCCCTAAACCCTACGCCCTAGAGTTGTAAGAACTAGCGCAGGATGTAAGTACCCCTCACCTGCAGTATAAGTAGCTTCGTTTGTATGCCTAAACGCCTTAGTTTTATCTAAATTGCAAGTTTATGTTCCAATGTGCAGATCTACCCTCCCTACCGACTTTAAGGGCACCACTAGATGGGCTGGACGTGCTTCCCCCATTAGTTTAGGGTTTAGACGCACCGTCAAGTGCCTAGGAAGTGTGATTAAATAAAAAAGGGGAGTTTTTAGGCACGCAAGGTGCTTGAGGAAATGTTAAGAAGCTCTAATATGAGTTTTAGCATGTTATGAAGTTAGCTACCCTCGCTTTATGTTTATGGACCCTAGTATTGGTGCAGGAAGCACCATATCGAACCTTGTTTTGATATTGGCAAAGGATTCAAAGTTAAGTGTTATTTGTGATCTAACAATGTTACTTGAGTATGCAGGAAAAGTCCTTGCCAAGGGCTGCTAGGCACTTGGCGAAGGACTGCCAGGAAACAAAGTCCTAGCGAAGGGCTGCTAGGCACCTGGCGAAGGACTGCCAGGATACAAAGACCTAGCGAAGGACTGCTAGGCACTGGTGAAGGAATGCCAGGATACAAAGCCCTAGCGAAGGCCTGCTAGGCACTGGCGAAGGAATGCCAGGATAAAAAGCCCTAGTGAAGGACTGCTAGGCACTAGCGAAGGAATGCCAGGATAAAAAGCCCTAGCGAAGGACTGCTAGGCGCCAGGCGAAGGACAGCTTGGGACTGAAGCCCTAGCGAAGGAATGCTAGGCACCGGGCGAAGGACAGCTCGGTATCCAAGACCTGGCGAAGGATCGCGAGGCAAAAGTCCAACCAGAGGAGCGGTTGGCATCAGGTACATTCTCCCGAGAGGAGTAGGTGAGGACGCATTCCCCGTCGAGGGAACAGTAGGCGCCGGTTCAACCTAGGGCTCCATTTTGGAGACCCAAAGTCAGAACCATGACTGCTAAGGCTGTATAAACTAACATCATGTTGCTTTATGGTGTTTTGGACTAACCCTGGATGCAGGACCGAAGGAACGAGTATCTGCAGCTCAGAGAGCCTCAAAGGAGTGAGTCAACAGCTGACTAGGGCGCCCGGAGTGTCCCGGGCGCCCCCAAGGTGAACACAAAACACATAATACAAAAGAAGGCTTCGACAGTTCATGATCGGGGTGCCCCCGTGCTTCCGGGCGCCCCCGCTGCTCCCGGGCGCCCTCAGCGCTCCGGGCGCCCCCAGGTAAAGCTACCGAAGTAGCTCCAGCGAAGCCAAGAGGATGAGATTTTGACCCGGTCAATCCGGGCACCCCCAGCATTCCGAGCGCCCCGGTTAAAGCTTGATCCCGAGTTTGAGGGGATCAGAGCTGACCGAGAAGGGAGTGGATCGACCGACACGTGCGGGGGCGCCCCCGACGTTCCGGGCACCCCCAGGTGCTATAAAAGGACCCTCGAACCAAGGCTTCAGAGCAACACTTGATTCAACGCTTCTACGCTCTTCTGCTCCCCCACTCTGCTCCGGAAACCTCCCAACTCGATCCGACGACGTCCCTCCGCTCCGAAAAGTCAATCTACATCGGACGTTGGTAACGAAGAGCAATTTCCTTTTTGTGTTTACGATATTGCAATTGTAAAATTGATTTGTAAACCATTTTGCGAAAATATAGAATTGTCCGCAGTAAACGGTCAACGACCGTGGACCTTGGAGTAGGAGTCGACCTAGGCTCCGAACCAAGTAAAAATAACTGTGTTTGCGTGTTTTGCTTTTAATCTTCCAGTGTGCAAATTCTCTATCTCAAATCCGAACGTTTTCCGATATTCACCCCCCTCTATCGGTTCTCTCGATCCAACAAGTGGTATAAGAGCGGGGAAGCTCAAATTTGGTGCAACCACCAATTTGAGAGTTTTTCGGATTTACGAATTTTTTTTTCCTTTTATTTCTTTTCCTTTTTTGTTAATCAACACCACTCGATCTTTTTCGCCTATTATTTTCAAATAAATAATATCTGTAGGTGTATTTAAAACCATAAGTAATATCTTTTTACGCCTTTTTCAATTTTGAATTTTCATTTTTTCACCATAAGTCTGAATTGATAAAATAAACAATTTTTCAAAAATTTATCATAAACATTTTTTTATTTTTTTAATATTTTTCTCGAACTTCGTGCTACTTTAATTTAAGTAAATTTTTTCAAACATTAAATTCTTACATTTTCATTATTAATCAGAATTGACAAAATCAACATTTTCAAAAATTTATCATAAATTATTATTTCATTATTATTCTGCCTCGAAATTCGTGCAATATTCTTTTGGGTGCTACTTTTTTTTCTTCTCCCGTACTACTAATCCAAGACCAAGTCTTGGTACATTTCTGTTGTTTCTTATGTGTGCAAGAGATCATTTTAAATGGCCAACCGAGAATGGAACAGTGCCCGTCCACCACTCTTCTCTGGCGGAAATTTCAACTCCTGGAGAAGTCTAATGGAATCCCACCTGAAGACCAATCTGGAACTTTGGTTGATAATCCAAACGGGGTTTAAATTCCCCACAGAAGATGGGATAGCACTCACTTGGGACAAATTGGACGAACCAACTTTGAGGAAGATCGACACTGATGCCAGGGCAACAGTAATCTTACAATGTGGCATGACCAAAGAAGAACTGAAGCGGGTCGGATCCATCAACTGTGCCAAAGAAATGTGGGAAAAGCTAATCAGTCTACACGAAGAGAGCTCCGATGTTGAGATCTTAGAAGCTCAAGAACAAGTAGCTGAGACGGACTCGACACCCGACGACGAAATCGAACCAGAATTAGACGACGAGTTGACTGAGACAAAAATGGTAACCAATTTCAAATATTCTTTTAAATTAGAATCAAATAATCAAACAGTAACTGTAATGGTTGGGGAAGGTGTAATTTCTAGTGCAGGGAAAGTTCCAAGAGAACCATCAAAGAAGAAGCTTCAACCAGTACCCGAGTCCGACTCAGACTCGAAATCAGAAGACAATGAAGGAAATCGACCCAAACCGGTTCGATTAGCTCGTGATCATTACAAGAGCACTGGACAAACGATCGGGAAAGGTAAGTTTTCAATATTTGAAAATCTAATATTTATCTCAAATAACATGATTAACTTGTATAAATTAGTTAAGGTTAGTACGTTAGAAAACATAATTCACAACCATGCTGATTTTAAAAAACCAGAGTTTTATTTTGATTATGATGTAACTTAGATCATATTTTTCTTGTTTGCTTTAATTGTATGTTGCTTTTTATTTTATTTTATTTTATTTTTTTTGCTGAGAATTAGGACTGGTTAGATTAAGGACTAAAGAGTTAATTGAAATTTGAACAACATAGTATTGGGTGGAGGTGAGATGATAGTACGTTAGGGAAACCTTTATGGTGGAACTAGCCGAAGCTACCGATCCAAGACCCAAACTAGTTAGACCAGAATTTATCAAAAAGTAATTTTGAAGATGAAATTTTACTAAAAGGCTTTGTCTAGGAAAGGGTTGATGATCCAATCAGGCTATGGCCAAAGAAGGCCTTGTGCCTCGCCAAGACATGGAAGCCAATTTTTGAAACTCAAATTCAATTAACTCTTTGTTAAATTCGAATCTAACACAAATTTTCAGTTAACTTTAGATTCAAATATTTCTTTTCAAAATAAATTTAAATTGTGTTTAAAAAAAATAATTTAACTTTTTTAAAATTATTCATGATTTTTCAAAATAAAACTTTCTACCAAAACCTGTCTCACACAACCCATAAGGTTAACATGTTTGATCACATAGAACTGGGTGAGACATCTAGGACCTAAAAGCATAAATCACTATTCTTTCAAATAAAAATTGTTTTCAAAAGTTATTCAAAATTATCTCTATCTTCCAAATTAATGTATCATACTCTTTCATATTGAATTTCATATCACAATAGACTCATTTTAAATAGAGTCTAGGACTTGTTTGATTTAGTTATAGATAGTCAACTGAGTCAAACTTGGTCAACATAGTCAACTGAGTTAAACTTGGTCAACTCAGTCAACCCTAGTCAACATAGTCAAACTTGGTCAACACTGAAATCCCTTAAGGAACTTAGATAAAAGTCAGACTGTGTCGGATACAGGGGGAGTTCTTCTTAATCTTTTTCGAAAAAAAATCAGATTTTTTCAAAAATCTTATGCTCTAAAACTTGTTATCATCTCACAATAAGGTTTTCAAAAGTTAATTGCAAAACCCTCGTATATTACTATCTTTTTGAAAAATTATCATCATGATTTTCGAAAACTGTGCCATCATTTTAAGTTGTGTTTTCAAAAATTTATCTCCTTGAAAGTTATCATACTCAGAAGGTTATTCAAAATTATTCTTTTGATTTTAATAAACCCTAAAGACACAGAGGAAGGTCCAATTCATGATCTACACAGACTCCTAGGATGTGTCAAATTTAGGTAGAGTTTGAGTCAAAAGAAGAATTTCTGAAATATTTTTTTTGGTAATTATTTTGAAGTTATCAGATAATTCTTATAATTTAAATCTAACCTTAAAACTTAGAGGAAGATCGCTTGTAGTCAACAAGCTTCCTAGGACTGAGGCAAGTTTAGGGGGAGATCAAAATTAAAAGAATTATTGAACATTTTCAAAATTATATGTTTTCATGCACTGCACGTTTAAAATCCTTTTGAAAATTTGAATAATTTTTCCTTCAAAATACTATTATTTTATTCTTGTGGCTAATGAAATTATTTTTATAATATTTACTTGAGTTGAAAAATTTCCATGACACTTAGGAAAATGTCCTAGTAGTCAACAAGGTTTCCTGTGATTGTGTCAGACTGAAAGATAAACCAAGTCAAGTAAAATATTATGTTTTCAAAATGCATAATACTTTTCAAAAAATTATTTATATTTTTCAAAGTCTAATAGTTTTTAAAAACAGTACTTAGACTTTCCAAAAAGGCTCAATCTGTTTTTTTAAAGTACTTTTATATTTTTCTTCAAAAATTGCATAATATCTTTCAAAAGTACCTCTATTTTTCAAAATATAATATTTTCAAAAGTACTAATACTTTTCTAAAGCAATAGTTTTCTAAGTACGTGAATTTTCTAAAGATTTACCTACAAATACAAAAAAAAATTTAAAAATTGTACAATACCTTTCAAAGTGGAGTTTGTTAGGTACAATTTAAGCTTTTGTTATGTTTTCAAGAGTTATACTAAGTATTTTTACATATTTAAGACTTATAAGCTCTGATACACAAATCTTAAACCTTTTTCAAAATATATTTTTTCAAAAAGTTCTTTATTAATATATGGCCAAGGGGGCGAATAGAAAAAGTGAAAATTAAACTCTTCATTAAAATTTTCCCCTGTTTAAAGAAAGTTTACCTTAGAAATGGTCCAAAACATAAGAAGAAGAGTTTCACATTAAGGGGGAGAGAAAGAAAGAGAGAAAGGAAATGTTTAAATTTTTTATCTCTTTTTCAAAAAGTACTTCAAAAGATTTCTAAGTATTTCTAAGTGTTTCAAAAAATTTTAAGTGCATGTTTTTTTAAGTAAAATTTTTCTTAGTAAACAAAATTTGTCTGAGCAAAAACTTTTTAAAAATTTTGGCAAATGTTTCTAAGTAAAATTTTTTTTGATGAAAAACTTGTCTAGAAAGTTCATAAAGATTTTGTTTTTCAAAATACATAAAGTATTTCCAAACAAAGTCTTTTAAAACAAAATTTACCCAATTCTCAAAGTTGAACCCTTTTTGTTGGAAAATTTGGCTTCAAAATTTTGCCTAAATAAAATTCTTTTTGCAAAGCCAAGTAAAAGCTTTTTTCAAAATTTAGGTTTGCAAAACATTTTTGTTCACCCATGTTTGTGTTTGATATATGTCAAAGGGGGAGGAATGGTCAAAGTTAAGTGTTAAGTTAAGTATTTTATTATTCAGGGGGAGTATAAGAAAATCTTTTTTCTGTTCAAATTACATTGGTTTTAGACAGTTAAGAATTGCTATATTTCATTGGTCTTAACCTTCGTGCTTAAACTGTTATAATTTTTACTTAACTTTGAATTGTGTTGCAATAAATCAAAAAGGGAGAGATTGTTGGTGCAGGAAGCACCATATCGAACCTTATTTTGATATTGGCAAAGGATTCAAAGTTAAGTGTTATTTGTGATCTAACAATGTTACTTGAGTATGCAGGAAAAGTCCTAGCGAAGGGCTGCTAGGCACTTAGCGAAGGACTGCCAAGAAACAAAGTCCTAGCGAAGGGCTGCTAGGCACCTGGCGAAGGACTGCCAGGATACAAAGACCTAGCGAATGACTGCTAGGCACTGGCGAAGATGTTACTTGAGTATGCAGGAAAAGTCCTAGCGAAGGGCTGCTAGGAACCCGGCAAAGGACTGCCAAGAAACAAAGTCCTACCGAAGGGCTGCTAGGCACCTGGCGAAGGACTGCCAGGATACAAAGACCTAGCGAAGGACTGCTAGGCACTGGCGAAGGAATGCCAGGATACAAAGCCCTAGCGAAGGACTGCTAGGCACTATCGAAGGAATTCCAGGATAAAAAGCCCTAGCGAAGGACTGCTAGGCACTGGCGAAGAAATGGCAGGATACAAAGCACTAGCGAAGGACTGCTAGGCCCTGGCGAAGGAATGCCAGGATAAAAATCCCTAGCGAAGGACTGCTAGGCACTGGCGAAGGAATGTCAGGATAAAAAGCCCTAACGAAGGACTGCTAGGTACTGGCGAAGGAATGCCATGATAAAAAGCCCTAGCGAAGGACTGCTAGGCGCCAGGCGAAGGACAGCTTGGGACTGAAGCCCTAGCGAAGGAATGCAAGGCACCGGGTGAAGGACAGCTCGGTATCCAAGACCTGGCGAAGGACCGTGAGGCAAAAGTCCAACCAGAGGAGCGGTTGGCATCAGGTACATTCTCTTGAGAGGAGTAGGTGACGACGCGTTCCCCGTCGAGGGAACAGTAGGCGTCAGTTCGACCTAGGGCTTCATTTTAGAGACCCAAAGTCAGAACCAAGACAGCTAAGGCTGTATAAACTAACATCTTGTTGCTTTATGGTGTTTTGGACTAACTCTGGATGCAGGACCGAAGGAACGAGTGTCTGCAGCTCAGAGAGCCTCAAAGGAGTGAGGCAACAGCTGACTAGGGCGCCCGTAGTGTCCCGGGCGCCCCCAAGGTGAACACAAAACACATAATGCAAAAGAAGGCTTCGATAGTTCATGATCGGGGTGCCCCCGTGCTTCCGGGCTCCCCCGCTGCTCCCGGGCGCCCCCAGCGCTCCGGGCGCTCCCAGGTAAAGCTACCGAAGCAGCTCCAGCGAAGCCAAGAGGATGAGATTTTGACCCGGTAAATCCGAGCGCCCCCAGCGTTCCGGGCGCCCCTGTCAAAGCTTGATCCCGAGTTTGAGGGGATCAGAGCTGACCATGAAGGGAGTGGATCGACCGACACGTGGGGGGGAGGGGGGCGCCCTCGACGTTCTGGGCGCCCCTAGGTGCTATAAAAGGACCCTCGAACCAAGGCTTCAGTGCAACACTTGATTCAACGCTTCTACGCTCTTCTGCTCCCGCACTCTGCTCCGGAAACCTCCCAACTCGAGCCGACGACATCCCTCCGCTACGAAAAGTCAATCTACATCGGATGTCGATAACGAAGAGCAATTTCCTTTTTGTGTTTACGATACTGCAATTGTAAAATTGATTTGTAAACCATTTTGCGAAAATATAGAATTGCCTGCAGTGAACGGTCAACGACCGTGGGCCTTGGAGTAGGAGTCGACCTAGGCTCCGAACCAAGTAAAAATAACTGTGTTTGCGTATTTTGTTTTTAATCTTCCGCTGTGCAAATTCTCTATCTCAAATCCGAATGTTTTCCGATATTCACCCCTCCCTCTATCGGTTCTCTCGATCCAACACCTAGTTCGTCTATTGGGTGGGCTCCTAGATCGCCCCTAGGGTCTAGATCTCCTTGTAGATGCAAGGTTAAAAGAAAAGAATATTTATGAAAGTATTTTACTTTTTATGACATGTGCTTGGACTCTAGTTCGTCCATGGGTGGGCTCCTAGTTGCCCCTAGGCTCCTAGTTTGCCTAGTAGTAGTACCCTAATGGGTTCGGGATTAGCTACCTCGGATCTATTTACGGATGCACGCATTAGCAGCACATTGCCAGGCCCACAGCAGCATGATTATTATTTTCACTTATTATATGTATAAGTTTTAAAAGTTCAGTAATAGCTTTAAGTGAAAACAGTTTTAAGATCATGCTTAGTTCAGTCAGATTCTATGAATGCTATGTGAATTTAGTTAGAAGAATATGATTTAGTTCATGTGCTTAGTATGATGAGTATGCCAGGATATTTGTTTAGATTATATGTTTCAGCAAGAATGAATGACAAGCATGTTATATTTTTCCTACATGTGTTTTTAAAAGCATGAGTTTCGAGCTATGCATTGTTTTGTGAGTAGGATGGTACTTACTAAGCTTTATGCTTATAGTTTCATTTTTCCTTATACTGCAGGTAAAGGCAAAGGAAAAATAGAGTAGCAGAAGTGGTAGGGATGATGGTGGAGTGTGTGATGGTGGAAACTTAGAATGAAAGAACCTTGGGAACTTGCATTAAGAGGACATGCTATTAAGAATGTTAAATGAATTAGTTCCTTGTCATGTTTACTATTTTCCACATCTTAAGTACCTTTGTCATGTTGAGGGATACATTCAAGTGCATGTTTCTTGTAACGCTTACCTAGGGTTGTCAATTCTCATAAATCTAAGCTCTATGGATTAGTATCTTGTCCTTAAATCAACAACTTAGCCTTTTCATCCATCATGAGTCATTGAGATGAATTTAAATCACTAGCCTTTCAAGGAAAATTTTTGGTGGCTCTCTCCTTAAGTTCTAAGTTGATGATGGAAGTGGAGCTCACTCCTACACACATGCTTCTTGCACTACCATAGGCTTGCTTATTATCTAATCTCCACCATTAATCATGAATAGGATCAACAACTATAAAAACAAATGAAAACATGGAAAATGGCAATAAATGGAATAAAAGTCAAGAAAATGGAAAATTTGATGGAGTGGGAGACTTGGTTGCTCAAAAATGTTTCCAATGTGCTTTGCCCCATCTTAACAGTCCTCTAATGATATCAAAAGTATGGTGGAGTGAAACTTGAATAAATTCCTTTGATTTGGATGAAAAAACTTTTCTTGATTTCCTTGTGCCAATTTTCCTTTTGTGTGCCATTTTTGTTCTTTGTTTTGTTCTCTGAATTTCTTTTTCTTTCTTTCTTTTCTCTACTGCAAACAGAATGATGGTGGAACAATCTACAATTTGCATGAGCTGCCGTGAGCTTCAAGAACAGCAGAATACTTAATCCCTTGATTCCAAGCCTTGGAAACCCAAATTTCAGCTTCTTCTTGGCATAAACTGCCTTGTTTTTCAGCTTCAAATGTAATTCAGTTTCAGCTTCTTCTTCTCAGCTTTTTCTCAGCTTTAATTCAGATTCAATTCGGCTTCAATCCTAACTTCATCAGCCTTCAATTCAGCTTGACTTCAGCTGGAGATCAAATTCCAGCTCTCGGCAGAATTTTCCAATGCAATGCTATTTAGATTTTCAGCTGCACAAACTGTTTTAAGTATCAGATTTCGGCTTCTCAACATTGGTTTAGATAATTCCAGCTTCGACTCAGTCTCTACAAGATGTTGCCGATCTTGGCCTCCCAAACTTCCCTTTGCAGTTTTTGATCCAAATTCTTTCTAATCCAAGTTAAACAACTCAAGTTAACTTCATTTTGGCAAAAACTTTTGCTTCATTCTCTTTTCTTTTTCTTGCATTGCAGATTTTTTTTTTCTTTTCATTGCATGCCACTTTGATCTTCAAAATGTAGTAAAGAATCTAAGTCTCCAATGGCTCCCACCTCTCTTGCTCATTTTTGGCACCAAACATCACTCACTTGGCACATGCAATTTTTTTTTTTTTCGAATTGAAGTGCCTCCTTGATACCAAATCTTTCCAAAAACACTAATCACTCCCCCACACTTAAATCTTTGTCCGTCTCGAGCAAAATAGCATTAAGAAACATCTCAAACAACAAGTCCAAAGAAAAGTGAAGGTAAGAGTAAGAAATAAGTAAAGAAAAATAGAATGAACATGATTTTTTGTCAATATTGATATGGAAAGGAAAACAAATAGATTAGCCTTTATAGATGTGATCCAATCATTGAAATATGGTTTTGAAAGAACCTAAGCAAGTTCTAGAGTTTAATAACATGTATGTCATAAATATAAGGCTAATTCTCACTAGGTGCAAATGATTCATCTCAAATCGTCAATTAAGAATTTAAAGCAAAGTAGTACTCATGCATCCAAGATTTCATCCATGAACTCAAATCCTAAGTTTTAACAACCAAATTTAATTTATTTTCAAAAGACTCTAAAATGCTATGGAGATAACCTAGAGGGATACTTTTATTTCCTAATCATGAAAGAAAAAGTGCTAAAAGAAAAGACATGGTATTTAAAATGTCTCCTATGCATTCTACTCTACTCATGCATTTATTAGCAAGGACTCAATTTAAAAGAAAATTCTAAAAGTCATAAAAGTGAAAGACAATGCAAAAAGAAAATATGAGAAAGAACAATCTCCCCTTTATTCTGGTGGGCGGAGTCTATCCAGAAGTAGCCACCATCTTGGTAGTGGAGGAGTCTGGGTGGCTGGGAGAATTAGGACTCCCCCACACTTAAACTTTGCAGCAAAACGTTCAGGTGGCCGCAGGCGATTTAGGTTCAAGAGCCATTCAAGGGATAGAGTGCTTTTAATTAAAGTCAGATCATCTCCTCCTTCTTGATGCCCTTCAGAAGTCCTTCCAGGAGGCTGGAGTCTGTTTAGTTGGAGCACCCACTCCTGAAGTCTTCTGGACCCTGCAAAACAATGTAATACCTCTCTCAAGCGTTCAGGGTCAGAAAGAAATGAAATAAATTCAGTCTCTGCATAAAATGAATCCAAAACAGCATCATGTCCAATTAAATCAAATTCTGGTACCTCAATGAAATTGTCAAAATTATTTCCTACCAAATTTGCATCCAGATACTCATCACACATAAAGAAATCAATTTCTGGCTCATCAATAGAAATTTCACAATTATTTTCCATCAAGGGTGTATCATGTAATGTGTCACAGCCAATCAAATCCATATCAGGTATCTCCAAAAGTCTTTCACATTCATTCTCAGCATATGAAATAGCAAGAGATTCATCAAAATAAATAACATCCATTTCAGGCACTTCTAAAAAATTTTCACTAGTCATATCCACAAAAGATGTATCTAAAGATTCATCATAACAAACTACATCAATTATGGGTGCCTCTAAAATTATTTCACTATCCATAGCAAGAGGTGTATCAAGTAATGCAGTACGATCAATAAAATCAATGTTTGGTACCTCTATTGGATTTTCACAAACAATCTCTACACAAGGTATATCAATAAATTCATCAGAATCAATAAAATCAGCACTAGGTACCTCACTGCATTTTTCTGAAGAAAGGGAAGAAGTACTTACCTGAGCGTGCTGGGGAATACCTGGAGGTTCTACAAGGGTAGATGTATCCATGGCTTCCTCCTGGTCATGTACATGCTCCTCTTCAGCCTCAGACTCTGGTGGACAATCAACTGGTGATCCTTGGGTGCTTGCTTCCACCATGCAAGTCCCTACACTTTCTGGTTTATTCTCTAAATCTTGTGGTGGTCCCTGGGGCTTAGTGCAATCCCCTACACCTATGAAATCATCTCCTATGCATTCTTCTTCTGTAAAATCTGCAACAACAACATTAGAAAAATTAGGACCATCAATAATGCTATCATCACAAAATAAAAGTCTAGAATGGTCCTGTGAAGCTTCAGTTTCTTCTTCTGGAGTTGAAAAATTTTGAAATTGACTTTGAGTAGGAATCTCCGGAGGGATGTATGCTGTAGGTGCCCTATATTTGATGATTACATCTTTTTCTTCTTCTATCAAATTTGCAAGATTACTTGAAGAAGGACTTGGCCATGCATTAGGGTCACCTTGAACTGATATAAAACCAACTCCAGGGCTCTCAGAATTAAAAGCAGCTTGAGAAGCTAATTGTTCTGATCTTTGGGCTTTTATTTGATTCAATCGATCTTGCAATTTTGCAAGGCTTTGTTGTTGTTGTTCTTGTTGTTGCAGAACTTGTTGTCTTTGTTATTGCCAAGCTTGTTGTTGTTGTAACATTTGTTGACACATCTCTATTATCCTTTGTTGTTGAGCCTCATCCCAATCAGGATTCTCAAAACCTCCTTGGTTAGTGTGGAACCCCTGTTGGTCTTGAAATGGAAAATATGGCTGCTAAAGTCCAGGAGGAGGTTGTGCATGTTGAAATGGAATGTGATGGGGCTGCTCAAATGGATGAAATGACTGATTAAATTGTTGAATATTTGGTTTATAAGTTGGTGGAGATGGCTGAAAATTGTAGCTCTGAAAGTCTTGGATCTGAGGTTGAAATTGTGGTGATGAAAACTCAAATTGAGTGGGCTGAAAATTCTGGTTTTGTTGTTGGAAATTCTGAAATGGTGGCTGCCCATGCTGAGTTTGTGGCTGGAAATTGGGCTGAAATTGCTGAAATGATGGCTGCCCAATCGGAAAATTCTGGAATAATGGCTGAATTGGCTGAAAATCCGGCTGAAATTGTTGAAATTGCGGTTGAAATTGTTGTGGTGGCTGCTGAAGTTGTTGTGGTTGCTGGAATTGCTGTAAATGTGGCTGAAAGAACTGATTGGGTCGTTGAAACTTCGAATGTGATTGCTGAAATTGTAGGCACGGCTGCTGGTAAGTAGATGAATCACTGTTGGGTGTTAGTTGGTGGTCCAACTCCTTAACCCTACACTTCAACTCCACCAATGTCTCTTTTATCTCTGTCCAGAACTCTGGCGACCACATTTTGATCTTGCAGCCCTGTCACAAAACAAGAAAGAAAAATGGCAGCAACCGTATACAAATGATAAAGCAAAAGAAAATAGAACCCAATGATATGTCAAAAAGCATACAAGCAAAAATCAAACAAATCAACTAGTTGCTTCCCCGACAATGGCGCCAAAAATTTGACGATCCCGAATCTACCGGTTTAAATTGTCACGAAAGTTGGGACCATCAGAATTTAGATGGGAATGAATAACTGGAAACCCTTTTTACAATCAAAATCTAAAAATGTAGTAAAGGGGCCACAGGTCGTATTTTTCTCGGGGACTAGTTGTTGTGTTTGATTCGAGCTTGTATTTGTGTCGTTTGTGAATTTTGGGTTTCGAATAAAATCTAGAATTTGGGTTCAATTATAAATGAAAACTTAATGAGAGGCAAGAAAGATCTTGGCTAGACGAATTCAACAAGGTATAACAATTGATGAACTTACCCAACTAACAACTCAATCAAAACCACTTAAACAATCTATGAAGGCAAATCTGAGTTCACATGCAAAATAAATTCTAAACAAAAGAATCAGGCAGTGATGGTAATTTCCGGAAATCAAACAATCTTAAAACAATAATAGCATATGAAATTCAGACTTTAAACAAGTTATTCAACTCAAACTAGCTATAATTTTTGGGATCCAACCAATGCCAAGAAAATTCAGAAATACTAAAGGGTGATATCAATTGATTTCAAAACTATTCTACACCCAAAAGATAAGTCAAAAATTGATGCAAAACATCACACAAAATAGCTTGGCACTCAAGGGACCCTTTGTGCCGAAACTAAACCTTTTGTGCCAAAATTGATTCTAACAATTCAGCCTTGAAAACTACTGATCAAGCTGGAAAATTCAGAGATGCTAGATGTGATACCACTTAACTTCAACACTATCATGTACCAAGAACTAAAGCAAAGGATGACGCAAACTTGTACCAAAAACAGCTTGGCAAACAAGCTGTAATCCTTGTGCCAAAACTGTGTTTTTCTGCCCAAAAACTGATTCTAACAATTTCAGCAGTGAAAACTATCCATCAAACTTGAAAAGAGCAGCTATACATGCAGGGAAATGCAGGAATAATTGAAAGATTCAGACTCCAATTGACCGGGCAAAACAAAACATTGACAGAATTCAGAATTGCTAACATGCAGAAATGAAATTCTGCAAATCAGCTATGAAATCGATACACACCAGCTGATGCAGAAATCTGAAATGCAAGTGCTAATCAAAGTGAACTAACTACAAGGTAAACTCAGGTGATAAACTACACTAGCTTGATACACAATCTGGGACATCCAAAATCTGATACGAATGTTTGTAGAAGTGCAGAAATGCAGGAAAAGAAAATAGAGAACAATGATTTCAGAACTCACAAACGATTTAGATAAATTATACCAAACTAATATCAGAAATGATTTGGAATTGAGCTAGACTAACTGATTTCGAATTAGAAACAATCAAAGGATTTCGAATCTGAACTGAAGTCTGCAGAAAAAGCTGATATGCAAGTTGTAACAGGGAAAAAGAAATTGATACGCAACAATTAAACATCAAAGAAACTGAAACTAGCAGCTATTGTCCACTAGACTAACTCACTAGCTAATTTACTTGCCAAATTGAAACTTAACTACTGCAAAAACCATTCAAAACGAAATTACAGCTAATGAATATAAATCAGAAACAGAATCTAGATGCAGAAATGAAATTACAGCTGCAACAAAATGAAATCTAACTATCTAAGCTACTCCTCAATCTTCCCTAAGCTCAAAATCTTCTTGGTTGTCAATCAAGAGCTGGCTTCGAACCCCTAGGCTCAGCAATTCAGTGGAAAAACAACTTCAATCTCTGAATTCGGCTCAACTGCATCAGCTGGCAGAAATTCCAGTCCATTCTCTCTTGTCTCGATGGATGGCTTGCGATTGTGATTTGAAGACCCTCTGAGCTCACCTGAGAACCCCTACAAGCAGCTCAAATGGTCGGAGGTGGCTTGTGGTCGAGACACAATCGATTGGGTAGCAAAGATGCCGAAACCCTCAAACACCCTTGTTCTGATGCCAAATGAGCTGAAATCTCGATCCTAGCTATCTTCCAAGGACTCAGATCATGATCAAATGGAGAAATTGAGGGGTCACGCCTTCTTGGATGAAGAACTTGAAGAAACTAATGGAAAAACGGCTGAAGAATGAAGCTACGGCGAAGACGCGACGAAGAACAGCTACTGTGAATTTTTCCTTAAGTAATAACAAATAGACGGCTCAGATTGATCGGAGGAGATCCAACGGCTGATCTTGCTCTGATTGGAGCCAAACTTTTATGATGATGATCTGGAGTCAGGATCTACCTTGTGGTAGCTTGGATCCTCAAGATATGCAACGGATGGTCCAGATCAACTCTATCTGTGAATGGACGCTCTAGAGCCCTCCTTGCTTGATCCAACGGTTGATTTAGCTCTGATTAGGATGAAACCTTCAGATCTTGATCATAGAGCTTGATCAACCCTAACCCTAGCTCAGATTGCTTCAGATCATCCCGGATGGCTCAGATCTAGCCGCTTTTGAATCGGACGGCCCGAAATAATCGTAAGCTTGATAATTCGATCCGGTTCACATCCGACTCAAGTTTGACCCAGTATGCCCTAGGTCCAGGATCCTTTCATGCCTACAAAAATATATCAGAAAATTAGTGGCCAAATAATCCAAAAATATGTAATTTTGCAATTAAATCCAAAATAAGAGGAAATCCTAAAACCTAGGGTAAAATCACAATTAAGCAATAAAAATACAGGTCAAACATGGATTTTAGCAATTAAAATAATCAATAAAATGGTGCTTATCAAACGCCCACTTTTTTTTTTTCATAAGCGGCGTTACGTTAACATGCTTAGGGCATGTAGACATCATAAGGCAGCGGAATAACTTTAACTTATACATGCCCTATCACCATTTTTAACTTAATAACATGGGAACCTTAGCATATTAGCTTTGAACTTAAGCATCATAACATGTCATACATAACATCATATCATAAGGTTTCAAAAGTCATTATTCAAACATATAAGTAACCAAGGTGGGGTTCTAGCATAAACAGTAAACATATGGTTTCCTGGGCCATGTCACTACTACACACATGCCTTCTTGCCCTCCTGCTGCTTCCATCATTGTCCCCTTGAATGATCTGCGGTATAAGAAAATAAGACTATAAGCACACAGGCTTAGTAAGACTCTTTCCTACTCACAAAAACCATTCATCATTCATCATCTTATAATGAGCACATGGAACATTAACATACTTGGTGCTCTACTTAGAACATAACATCTTACATCACTTATCGTATACATAGCATGACATTGACATAAACATAGTAAACATTCTAAGCATGACATCATACATAGCATAAACGTAAACATAGTGAACATTCTAAACATGGCATCATACATAGCATAAACATAAACATAGTAACCATTCTAGCATGGCATAATACATAGCATAAACGTAAACATAGTGAACATTCTAAGCATGGAATCATACATAGCATAAACGTAAACATAGTAAACATTCTAGCATGGCATAATACATAGCATAACATAAACATAGTAAACATTCTAGCATGGCGTAATACATATCATAACATAAACATAGTAAACATTCTAGCATGGCGTAATACATATCATAACATAAACATAGTAAACATTCTAGCATGGCGTAATACATATTATAACATTAACATAGTAAACATTCTAGCATGGCGTAATACATATCATAACATAAACATAGTAAACATTCTAGCATGGCGTAATACATATCCTATCATATGAACATCTTCTTAACATAATCATGACATAGTTCATTCATTCTCATGCATACTTCTTAACATGAAGCGTAAGCATAAAATCTTATCTCATAGCATAATGCATAGCATGAATGGATGCATGAGTGGAATGCATATACATAAGGATGCTTAACTTTTAAAAACATACTTTTAAATGCTTAACATAACCATCATAACATCATTTGGGGTCCCCGGCTTGTACCACATTCATACATCATAGCGCGCATCCCTAGCAAGTCTGGGGTCGCGAGCCCCGACCTACTAGGGTAAGGACAGCATAGTCGGTAGTCCCCGAACCGAGGCGTTCTTAAGGTGCCCATCCCTGTTGCACAGCTCCGGTAGTGCCAGAACCGTGGACAGCTTCGGTAGACCAAAACCGGGGCGTTCTTAAGGTGCCCATCCCTTGGACCCATACTTCGGTCCGGTACAAGCCCATACATAAGGTAAAATACTTTTCATGCTTCATCATTCATAAGACATTCATAGCATAACCATGTTACATAAAGCATGACTTAACACATGCTTGTCCTTTCATTGTTCATTCTTATTGCATAACATCATGATGCCTGTAAGGCATGAGCATTATCTTCATTCATAAACATGGTATGCATCTTCTTTCATAGTATGACATGCATCTTTATTCATACAACATGGCATGCATCATTCTTATCATGAACATAACATAACATACTTATCATGGCATCGTTCTTATCATGAATCTAACATAACATACCTATCATGGCATCATTCTTATAGTGAACATAACCCTATCATACTTATCATAGCATCATTAATATCATGAACATAAACCTATCATACTTATCAAGGCATCATTCATATCATAAACATACACAATAACATAGCATGGTTCTTAACATAACATGAGCATATAACTTAGCATGGTTATCTACATCACATAAGCATATATAGGTAGAATTTCCATACGTTCTACCTACCATTCAATACATGGCCTAAAACATAAACATTCATGGTAACCCTAGTAAGCATGGCATCCAATCATAACCTGAGCATGAAACATAAAGCATAGTGCTTAAACCTTAGGGTCATGGTAACATGATTTCTATCATTGAAGGTTAGGACTCAACCCTAACCCTTGGGTCCTTGAGGTTGGCCGAAACCCTAGGGTGTCCTAGGATACTCCAAAAATTTCCAAAAATTATACTTAACCTCTAAAAATCATAAGGGAACATTTAACAATATTATCATGATTTTTAGCATAATTATAGACCTTTAAATCATGGTGGCCGAAACCCTTAAACTTAGGGTTCTTAGTTTTGTTGCTTTCATGTTGGCCGAAACCCTAGGGTGTCCTAGGGTACTCCAAAAATTCCCAAAAATTATACTTAACCTCTAAACATAATAAGGGAACATTTAACAACATTATCATGATTTTTAACATAATTATAGACCTTTAAATCATGGTGACCGAAACCCTTAAACTCAGGGTTCTTAGTTTTGTCTCTTTCATGTTGGCCGAAACCCTAGGGTGTCCTAGGGTTCTACAAAAATTCCGAAAAATTATACTTAACCTCTAAACATCATAAGGGAACATTTAAAAACATTATCATGATTTTTATCATAATTATAGACCCTTAAATCATGGTGGCCAAACCCTTAAACTTAAAGTTCCTGGTTTTCCTTCCTTTCATCATCAAATCCAAAAACTAACCAATATATCATGCTAAAAATCATGGAAATCATAGGGAACTATTATACCACAGGTGAGGGAGTCTTACCTTGGGTTTCTTGATTTTTCGAACCTTGAAAGAGAAGAAAATGATAAGATCTTTCGACCCTTGAACACCCTTGTCCTTGTATCCTTGGAAGACCCCTTAGATCTTGGAGATGAGACCTTGGTGGATGTTTTTCCAAGGGAGAGCTCCCTTGAAGGTGTTCGGCTAGGATGAGGGAAAGAGGAGGAAGCAATTGCAAAGTAATGGGAAGAAGTGGTAACTCCTAAAACCCCCACTTTATAGCCCATTAAAGAGGTAAATGAAGAGTCTCTCCATGACCCTTCATCTTCTTCTATGCTTTAACCAATATCCACTTCATTCCCTCATAACATTACCTTGCTAGGTGAGTTGGTTAAGGCTTACATGGTTGTACAAGAGGTCCAAGGTTCAATCCTTGGCTCATGCACCTTTATTTTTATTTTTATTTCATAAATTCCGAAAATCCCCCTAAAATCCCCCATAATTATGATAATATTCCTAAATAAAATTCTTTTATATTTATATTAATTTTACCTAATTTATATTAATTTTACCTAATTAATACCCATTTTTTGGAGCCCATTTAAAGCTCATTAGTACCTAATTTCTCCATTAAAATAGAAAAATTAGGCTAAGACTTACCCATAATCATGCTAATATGCCTAATTAAATCCTATTTATATTTATACTAATTATTACCGAAATCCACCTATAATCATGGTACTAAAAAGCCCATATAAGGCCCATTAGTACTTAGTTTTCTCAATTTAAATGAGAAAACATAGATTTTCTAGGCCAAAGTTCTCCTTAATATTTCTAGGTCCCTTGAAAATTATCTAGACATGCTCAATATTTTAAGAAAATATTAAGAGAATTTTCCGGGTCGTTACAATCCCCCATACCTCGTGAAAGTTCATCCTCGAACTTAGAATAACTCCGGGTACTTGTGCCTCATCTCGTCCTCGCGCTCCCAGGTAGCTTCTTCGAACCGTTGACCTTGCCATAGGACCTTGACTAAGGGCACTTCCTTACTCCTCAGCTTCTTGACTTCCCTATCCAAAATATGGATGGGTCTGCTCTCATAGCTTAGGTCCTCTTGCACTTGCATCGTCTGTGGCTCGCTCACTTGGTCCATATTTGGGATACACTTTTTCAGCAGGGACACATGGAATACGTTATGGATAGCTGACATCTCTGGAGGCAGCTCCAGCTCATATGCCACCTTACCGACTCTTTTCAGAATCAGGTACGGCCCCACATAGCGCGGGCTTAGTTTTCCTTTCTTCCCAAATCTGGTCACCCCTTCATAGGGGCCACTTTAAGAAATACCCAATCTCCAGCATTAAACTCCAGTGGTCTACGCCGGACGTCGGCATAACTCTTTTGCCGGCTCTGAGCAGTCTCTATCCGTTGTCGAATATTCTGTATAGCCCGCGTGGCGCTATCAATAACGTCCGTTGTGAGCCCCATTTCCTTCTTTTCACCACCCTCGTACCAGCAAATCGGAGACCTACATCTCCTCCCATACAAGGCTTCATAAGGTGTCATTCCAATAGTAGCTTGGTAGCTATTGTTGTAAGCGAATTCTGCCAAGCATAGATATCGACACCAACTCCCTTTGAAGTCCAAGGCACAAGCTGCAACACATCCTCTAGTACTTGATTCACCCATTCAGGTTGTGCCCGTCAGTCT
>JAGFNQ010000993.1:0-81617 GCA_024364735.1 Boesenbergia rotunda | reverse complement strand
GTTTAAGTTAATCCTTGTTGTTATCAGATGAATTGATCAAGTGTGTAGGATGCTCAACTTGGAAAGACCTAGTAGGCCAGTTAAACTTGATACTAGACAAGAGAAGTCTTAGTAGATCATGGAAACTAGGCAGGAGTCCAGATGGGTCAAGTGGACCTGACATCTGGCAGGTGGATTCGATAGATCTAGAGAATTCGATATCAGATCAAAAGGAAGCTCTGGCAGGTCGATCCGATGTTGAGCAGTTGAAGTCAAACATGTCAGGAGGACTTAATGTTTGGCATATAAGTTGAGGTAAGCTCCTGGAGAGAATGCAGTGAGGTCATGTCTTGGTAGGGACAAACCTTAAGTGCTAATCCAACTAAAGAAACCAAAAGAAGTTTCTAAGTTGAGATTAAGATGGTCCTTACTATCTTTACTCATGCATATTTTCTATTGTGCTAACTCTATTTTGTAGGATTATTATTATACTATTGCATGTGCTAACTCTATTTTATAGATATATGAAAACTAAGTTGACTAAGGGTTCGGTCGATTGATAAAAAGGATCAGTAGACCAATCTGACTAGTGTGGCACAATACTAATCAGAGCTAGCAAACATGGGAATACAATGTTATCCTTTGACTAATAAAGCTTATCAGTCAATTGATTAAAACATGGTAAGTGCAGAGATCAGAAAGGAATTATGGGTTATGTCAACTGATCATCAGGATCAATCGACCGATAAAAATAAGGAATAATAGGCAAGCAGATTGAATTAGTGCAAACAAGGAAGGGCGTGGAGTTTAATCGACTAATAGAAGGTTCAGTCGATTGAATGAGGTTTCGTCGACCAAATGGTCTTTATAAAAGAAGGTTTCGAGGTCTGAGTTGAAGAACACTACTCTCTCTGCTTCATCCTATTCCTGCTTCTACTCTTCATCAAGTGCCGATACCTCAACTCTGAGAAACTCTCCAACAACTAGGCTCAACCTCCTTACTAGTGTGCTGGTGTTTTAATTTTATGCTTACACTTATTCATTGGAAATGGTAGGATTGTTACTATCATCCTTTATACTTGCATGAATTGGCTTCTTCGGAAGAACCATATTAGATTACCCATCCAAAGTGATCAAGTATCGTGGGTCTTAGAGTAGTAGTCATTGGATTACGAACTAAGTAAAACTAATTGTGTCATTGAGTTTTTATCTCTTCTTTTTATTCCACTACAAACTATACTTTGATTCGGTTTTATGAATATAAAAGACAAGATTTTAAAATGATTGAGATTCACCCCCCCCCCCCCTCGTCTTTCTCGATTCAACAATTGTTATCAAAGCCGATTGCTTTGAAAAGACTTAACAATCTTTCTCGATTTTTTTAAAATTCTTTTCTTTACATTATTTGTTTTCACATTTTTAATCTCGCACTACTAATCCCGAAATAAAATCTTGAAAATCTCGTTTGAGTCTATCTTGTTTTACAAGAATGATAAGTTCTCACCAAGAAGGTTATAGCAATGTTCGTACACCACTCTTCAACAGTTACCGGAAGAAAAGGATGGAATACTTCATGAAATTCGACATCAACATGTGGTTTGGCATCAAAAAGGGGCACATACCGCTAAGCGAAAATAGAGAACCACTAGATGCAGAAAAGTGGAATCCTCAAATCGACTACAAAATAATGAACACCCTCCAGTGTAGTCAAATAAAAGGGGAGCTCAATTGAGTTAGTCCATTCGATAACTCCAAAGAATTATGGAACCAACTAGTCAAATTACACAAAGGAATCAACAACTCGAAAGTAACTAAACATGACTTACTTTTAAATTAGTTATTTAATATTAAAATGTTGCATGAAGGAACCATGACTCAACTATACGCAAGAATCAAAAACATCATCAACGGGCACTGCCTCATCGACCACCAACTTGAAAATAGCAATGTAGTAAGGTATGCTCTAAACTCCTTCTCTCAAAATACACTGTGGGCATCTATGGTAGATGCCTATAAGGTTTTAAAGGATCTTTTCATTATTAAATTAGACAAATTATTTTGTGAATTAGAATTACATGAGCAGACTAACTTTAATCAAACCGAGAAGAGTATAGCCTTGTATGCAAGGAAAAAGCAAGAGCAAGGATGCTAAGTCCAAATCCAGACCAAAACAAGAATATGAGAGTTAGTCAGACTTAGATTCAAACAACGTAAAGGAAATAGTAAATATGGTACGAAAGATATTTACTAAAAAGAAGTTCACCAAAAGAAACCTGAAGAAAGTACAAAACACCTCAAACATACCAAAATATGACTTAACATGCTACAAGTTCAACAAAAAGGACTACTACAAACATAAGTGCCCTAACCTAAAAGAGGAGAAATCTAAGTTTCCAAGAAAAAGGAAAGCACTCAAAGCCATTTTGAGATGAATCATCTTCTGAATAGTCGAATACAGAAGAATCAAAGCAATCAAGTCACCTAACACTTATGACAAGGAACAAGGAGTCTAAGTCTAAGTCTAAATCCGAGTTAAGAGTCTAAGTCTGAGAGAAGCTACGGGTTCGTATCTGTTTTAGAAGAACTAGAGGAGGTAACTTTACTTTCAGAATTTCAAATGCGTAAGATAATTAAGTGTTTGTTTAAGAAATTGACTAAATCTAAAGATCAGATTAACTTGCTTCTTAAGGAAGTTAACCATCTTATGGAGCAAGTCAATTTGAATTCCTCAACTAACTGTGTTCAAGAGGGAACTTCAACTCAAGCTGCAAAACTTGAGGAAGAAAATTCCACCTTGAAAGGTCAAAGGGAGGTACTCAAAAAAATGTTGGAAAAGTTCAACTTGTGTTTCAAGTGTTTGAATATAATGTTTGGGTCCCAACGGTCTATACACAACAAATCTAGACTTGGATGTAAAGTTAACAAAACCAACAAATCATATATGTCTTTATTCAATCAAATTATTAGAAACAAAGTCCAAGCATGAATCCCTAAAATATGTTTACTTAACCAAAATGGACCAAATTAATATTGGGTTCCCAAGGATCAAATCCATTACCTAGATAGATTATATCTAGGTTATGATTAAGGGTAACCAAAAGAAAATTCATTTATCCTTATTGAGATGATTGTTTTAATTTTCAATGTGCATGCTTAGTTTTATTTCCTTGCTTAATTTAGAATAGTTAGTTATAAAAAGGTTAAACCAACTTTGACAATATATCATTGGAATAAATTGGGATGATAGTAGGCTGAGGGAACTCTATCAAAGGCATGTCTAGGCTGAATGATATGTGTTCTACCTAGTGCATTAGATTTAGTGGATCTAGTTGAAGCTACTCTAGTCAAACATGGGCTAGTTAGACCAAAATCCAATATTAAGTTATTTGGGTTGGTCATTTTTGGGAAGTTTTGACTAGACACATCGTTACTTTAATAATGTCCTTTGTGACTCACTGTAGCATGAAAACTTACCTCATAAACTCTTTCTTAATGAACTCAAAGCTGAGTTTGAATCTAACAAGGGATCAAACAACATTTTTCAAAAAATCTTAATAATTCAAACTAAATTACTTAATCAACTTTAAATGAAATTAAGTAATAATTAATGTGAGATACAATCAATAAATGAAAATTAAATAATAAAGGTTAGGTAAAAAAATAACCATACAGAATTTTTAATTTTTTTAGATTTTTCTAAATTTTTTTGAAGTGTTTTTATATTTTAAGAGGATAAACAGAATAGAAAAGGGACCTGTTTGGTACCTAATTAAGTGAGGAAATGCTTTACTTTTTATTTCCTAAACCTAAACAAATCCTATTCGGCCGAACCTCTACCAATTCTCCACTCGATCTCTTCTCCTCCCTTTCATCATCGCTGCATCTTTCACCCGATTACCATCGTGGCTACCACATCGTCCTCTGCGCTGGAGAATCGGGGTTGTTGCTTCCCCGATCCATCGCCGATGTGCCACCCTTCTCCTCTTGTTTCCGATTGCCTCTTCATCATTGATCCACCCTCCATAGCTACGACCATCATCGTTGGAAACCGACGATCGTTACAAGAGACACCAACAATCTCCCATATGTCGTCGACTCTTGGTTGGTTCTAAGCTTAGATTGCCGATGCCCCCTCCTCGTGTCAATTGCATGCACTGGCTGTTAGGATGTATACTAAAAGCCTAGCTTTTGTATAAACATCTATATTTTGGAATAAGAATTACATAGTCATTGTTTGCATTTTATATTTGATATATATGCTATTGTCCTTTACTTTACATTGTAAATAACATGGTGTGTAGTGTCACACAGAAGATCATGTTATCAGTCCCTTGTGAAGTATAAGTAGTGGCTCACAACCGAGATGGATTTGGACAAACCATTGAAATGGTTGTAATGTAATTTGGTATTAGTCTATATTGACTATAGAATTACACTATTACACTTTGTGTGTATTGAGCAGGACCGATTAGAGGTGATTTAATTTACACTCTTGGAGTTGGCCGGCGGCAAGCAAGGAGATAAAGGAGGCCCGACGACTAGGGTTTGATACAAGGAGAGAGTTCTAGCTTTCTCTCTTCTTCCTCTTCTTCTTCTTCTTCTTCTTCTCTTCTTCCTCCTTGGGCATGCAGCTAGGGCAAGCAAAGGAGAAGATCTCTTCTTCTCCTTTGGTCGGCGGCAACAAGAGGAGGAAGCCTTGGCCGGCGACGCAAGTTGAAGAGAGGAGGATCACTTTCCTTCTTTAGTTGGTGCAAGCAAGAAGGGAGGAAAAAGGCCTTTGGTGACTTCATTTCTTGGAAGACCATCACCCACATGACGTCCAAGAAGAGGATAAGAATACGGTAGAAGATCAAGAGGTAAACAAGAGGTATAAATCTTATTTTGTTCTTGAATTTAATTATTGTATTCATGTTTATCATGGACCCCGAAAATAAACACAAAATTCGGCGATCCATATTTGTCATCTATTCCGCGGCTACTCGACAAAGGAGTTTGAATTGCTTGAACAATAAGTTTGTTCAAGCTATCACTCAATCAAATAGTATGATGATGAAAAAGTTGTTCGGAAAGATTCTTTCCATCCGAATTGTTTCTACTTAATAGAAAATTTTAATCCGGGGATATGGAGTGAATCGCATCCGAATGGGAAACCAACACAGGCAACGCCATCGACCATGATGAGGGCCACCTCCTATTTTCCTTGATCCAATGCCGCCAAACTTGCCGGCGCAACCCTATGTGCTCACGACTATGGTGGCCAAAGGTTTTCCTGATAGCTCAGTGGCTATCGGTGTAGTCCAGACCTCCTTACAACCGACTCTCGATGAACTCCTCAGTTGCCAAGTGCTCCACCGTGACCGATCGCTGTCATGTGAGCCATTGCCATACTTGTTAAGGATTTGATTGCGGTATTTAGCCAGACCTAATTCAATTAGGGGTTGGATTGATTGAGCTTAATTGATAATTAGGATAATTCCATTGAGGTTTTCTAATTGGATTAGAATTATGGATTAATTAGGGTTAAAGTTAGCTTAAATTAGATTAGTGAGACCTAAGCATTAATTGAGGGTTAATCAATGATCGTGTTCGATTAGAGTTACCCTAATTAGTTTTGGGGGATTTGATTTAGCTATATACTTCATATGTAATTAGCTAAATAACAAATGTTGATGTATGACTCTGATCATAAGACGGACATCTTGATGTGGGGGTTTGTTTTGACATGAGCTACTTTCGTGGCGGGTATTTCTTACCTTGTCTCCTGTACTACTTTAACCTTAGTGCATGAATTACTATCATGATTAGTAGTTGTATTTGTCTTGACTCTATTCACTTTATTTTATGAGTTTGATACTTACTTGCTTGATCTTTGAGTTCATCAGATTGTATCCATACGGTCTCATTTTGTGATTCATATCTTATGGTGTACACACGTGTGTAGTGTGTATAATAGGAAGATCTTATATCATATCATATACTGTACACACGTGTGTGGTGTGGAAAATAGGAAGATCTTATGTTATGTGATGCATATCATGTAGTGTACACACGTGTGTGGTGTATACAATAGGAAGATATTTATGTTATGCAATGCATATCATGAAGTGTACACTCGTGTGTGGCATGTACATAAGATGCTTATCTTTATAGCTATGCATATTCGACTAGTAGTATACATGGGTGTGGCATGTGCTGTTGATGGGTTATCATGCTAGATGTGATTGGGTAGTGTTTCATAGAGTTCATATACTCCTGATTTTATGGTTTGATATTATTGGAGTAACATTGCATTATCTACATCTAGTCTGCCCACACCACAAGTATGCATGGTAGAGTGTTCTCTAGCAGACAACAACTCGAACATTTCAGATTGCCCACAAGGTCATTCGTGGTAGAGTGATCTCCCCTAGTTCATAGCTAGGTATCTTGATCATTTGTATTCCTGGTGATATAGTGTATCCTGTTGACTATGCTTCTATTATGATGTTGAGAGAGTTGCTAGTGACCGATACCTCCTATCAATCATGTCTCCTATTGGTGGTTGAGATAGTCAGCAGTGATTTCTAGTACCATTAATGACCATGTCTCCACTATGATGTTGAGAGAGTTGATAGCGACTGGTACCTCATGTCATCCATGTCTCATATTGGTGGTTGAGTGGGTCCTCAATGATTGTTAGTATCGTTGAATGACCATGTCTCCACTATGATGTTGAGAGGTGACCCTATCAATCATGACTCCTACAGGTGATTGAGTTAGTTGTCATTGATTGTGATATAATCGCTACATTGTTACTACGAGTTGTTATACCCTGGGCAACCCACAAGAATTCGTGGTAGAGCATTCTCCCATAGCCCGTAGCTAGATAGCTACATCCTATCTACCCATGAGTATTCATAGTAGAGCGTTCTCCCATAGACAGAGACCTTGATATCTTGGACTACACATGAGTATTGGTGATAGAGCATTCTCTCATAGTCATTAGCTAGATAGCTATATCCTATTTGCCCACGAGTATGCATGATAAAGTGTTCTCCAGCAGATAGGGATCTTGACATTTCGGATTGTCCACCAGTATTCGTGGTAGAGCATTTTCCCGCAGTCCATAGCTAGATAGCTAGATGTCTTACTGATTTGTATTTCTTGTGATGGAGTGTTGCTCTCACATATATTGATAGGGGCATGGTCGTGGGGCATCCAACTGTCCAAGATGAGGAGAAAAGCACGGTTGTTCTTAAGAGGCACGACCGTGGCTAACAAGTCCTAGGTGTGGCAGCCCACTCTTTGGAGAAAAGCATGACCACGTCTGGGAGGCACAACCATGTCAAGCTTGGAGGTTGTAACTGCTCAACGCTGTGGAGAAAAATACGGTTGTGCCTAAGACGCATGATTGTGTCAAGTGCTAGGAAACGTCATTTTCACTCTGTTCTTTGATTAACTTTTGCCGAAGGAACAAGCTTGTGTCTTGGGACATGGCTAGAGCGTGTTTTTTGTTGTAGCTTGCTTAATTACTCTATTTTTTCTCCAGATAAATATCATATCAACAAAAACAAATAAAGAGCAATTATCCTAACTCAATGAGTAAAACAAACAAAAGAAAATTGCGAGAATGTGAAATATTCTTATGAAATGACACGGAATGTATGTGAAGCAATATTCACTACAAGAAAAAAGTTGAAAGACAATACTTTGTATGAGTTATCTATATTGTTGAAAAAATATTGTTAAAAGCACTGTTGTTAAAAATCTGTTCAAAGACAACACATAAAAGTGTTATCGTTTTTTACAAAGACAACGCTTTTGCAAAGCTTAAAAATTATTATTTTTTTGCAAAGACAACGCTTTTGCAATACATAAAAAGTGTTATTTTTTATTTACAAAATCGTTGTATGTTATATTTACTCCAAGAATTACTTAATTAAACCCTATAAATAACACCAATTAAAATATTACAAAAGTATAATTGATCAATCTTCTTACTATTGAATCAAAAATGTGTTATGCAATTCAAACAAAAAAATATGTAAACATAATTCACACACTTTGGATTCATGTTAAGTCTATATAAAAGTAAGAACCCTACATACTAGACATGCATACTAGTTCCAATATATCTTATTTTTATGGATTGAATCTTTTTGGTAATATTGTATTTCTCGTAAATATATGAGTATCCTTCTTGACAAAATAAAAACCTCACTTTCAATTTCTTTTCACATTTAACTACAAGAAAAGTATTATATGTTCATTAAGATACAACAACCCTCATAATCAATACATTAAACTCAAGATAAAAAGTAAGCTCATATAATTAATATATTAAATTCAATGACCAATTCTATATCTATAAAATGTTAAATGATTTTTTTTTTACCAAAAAGCAGATACTTTCTGGCGATGATGCTAGAGAGCCAATCAACCCTTTCATACAAACCTTCACCAGATGTAATACAAATGCTTTGTATGTACCTAGCAAGAAAACAAAATCTATGTTCTCAATCTTTAAAATTCAATGTTGCAACTTCTTAAACTTTACAAAAGGATGCTTTGCATAATCTTCAAGTTGAAGATCAAGAAAATGACAATAGGGCATTAATTCATTAGTAATGTTGGCTGGGCTACTGACTTCAGATTCATGGGGAAGACATCATCCCATTGACGACGTCATCATGTAGCACAAGTGACTTATTTTGCCACCAACAAGTGACTTATTTTTCTCAAATTGGTATTTCAGTAATTAAATTTATGCGTATAACATACCTGCAAGGTGCTATGTAATATAGACTTGTGACAGGATTTAGAGTTAAAGCCTCTTTCCTTGGAGTAGCACCTGACTTAAAAGCAGCCTTAGAGCTTCTGCAAATATACCAGTGACATAGCAGTATTCTGGTTGACAAAACGTAATGGTAAAAGGGCAAGGCTCTCACTCAAGTAAAGATGGCAACGGGGCAGAGTCAGGACGAGTATGTTATCCCCATCCTCAAATCCAAATTATAACCTTGTCCCTATCACTACTCCCATACTTGCTTTTATTTAATCAGAGAATCTCATCTCCGATTCCCACATGGATTAAATCCTTATCCTCGCTCCGATCCCGCTCGAAATGTCTATTGACTTTGTCACGCCCCGAGGAGCTGCCCGTCCGACACTAACCGGACTGCCTCTCCCTTGACCCGGTGAACAATCCAGAAACCTAATATTTACGACTCTCTCAGCCGGCCTGTACCGCAGTCTATAGGACTGGAACAAGCCACTGAATGTAAAGCAAATGAAGACGACGACAAAAACTACGTATCGGTATGACTTACGACAAAACCAAAATGAAACAAAGACCTCCATGGTACATAAAAGTACAACTATACCGCCGTACTAAACAACACAACAGAAATTAAAACAGCGAAAGCAAATGAAAATATTGTATGACCACACATACAACGCAAAGTAAAAACACGAGTCGCTCCGAAATAGAAGGACTGGGATAGGCTGCCGGGCACTCCAGACGATCAACCTGAAATGAAAAACAAGGCTGACGGTGTGAGTCCAAGAACTCAGCGAATACATCTATCTGATATGCATAGTAAGCTATACTAGCAATAAGAGTCAAATTGGCAACAGTAACAGGAGTAAAAGTAGGAAATGCTAAACTAGAATACTGAATAGAAGATACATAATAGAGATAAACAAACCTGAAGAGGTGAAAGTCCAAATATCACACAGGTAAAGTAGGGTCACCAGACCCTATGTGCACATACCTCCTGAAGGTGCAGATCAAAAACATATACTGTAACCAGATATAGCAAGTAAGAGCAAACACAACTATGCATACAACAACAATCATGCAATGATGCATCATGTGCACATGATGACTGTACGCACTCCAGCTACCCCTACACTGGGTGGCTGAGTGGACAGGATGTCAGGGAGCCAACTGCTCCAACAACCATAACCCCAACACTAGGCACGAGAGGAGCCAACTGCTCGCGGGTCACATAACTCATCATGACATGTACCCCTACGTCAACAAAGGGGGAGCCAACTGCACGTGGGTCACACAACCCATCATGACATGTACTCAAAGCTAGAAAGGGGGAGCCAACTGCTCTCTATACCACCTCTGCCTGCTACCACACATCAGCATCACTACCCATGAGTGACCGAGCGGAGACATGACAGAACAACTGCACACACCCGGAGGGGTCCCTGACTGCTACGATGCATTAGAATCATTGCTCATGAGTGACCGTGCAGAGTCTCGACAGGGCAACTATACGTACCCTCCAATAGTTACTACTCGCTAGTAACAATGTGTACAGATCATGATCACCGCACATCACTAGTGTCTGCTATCAAGCTCCAGCAACACTACCTTTAAGTGATCGAGCGGAGTTACGACAAAACTACTGCCCACACTCGGAGGGGTCCCTGACTGCTACGATGCACCGGAATCACTGCTCAGATGTGACCGTACAGAGTCTCGACAGGGCAATTATGCGCACCTTCCAATAGCCACTACTCGCGTATGACAATGTGTGCAGATCATGACTGTCATGATAGATGACGTGTCTCAACCACATGACTGGGAGCCTTATGCTACCAGTCCATGCGCATGCAAGACCGATGCATGGCAATATCATACACCCACCTACCTAGCTAGTCTACCAATCATTAACATGATATGCAAAGGTTCAAATAACCGGTATGCACCATATCCTAGCCCTAGTGTGGGGTATAAGGTATCCTATCTCTAATCACAATATACAACATATGCGACAATAAAAGGTAAAGGGGTCCCATCTCGAACAGTACAGAAATAAATCTATAATCTAAACAAGCAGCTAATAACAAGTGTAAATATATGGAAGCAGGAAATAATTAAAACTCTACTGCTATCTATAACTAACTATGCATATAATCTGTGACAATATCTAAATAGATAAATCAGAAGTACCCACCTCTGAGTAGGTGCTCGTACGCGAAGAGAACCTCCTGTCCAAAATCCGCAAGGAAAATAACCAAGTCAATGTCCTGTATCAAATATATCACCCTTAGCGATCTAAGTAAAAGTAGCTAATCAACTACTAACTCGTATTAGTAGTGATCCTAATTATCATAATCATTTAATTAATTGAGTCCAACCTAAGTTTAACCCACGTCTAACCCAAGATCCAAATTACTACTCTAAAACCAAAAGAGTAGCTCCCAACAACACAAGGAAAAACTAAACATAGCATATCTACATCACTTTCTAACTCACAGCAACTTCCAAATAAAAGCAGAAATCAAAATCCAAACTAAACTCATGTACATGGAAGGTATCGGACTATCTCTACACCAATCCATAGTCATCTAATAAAAATCATAGCAAGATCTCTATAACCAATCCTAAAACTGGATCAAAAATAATACAACACAACTCATGGCACATCCAAGAACGCCACTGATCAGACAAAAAGAAAAATACACAGCATGAGCAAAGAACTTCCAATCCAAACAAAGCACGCACTGATCTAAAACAAGATTAACCACCCATATCAAAACCCAACCCTAATCAAGAACAAGAAGAAGGGACAGTGCGCAAGCCATCCATACATCAGAGCTATTTCAAGAAGATCACAACATCAAAACTCTAGATCCCAATATAGTTATGATTCATCACAGATCAACAGAAACTAAATTGATCAGATCCAAGTCAAGAAAAACTCAGAATCAAGCCACCTCATTTTATACTCCAATCAGAATCAAGAACAGATCACAACATCAATCTAATTCACGGTATCAACAGATAACCCAATTCTGAAAACCAATTCGAATTACACCAAGTTGTAATCCGAATCCCCTAGTAGAACACGACCTTGGTAGAGAAGAGAAATCCACACCAAAATGATTCACAAAATCCCAAAACCCGATGGAGGAATCAAAACCAATAACCACAATCAGACACCCATCGGTCCACAACAAACTACTTCAAGAACTGAACAGAGCAACCATAGATAAGTTTGTTACCACCTCAACTCACAAATCTACTCCGCACGAAGCTGGTTTTCTCCTCCCGTTCAGATCCGAATGCCCTGAAGCTTGACAAGAGGTCCCTTCTCCACCTGTGATCTACACTTGAAGGCTCGTTGATCGCCGGAGACGACGAGGTGGCTTTCGACGAGCGAGGAACGGAGAAAGGAAGAAGTCGGAGAAGAAGGGAGTAATCGTGGGAGACCTAGGGTTTTCGATCGCATCCGACCACAGGGGATTAAATGTGAGATGCCAATTTGCAGTTTAGCCCCTAATCTTCTAATTATCCAAGTAAAGCCCTTTTCCTTAGTATTTTTACACTCAACCCCCATAAGTTTCAAGTATTTTACATTCTCCGCCACTAACAAAAATTTGGTCCCCAAATTTTTGTTATATACGCACAGTAGATACTATCAATCCATACCCAAAGGCAATGCTGGGCGAAATCAACCATATGCTTCCCGAGTAGGGTAGCAACCTATTGAGTCTGATGGATTCCCATAATCCCCAGATCACACCATCACATGTCAGTATGATCGCCCCTAGACGTCACGATCTACACGTGGTCACCTAAGGAATCCCACCCCGGATTGTCCGTGTCAAGCATGAATGAGAACTACCAATATCTATCATCAACATGCTGAAAATGCATAAACGCACGTCATACTGTGAAAGGATGATCCATCGGTCCACAGTGCCTCCACTCTGGGGACAACATAACCACGACCCATCTCCGGACCCGGTGGTGGCATCCCCTGAACAGGCTAGGGCTGAATCGCTAGAGCTGCAGGTGACGACTGAGGTTGGTACGCTGAATATGACTGTGGATAGAGCTGCCCATTGCTAAGAACTGTGACGCCACTGGAATGGAACCTTGCCCATATCCATGCATATAATAAATCTGAACCGGTGGGAGAGCAGCCTTCGGTGGTCCAGAAGAGGTCTGAAGCTTCTGACCTCCCCCTTGTGAGTTCGCCTGCCTCGACCGTCCCCCCTGAGTGATAGCCTCTACATACTCCTGCTGCACTCTTTGAGGGCAATCTCGACTCTCGTGTCTGGGAAGCTGACAGTGGTAGCACACCGACTGCTCCATAGGGCACTCTGCCCTACCGTGGTTCCTAGAACCGCACTGGAAACAATGAAACCCCATACGAGTACCCTTTCGGTACTGCTGCGAAGACCGAAAAGATCCTGTCGATGAACGCACCGACTTCCGAGGTTGAAAATCCTCCTCAGAAATCCTCGGTTAACTCAGAATTCTCTTGCCCTTCTTTTGCTCTGCCCCTAACTACTACTGGTCAAAAAATAGGTACTGGTCTGACTGCTCTTCCTTCATCCTATCTCCAGACATGAACTGCTGAGTCAGATCTGTGTCGGGATCTGGCTGCTCCTCTCTCTTCTTACTTCCGTATAACCTCTGATGAGTCGTCTCAATGATAAGAGCCCGCTCCAACGCCTCTCGATAGGAAGTAATAACGGATGAAGACATACAAATCTGAATATACATGGCTAATCCCTGAGTGAAGTGCATCATCCGCTCTGAGTCATTTGCAACCATCTGAGGGCAATACTCCACCAGACGGTTGAATTCTGCGTCGTACTCTAGCACAGACCGATCTCCCTATCGGAGGCCCAGAAACTCCTGTGGGTGGGTCATCCGAAATGCGACAGGAAAATACTTCCTCTTAAAGTCTTCTCTGAACAAAGCCCATATAACTGATTGCTCGCCTAAAATAGTCTGCTGGGCCCTCCACCAAGTCGACTCTTGATCGCGCATGTGGTAAGGCAGCCAGTTGAGCCTTCTCCCAGTCTGAGCAGGACATGTATCGAAAGGTGTCCTCTAAAGTCTCAAGCCAGGACCGAGCTACGCACGGGTCAGTACTCCCATGGAACAAGGTGAACCGACCCTTCACGGATGTGGCCAAAGCCAGGATCCGTGACCTGTCCATGATTTGGCCCGTGGGAGCCATCAGTACCATAGGTGGTACTGCTGAATAATCTAGCTGTAGTGCTGAAGGTGCTGGTAGCATCAGCTGTATTGACGGACATGCTGGCTGTCCCTCTGGGAGTGCTGGCTGAACCGTCTGAGGAGCTGGTGGTGTGGAAGAAGGTACCGACTACGTTGGTGGAATAATCGGTCGTACCAACTGCGGAAGGGTCTGAAGTATCAACTGAATGGGCTGCGATGTAGTCTGCTCCGCTGGGGATACCGTAGTGAGTACTGCTGGTGATGGCTCCGGCGATGCTACGATAGGTACCACCGGGGGTGCGAAAGTAGATACCACTGGAGGTACTTCAGGAAATGCCGTCAGATACGGTGATGGTACCCTCGATGACCGAGGTCCCTGACCACCCAGTATCTCTGGAGGAGTCTGACCCTGACTGCATGCCTCTACCCTAGGTCGTCTCACTGGAGACTCTGCCTCCAACCCGACAGTCGCAGCTCTCTCAGACACTCGAGTCGTCCTGCGTGGTCGCCCCAGGCCACCACGTCGACGAGGTGGGGTCAGCTCGATACGACGGAGCATACCTGTATAGATATGACCCAATATTAATAAAATTATTCCTAGCACTACTAGCAAAACTTACCATATCCTTTCAGTCGCCTGGAGATGTCCCGTCGCTGCCATGTCCCAAACACATCCACATCGACGAAAATGACTCTGATCTAAAATCCGAAAACACCCACAAGACCATAAGGTATCTCGCAAACCTGGGCTCTGATACCAAATAAATTGTCACGCCCCGAGGAGCTACCCGTCCGACTCTAACCGGACTGCCTCGCGCCTTTTTATGTAGCGATCTTGGCCTATCTGGTCTTCGCAGGCAACCCTCTAGGCCCGAGACCCTACGGGTCTTCCCACTCCCAACAGTGGATTTTTGCCTTCCCCAGTCGGGAGTGGGAAGACCCGTAGGATCTCGGGCCTAGAGGGTTGCCTGCGGGGACCAGAGAGGCAGAAATCGCTACAGACTTAGCAAAAAGAATTTTCAATTTTAAACCTCTTTCATTAAAGTATTAATACAAGGATCAATTATAAAAAAATATATTATATAATATAACATTCTATGCTATTATTATCATTATTATTATCGGGGCAGATTCGAAAATTGGATAACAATCCAATATTCGTCCTGTTTAACTTGCGGAGATTTTAAAAATCTTCGAACTCGAAAAAACTCTCTGAATCTGCTCCCATTTCAGATTTTCCTTACGGGACCGTATCCGTTAGAAAAATTATCATCCCTATACTAAGGCCTTCCACATCTGAATAAAGGCAACTGAAATGTGCAAATGAGCTGTATTTCCAAACTAATAGCAGAAAGTATTAAATATTATTTTAAAAATAAATTGCTAATTATGTTATTCCTACTTTTGATCAATTTGCATCTTTGAAGAGTGATTAGTGATTAAAATCAATGATGAATTTAAATGAATAAGTTAGACAAGTTTGGTTAGTTTATCTATTTAGATTCATTAAATATTCTAAGGTTTATATCGAAAAGATAGTCAAACAATATAGTAACCTGCAGAATCAACAGAGAATAAAGGAAGAAGAAGGAATCAGTTCAATGAAATATTATCTCACCAACTATTTTATCCACTATAAAAAAGGATGATTTGAGCATAAAATTCAGAAGAAAATGGGGAATAGATAATTAGTCAAAATAAAAGTGTCAAAACCAATTGTTAAACAAATGAAAAAGATATGCATGTAACATGCACTACAAAAATTCAACCAAATAGCGACGGACATATTCCGTCGCTATTCCATCGGTAAATACAATTAGTGATGGATTAGCGACGGAATAAGAGCCATCGGTTATCTTTCCGTCGCAGCTGAGGGGTAGCGACGGATACCCCTAATCCGTCGCTATTAGCGACAGATTATTTATTTAATATCCGTCGCTAATAGCGATGGATACATATCCCCGGTCACAAATTCCCAGTCGCAGAGTGGTGACATGTCCCGGATAAATTAGTGACGGAAAGTCAAATATTCGTTGCTAATAGCAACGAATTAATCAATTATCCGTCGCTATTTTATCGTAATTGGCGACCAAAAGTCAATTATTTGTCGCTATTTGTGACGGATATCGTAAATATCCGTCACTATCAGTGACGGAATAGTCAATATTCTGTCGCTCTTCCTGGAAAATTTCCAGCAGGTGGTTTCTTCTTTTCCCCTTCCCATATATATATTCAATATAAACAATATCATTCAAATCACAACACACAAGGATATCCAAATAAAATACACACAAACCAACAAATTCATATCCAAACACACACCAAACATGTATCAAATACATATATACAAAATCTAAAGCCAAACATATCATATAAGTATCGTAATCAACACAGAGTCAATATATAATACAAAAACTATAGTCTGGTAGAGAAACAATATATCCATGAACACAGAGTCAATACTGGAATCAAAAGGAACAATATTCCTGCACAATAGAAGAGAAACTATATAAATAAAAGTTAAATACAATGATCAAACAATGTTAGTAAAAACATAACTAATTAGCGTAACTATAACTGATATAGGAAATGTAAATAACATTGAATGAAAGGTTCAAATCTCCAATATACATACCTTTCAACCCAGCCAATATTTGAATTAAACTCTGATAATGTTCCATCTATAAACGAAAATGAACAAATACGAAACAATTACTGATGCATATAATAACAAACCAGATAGTCTAATAATTTAATTTTATAAAATGTAGACAAAAATATAACATACCACAAAAACGTCTCTACTCATCTGGGGTATCCTCAGGATCCTGCATCTCCTGAGACGCAAAACGAGGAGGGGTGGGCATCTGTGTCATAGGCGATAGGGTCTCGGGCCTGCTACCGCTTATCCATCGGTACCTGCTACCGCTTATCCAGCCGTACCACCAGTGGTACCCACTGGTGCGCCTTCAGTTATACCCTCAGCGTTGTATGTCCCTGTGTATCCAGCAGTGTATCCAGCAGTACCTATGCCCCCAGTGATGCCTACATTTGCATATTCGTCAGTACTTCCATCACTACTCCCTATCGGGCATTCTGCGGTACCGCCAGTTGTGCCTGCTCCGGCAGTTCACCCACCTCCAGTCGTGGCCCTGGTTTTGAGATTTTCCACAGTATCACCTACAGCTCCTGCTCTGGTATCTGCTACGGCTTCATTGGTGGATCCTATCATTCCGATGCACTGGGCCATAGCCAGAGCACGGATACCAGTATTGGCGGAGTCGATGAAAGGCTAATTCACACTGTTTGATGGAGGGACCTGACCCGTGGATTGCTTGCTCCTGGATTGAGACATTGGAGGGTATGTTTTGTTGGTGCAGGCAGCACCCAAGTCGAACCTGAGATTTGATAATGGCAAAGGGTTCAAAAGTTAAGATATTATGTTGATCTAACATGTTCACTAAGTATATAGGAAAAGAAGCCCTAGGTACACTAGGCACGAAGTCCTGGTCAAGGACTGGGCACTAAGCCCTGGCAAGGAGCTGGGCATCGAAGACCTGCTCGGAAGGTGGGCACGAAGTCCTGGTCGAGGACTGGGCACTAAGCCCTGGCGAGGAGCTGGGCACCGAAGACCTACTTGGAAGGTGGGCACGAAGACCTGGTCAGGTGTATCGGGCAAAAGTCTAACCGGAGGAGCCGGTTGGCAAAAGGTAAACTCTCCTGAGAGGAGTAAGTGAGGACGCGTTCCCCGTCGAGGGAAACAGTAGGCGTCGGCTCGACCTAGGGCTCCATTTGGGAGACCCGAAGTCAGAACCAAGACAGCCACGGCTGTAAAATGCACTAACATGCTTGCTTTGTTTTGTTTGGCACTAACCTTGGATGCAGGACCGAAGGAATGAGTTTCTGTAGCTCAGAACGTCCCAAAGGAGAGGGGCAGCAGCTGGGTTGGGCGCCCGGGAGGTCCCGGGCGCCCTAAGTCAAAGCCAAACAAGAGTGAGCAAGAAAATGCTTCGGAAGCTCACTAGGCCGGGCGCCCCCATGCTCCCGGGCGCCCCCATGCTCCTGGGCGCCCCGGATGCTCCGGGCGCCCTAGGCTCAAGCCAACGAAGCGGATAGAGTTTATCCAGCCGAGAAGCCAGCAGATTGAGTCAACCCGAGTGTCCCCTGCTTCCCGGGCGCCCCCGTCAAACCTCGAGCCCGATCCTGGAGGGATAAAGGCTGACCGAGAGTTGGGTGGATCATGTGACACATGGAGGGCGCCCCCAACGTCCCGGGAGCCCCCAAGTACACTATATAAGGGGCTCGATGACGGACCCAAAATAGACTAGATTAAATTGTCATGAAATGTGGGTCCAATCAGAATTTAAAATTTATAAATGAAAAGATGCTGGAAAACATTTTTGCAATCAAAAATTAAAAGCGTAGTAAAGGGGCCACAGGTCGTATTTTTCTCGGGGCTAATTGTCGTGTTTGATTCACGCTCGTATTTATGTGTCGTTTGTGTTTTCGGGTTTCAAATAAAGATTTGGGTTTGGGTTCAATTCGAAATAGAAAACATGAGGAAAAGAAAGATCTTAGCAAGACGAATTCAACAAGGTATGACAATTGATGAACTTGACCAACTAACAACTCAATCAAAGCCACTTAAACAATCTATGAAGGCAAATCTGAGTTCACATGCAAAATAAATGCTAAACAAAAGAATCAGGCAGTGATGGCAATTTTCAGAAATGAACAAGCTTGACACAAATAGAAACATGTGAAATTCAGAATTTGAACAAGCACTTTAACTAAAACTAGCTATGATTTTGGAAAGCAAACCAATGCAAAGAAACTCAAGGATTCTGAAGATGATATCAATAGACTTCAGTGGCTGTCCTACACCAGAAAAACTAGTGAAAATCTGATGCAAATCAGTGTTCTAACAACTTGGCACACAAGATGAAACTCTTGTGCCAAGGGCTGAATTTTTTTGTGCCAAAAACTGATTCTAACAGTCGGGATTGCAGCTGATCAAATGCAATTTGAGAAAAACAAACTTTCAATGAAAAACTTGTCAGGAATGGATGAAGAATTTCAGATCAAACAATTCACATTAGACATAAACTGAAAATGAAAATAGAAAAGCAGAAATTCAGTAATTTAGCAGATTTGAAATAGAGCACTAATTGGATGCAAATTCAAGATTGACTAACTAGGAACACTGCTCTAAATTAACTTAAGGAGTAATAAACCTACTGATTCAGAAGTAACTATCCATCAGACATAATTGAAGCAAGAAAGGAAAGGCAGATTCGAAACTGAAATTGCAAATTCAGTAATGGACTGATACGCAAGGGTTCCAATGGCACGCAACAACATAAGCTAAAGTAAACTGAAATTGAACTCACTCTATCACTAAACAAGTTCCTAAATTACTGAACTCTAAGATTAAAAACCTAATTAAGCTAAACAATTTAGAACTTAGAACTAAGTTGCTGGTACGAAACTACAAAAATAGAACATGTGCAGAAATCCAATTACGGCTACAAAACTTGGAAATTAAGGATCTAAGCTACTCCTCGATTCTTCCTGATCTCATGTACTCCTTGGTCGTCAAGCAAGGGAGAGCCTCGAACCCGCAAGCTCAGCAAATCATGGGGAAAACTTCATCTGCGATTGAATACAGCTCAGATTGCCCATTTCTGAATTTTCCATTCGAAATCTTCATTGCGGTTGCGTCTGCGTGAATTGGTGAGTGGATGATGATCCAAGCTACTCAGGGAACCCCTCTGGATAGCTCAGGTGGAAGGTAATAGAGCACAGCCAATCCGAAGGTAACAAATGGACAAAGCTGCGGAAACCTCTCACAAACTCTGTTCTTGGGCAATTCCGATCCAGAAACTCCACTGATGGTCTCCCCAATGACCTAGCACATGAATTCAGCAAGGAAATCGAGTGGTCGCGCCTCGGATTGAAGAAAAAAACTAAGAAGAAGGAAGAACAACGAAGAACTGGACTGTGCGGCGAAGACGCGACGAAGGGAAGAAGCTGCGCAATTTTTTATTAAATACTTAAGCATGGACGGCTGTGATTGATTTGAGGAAATCCAACGGCTGATCTTGCTCTGATTTGATCCTAATTTTTATGATGATGATCTGGGGTGAGGATCTGCCTCGTGGTAGCTCGGATCCTCCAGATGTTCAACGGATGGTCCAGATCAACTTAGTCTTTGAATGAACGATCTAGAGCCCTCCTTGCTTGATCCAACGGTTGATTGAGCTCTGATTGGAATGAAACCTTCAGATCTTGATCATAGAGCTTGATCAACCCTAACCCTAGCTCGGATTGCTTCGGATCGTCCCGGATGGCTCAGATCTAGCCGCTCTTGAATCGGACGGCCCGGATTAATCGTAGGCTTGATAATTCGATCCGGTTCACTTCCGACTCAAGTTTGACCCAATATGCTCTAGGTCCAGGATCCTTTCATGCCTATAAAAATATATCAGAAAATTAGTGGCCAAATAATCCAAAAATATGTAAATTTGCAATTAAGTCCAAAATAAGAGGAAATCCTAAAACCTAGGGTAATTTCACAATTAAGCAATAAAAACATAGGTCAAACATGGATTTTAGAAACTCAATTAATCAATAAAATCGTATCTATCAACTCCCCCACACTTAACCTTGAGCGTCTCGCGAAAACACTAAGTATGTATCCCCTAGATTTACTTAAGCATAATTAGAAACAAATGAAAATAAATTACCTAGGGTTGTCAATTCTCATAAATCTAAGCTCTATGGATTAGTATCTTGTCCTTAAATCAACAACTTAGCTTTTCATCCATCATGAGTCATTGAGATGAATCTAAATCACTAGCCTTTCAAGGAAAATTTTGGTGGCTCTCTCCTTAAGTTCTAACTTGATGATGGAAGTGGAGCTCACTCAAACACTCATGCTTCTTGCACTATCATAGGCTTGCTTATTATCTAATCTCCACCATTATTCATGATTAGGATCAACATCTACAAAAACAAGTGTAAACATGAAAAATGATAAGAAATGGAGTAAAAGCCAAGAAAATGGAAAAATTGATGGAGTGGAAGACTTGAGTGCTCAAGGATGTTTCCAATGAACTTTGCCCTCTTATCAGTCCCCTAGTGAATTCCAAAGTTTGATGGAGTCCAATTTGAATAATTCTTTTGATTTGGATGAAGAAAACTCCATTTGATCTCAATGTGCCAAGTTCCACCTTGCGTGCCAACTTTGTTTCTTCCTTGTCTTTTCTGATTTTTCTCTTCTTCTTTTATCTTCTAGCAAGGTCAGAAATGAACTGAAATAAAGCTTTTGATTCGGATGGAAGAAACTTCAATGATCTCATGGAGCCAAATTTCAACTTTGTGTACCAACATTGTTTCTCTCTTTTCTTTCTAAACTGTTTTCTGTTTTTTTTTCTTCTGCTCTCAAACCTAGTCATGGAGTATTTCAGATTTCACAAAACTCTGATTTCTTCATATCAGTTGGCATCTAGGAGTAGTAGAGCACTTAAAGTGTTCCACTCGAAAATTCTGCTCAATCAAGTTGAATTTTAGCCAACTTCTTTCCATTTTCTTCTCTATTTCGAAACTCCTAGCATCCAAATTCCTTTCTTGTTCTGATAGGCTGTGATGTGCTTCAATCTATGATACATTCATCCACTTCATTTCGTGATTCACAGCCTTGGAAAATCTAATTTCAGCTTCTTCTTGGCATAAACTGCCTTGTTTTTCAGCTTCAATTGTAATTCAGTTTCAGCTTCTTCTTCTCAGCTTTTTCACAGCTTCAATTCAGACTTAAAACTTCATTTTAGACTGTGTTCAACTCCCAATTAAACTCTGGCAAAATGTATCTGACCTTCTAACAAAGTGCAGCGACAAGCAAGTTCAATTCTGCCCACAAAATTGCAATTGTTTCAGACTTTTTCTGCATTCTCCTGTTTCAGAATTCAGCATCTAGAATAGCTAGGTTCTTCATTCTTGCATCCTCTACTTCCTTCACATCAGTTATCATCACATGTTTACTACCCTGCACGAAATTTTTCTGTTTTGGCACAAAAAGTTCTGCATTGAATCTGATTTTTTCACAGCTTCACTTCTTCTTGCGTGCCAACTTAACTTGGTTTTGTTTTATGAAATTTTCTTCTGTTTTACTCTCCATTTTAGCTCTACGGCATAGTCATTACAAAACTCTGATTCCCAAAATATATACATCACATAGTAATGAAGAGTTAAATGCTGCACTAGGTGAGTTGATACACTTCCATTTTTTTGTTCTTTTATCTCATCCTTCCTTTTTGGCACTGATTTTTTTTCTTTTGAAATGGTGCAGATTTTTTTCTTTGCTTGCCACTTAAATCTTCAAAATATGATAAGGGAACTCAATCTCTAATTGCTTCCATCTCTCTAGCTCATTCTTGGTACCAACTCACTCAAAATGTAATTGTATCCATCCTTCCATTGCAAAAATTTTTTTCTTTTGGATCCAAATGCTTCCTTAATACACTAATCACTCCCCCACACTTAAATCTTTGTCCGTCTCGGGCAAAGTAGCATCAAGAAAACATCCCAAGCAAACAATTCCATAGAAAAATTGGGGTTAAGATTAGGATTAAGGAAAGACAAATAGAATAGACATGATTTTTGCCAAAATTGATATGGAAAGGTAAACAAAGTGATTAGACTCTAAAGATGTGATCCAATCATTGAAATATGGCTTAGAAAGAACCTAAGCAAGTTCTAGAGTACAATAACATATGTGTATCACAATTATAAGGCTAATTCTCACTATGCAAAAATAATTCATCTCAAGTCATCAATTAAGAATTTAAAACCAAGTAGTACTCAAGCATCCAAGAATTCATCCACTAGCTCAAACCCTAAGTTTTAACAACCAAATATAACTTATTTTCCAAGAGATTCTAAAATGCTATGGAATAACCTAGAGGGATACTTTTATTCTACTAATGCAAGAAACAAACTTCTAAGAGAACTAACATGCATTTATTGATAAGGACTCAATTTAAAAGAAAATTCTACTTCTAAAAAGCATGAAAATGAAAAATGCAATAAAAGAAAATACAAGAAAGAACAATCTCCCCTTTATTCTGGTGGATGGAGCCTATCCAGAAGGAGCCTCCATCTTGGTAGTGGAGGAGTCTGGGTGGCTGAGAGATTTGGGACTCCCCCACACTTGAACTTCACAAAAAATTTCTCTGGTGGCCTAAGGCGATTCAGGTTCAAAATCCATGGAAGGAATGGAGGGCTATGGATTAAAGTAAGATCTTCTCCTCCTTCTTGATGCCTTTCAGAAGTCCTTCCAGGAGGCTGGAGTCTGTTCAGTTGGAGCACCCACTCCTGAAGTCTTCTGGACCCTACAAAACAATGTAATACCTCTCTCAAGCGTTCAGGGTCAGAAAGAAATGATATAAATTCAGTCTCTGCATGAAATAAATCCAAAACTGCATCATATCCAATTAAATCAAATTCTGGTACCTCAATGAAATTATCAAAATCATTTCCTACAAAATTTGCATCCAGATACTCATCATAAATAAAGAAATCAATTTCTGGCACATCAATAGAAATTTCGTAATTATTTTCCATCCAGGGTGTATCAAGCAATGTGTCACAGCCAATCAAATCAATCTCAGATATCTCCATAAGTTTCTCACATTCAACCTCAGCATATGATATAGAAAGAGATTCATCAAAATAAATAACATCAAATTCAGGCACTTCTAAAAATGTTTCACAATTCATATCCACAAAAGATGTATCAAGATACTCATCATAACAAACAACATCAATTATAGGTGCCTCTAAAATTATTTCACAATCCATATTTACAAGAGATGTATCAAGTAATGCAGTACGATCAATGAAATCAATGTTTGGTACCTCTATTGGATTTTCACAAACACTTTCTACACAAGGTATATCAATAAATTCATCAGAATCAATAAAGTCAGCACTAGGTACCTTTTTGAATTTTTCTGAACAAAGAGGAGAAATACTTACCTGAGCGTGCTGGAGAATACCTGAAGGTTCTATAATAGTAGATGTATCTGTGGCCTCCTCCTGATCAAGTACATGCTCCTCTTCAGCCTCAAGCTCTGGTGGACACTCAACTAGAATAGGTGATCCTTGGGTGCTTGCTTCTACCATGCAAGTTCCTACACTTTCTGGTTCATTCTCTAAATCTTGTGGTGGTCCCTGGGGCTTAGTGCAATCCCCTACACCTATGGAATTATCTCCTATGCCTGCTTCTCCTGTAATATCTGCAACAACAATATCAGAAAAATTAGGACCATCAATAATACTATCATCAGAAAATAAAAGTCTAGAATGGTCCTGTGGAGCTTCAGTTTCTTCTTCTGGAGCTGAAAAATTTGCAATTGGATTTTGAATAGGAGTCTCCGGAGGAATGCATGCTGTAGGTGCCCAGATTTTAATGATTTCGTCTTCTTCTTCTTCTACCAAAATTCTAAGATCACTTGAAGAAGGACTTGGCCATTCACTAGGGTCACCTTGAACTGATATAAAATCAACCCCGGGGCTCTCAGAATTAAAAGCAGCTTGAGAAAATAAATGTTCTGATATTTGGCCTTTTGTCTGATTCCATTTATCTACCAATTTTGCAAGTTGCTGTTGTTGTTGAACATTTTGCTGTTGTTGTCGGTCTTGTTGCAACATCTCCATCATCCTTTGTTGTTGAGCCTCACTCCAATCTGGATCATCAAAGCCTCCTTGGTTAGTGTGGAACCCCTGTTGGTCTTGAAATGGAACATAAGGCTGCTGAAGTCCAGGAGGAGGCTGTGCATACTGAAATGGAGACTGTGGGGGCTGATCGAATGGGTGAACAGGCTGATTAAACTGCTGGAAATATGGTTCACAAATTGGTGGAGATAGCTGAAAATTGTAGCCCTGAAAATCTTGGATCTGAGGTTGAAATTGTGGTGGTGAACACTGAAATTGAGTGGGCTGAAAATTCTGGTTGCAAGGGTGAAATTGCTGTGGAAATTGAAATGGTTGTTGGAAATTCAAATTATCTTGGTACCCTTGCTGAATTCCTTGAAAAGGTGATTGATCTTGTTGATAAGGTGGCTGAAAATTGGGCTGAAATTGTTGAAAGTGGGGCTGAAAATTCTGGAATTGTTGCTGCCCATTCTGAAAATTCTGGAAATTTGGTAGACATTGCCGAAAATCTGGCTGGAATTGTTGGAATTGCTGTGGTTGCTCGAATTGTTGTAATGGTGGCTGAAAAATCTGATTTGGTTGCTGGAAAATAGAATAGGGCTGTTGGAATTCTTGCTGTGGCAGTTGAAATTGCTGGAAAGGCTGAGGTGGCTGAAATTGGTGTTGAGGCAGCTGAAATCGTGGCTGAATCGGCTGCTGGTGAGTAGATGACTGAGCTATATGTTTCTGTTGGTATTCCAACTCTTTTAACACATATTTTAACCCCACTAGTGCATCATTGAGCTCTGTATAGAACTCTGGTGACTCTGTATAGTCCTCTGGTGAAAACATTTGGATTTACAGCCCTGTCACAAAACAAACAAGAAAAGTAGCAGCAACCGTACACAAAAGATAAAGCAAAATAAAATAGAACCCAATGATATATCCAAAAGCATACAAGCAAAAAATCAAACAAATCAACTAGTTGCTTCCCCGGCAACGGCGCCAAAAATTTGACGGACCCAAAATAGACTAGATTAAATTATCACGAAATGTGGGTCCAATCAGAATTTAAAATTTATAAATGAAAAGATGCTGGAAACCCTTTTTGCAATAAAAAATTAAAAGCGTAGTAAAGGGGCCACAGGTCATATTTTTCTCGGGGCTAATTGTCGTGTTTGATTCACGCTCGTATTTATGTGTCGTTTGTGTTTTCGAGTTTCAAATAAAGATTTGGGTTTGGGTTCAATTCGAAATAGAAAACATGAGGAAAAGAAAGATCTTAGCTAGACGAATTCAACAAGGTATGACAATTGATGAACTTGACCAACTAACAACTCAATCAAAGCCACTTAAACAATCTATGAAGGCAAATCTGAGTTCACATGCAAAATAAATGCTAAACAATAGAATCAGGCAGTGATGACAATTTTCGGAAATGAACAAGCTTGACACAAATAGAAACATGTGAAATTCAGAATTTGAACAAGCACTTTAACTAAAACTAGCTATGATTTTGGAAAGCAAACCAATGCAAAGAAACTCAAGGATTCTGAAGATGATATCAATAGACTTCAGTGGCTGTCCTACACCAGAAAAACTGGTGAAAATCTGATGCAAATCAGTGTTCTAACAACTTGGCACACAAGATAAAACTCTTGTGCCAACGGCTGAATTTTTTTGTGCCAAAAACTGATTCTAACAGTCGGGATTGCGGCTGATCAAATGCAATTTGAGAAAAACAAACTTTCAATGAAAAACTTGTCAGGAATGGATGAAGAATTTCAGATCAAACAATTCACTTTAGACACAAACTGAAAACGAAAATAGAAAAGCAGAAATTCAGCAATTTAGCAGATTTGAAATAGAGCACTAATTGGATGCAAATTCAAGATTGACTAACTAGGAACACTGCTCTAAATTAACTTAAGGAGTAATAAACCTACTGATTCAGAAGTAACTATCCATCAGACATAACTGAAGCAAGAAAGGAAAGGCAGATTCGAAACTGAAATTGCAAATTTAGTAATGGACTGATACGCAAGGGTTCCAATGGCACACAACAACATAAGCTAAAGTAAACTGAAATTGAACTCACTCTATCACTAAACAAGTTCCTAAATTACTGAACTCTAAGATTAAAAACCTAATTAAGCTAAACAATTCAGAACTTAGAACTAAGTTGCTGGTCGAAACTACAAAAACAGAACATGTGCAGAAATCCAATTACAGCTACAAAACTTGGAAATTAAGGATCTAAGCTACTCCTCGATTCTTCTAGATCTCATGTACTCCTTGGTCGTCAAGCAAGGGAGAGCCTCAAACCCGCAAGCTCAGCAAATCATGGGGAAAACTTCATCTGCGATTGAATACAGCTCAGATTGCCCATTTCTGAATTTTCCATTCGAAATCTTCATTGCGGCTGCGTCTGCGTGAATTGGTGAGTGGATGATCATCCAAGATACTCAGGCAACCCCTCTGGATAGCTCAGGTGGAAGGTAATAGAGCACAGCCGATCTGAAGGTAACAAATGGACAAAGTTGCAGAAACCTCTCATAAACTCTGTTCTTGGGCAATTCTGATCCAGAAACTCCACTGATGGCCTCCCCAATGACCTAGCACATGAATTCAGCAAGGAAATCGAGTGGTCGCGCCTCGGATTGAAGAAAAAAACTAAGAAGAAGGAAGAACAACGAAGAACTGGACTGTGCGGCGAAGACGCGACGAAGGGAAGAAGCTGCGCAATTTTTGATTAAATACTTAAGCATGGACGGCTGTGATTGATTTGTGGAAATCCTACGGCTGATCTTGCTCTGATTTGATCCAAATTTTTATGATGATGATCTGGGGTCAGGATCATTTCTGAGGTCAACCGTTGATCTTTCGATTAATTGGGGATCATGATGTACTACTAGGTGCCACTCATGATCGTTCTATAATTGGTTAATTATAGACAGCCAACATAAATCGAAAGCCAATTTAGTCACACACACTATGAGTAATCCGAGGGATTTAAAACAAATTAAAAATTTATATGATAAATTTCTTATGAAAATTTATTCCATAAGAAAAAGGAGACTTGGCGGTTGAGAGGCCACTATATAAAGGACCCAAGGCAAGGCTTGGAATTCATTCGAAATAATCCAAGTATTCTTGCTTGGGCTCTCTCCCTCTCCTCCCTTCTTTCTCTTGGCCGGCCTCTCCCTTCTTCTCCCTTCATCTTGCCGTGAGCACAAGGAGAAGCACCGAGGCGACGAAGTTCTTCCGTTGAGACGATCTTCCTCTCCGGCCATCATCACCTTGGGATTGAGCGCAAGTCATCTTCCTCCTCCTCGCCGGAATTGTGATTCCGGCCAACCTTGGTGGTGAGTTTTTCTGATATGATTACTTCTCTCTTGGTTTCTTGTCGCATTCTCGGAGAATCTAGTAGTTCTCGAGAACATGAAACTCGTGACTTTGCGAAGTCATCCCGAAGATACTCGGCGTGGACGCGAATAGAGGCGGAGCTTCCGAGGGTCGCTTACGGTTGGATCTCGTCCCTTTCTTCGAGTTACGCGAGGTAACAAGTAAATTAGTTTACGTTTCTGCAAAATTTTAAATATATGATCATGTCTACATAACATAAGGTTGCATGCTTAGATGTGTGATTAAATAATTTGAGAAATTATTTATGCTAAACCTTCCGCTGCACGTAATTAATTTTAAAATTACGAACCCGCATCCATGTCAACATGCACCCGGTCCCAACAGTGGTATCAGAGCCGGTTAGTGTTCGACATAATCATATAATTGTTTTGCGGAAAACTTTGTCATGATCTCAATTTTGGAAAATTTTCCAATTATGGAAACTTTCCAATTATGGTAAATTTTAGATTTAGGAATTTCAAAGTTTGGAAATCCTCATGAAATTTCGCAAACTTTTGAAATATCCCAGTTTCTGAAATTTTATGATAATTGTGAAAGCTTCCCATTTTTGGAAATTTTCCAATTTTGGAAATTTCATATTTTGGAAATTTTTCAATTTTGGAAATATGTAAGTTTTGTTTGTACCAAAAACTTACAATTATTCTGAAAACCTTTTATTTTTGGAAACTTTCCATTTATGGAAAATTCGTAATTTTGGTCACTTTCTTTTCATGAAAGTCTAGACATTTTATGGAAACATTAATTGACAATTAAAATCAAATTGGTTTTTAAATTATTGACAAAATTCTTTACTTTGGGGAGTACCTCGGGGAGCCACCCAAATTAAAGTTAGTTGTTATAATTTAATTTTCTATTTTGAATATGAATTGTTAAAATTAATTTGGATAGGCCTCGGGCAGCCATCCAAATTATATTATTAACAAGTTCTTTAATTGTCAAGTTTAATTTGGTTACGCCTCGGGGAGCGGGCCAAATTAGATTTACAACAAATTTCTTTTCTTTGGGGAGTGCCTCGGGGAGCCACCCAAAGAAAATAATTTATTGTAATTAATTATCCATAAATAAAATATGTGATCAAATCTTGGAAATTTTGAGGTGATTCTCAAACGATAATTTCCTTATTTGATTTATGAGGTGATGCTCTTACATATTGATGTCTCCAAAATTAATTAGGAAATTAGTTTCCTATAGAGTTTATTTCCTTAAATAAGATTTTCATGAAAATAATATGCGGTTGAATTAAGAGAATTTGTCTCTTAATTTAATAAGATTTGATTTAGACAAATCAAAGTCTTAAACATATTATTTTCGAAATTGATTATGACAATTTAGGAAATTATTTCCCGAAACAATTCCTTGAATAAAGTATGAAATTGGAATTAGGAAATCCGGTTCCTAATTCAATTAATGAGACTTGATAAATTAAGTCACATACATACTTTATTAAGGAAATCGTTAGAACATGACATAATTATATGTCATGAATGTGCTTAGAAAGAAAAGGATGAGACCCAAAACCCCTTACAAAATATTAAGGCCAACAGCTTCCATTAATATGGTTAGAACCAGAGTTTTGTTTCTCATTTGGGTTGATGGACACATCCATGCCCGGCTTGAACCTCAACATGTTCAAACCATGAAATTAGTTTATGATTAATATAGTTGGAGTCAGAGGTCAATCTTTAGTTTTGGTTGTTGGACACATCCAAGCCTGACTAAACGGTTGAATGAGCTCCAACCATATTAAAACTGTTTCTTGATTAATGGGTCAGCCTTAAGCTTGGAGTATCGATTTGTTGTGCCACAGCCAAGGTCGATGTAATGAGAGGTGCAGTTGGGTGTTATGTATATTGTTGCATATTTGTTAATGAGTTAATAACCCAATGATTTATGCAAACATTTAATTAGTTAATAGCATAATGTGATAGTTACATATATGTAATATGTAATCGGTATAATTACCTACCTTCATAGCTAAGAATAACTTGATGGCCACAGCCATGGTTGTTCTTATCTATGGTTGGATATCAACCTATTTGGAGATATTCCTACGATCTCCCGAATTGATAAAAAGGGTTATTCAATTTGAAAAATAAATAGGATTTAATTAATGTATATTGATGCATTCTTCTCATAACCTCAATTTGTATTTCTAGGATAATCACCTGATCATGTCTTCTCTAAATTTACGTTCCATTTTGGACACCAATAAGTTAACTAAGGACAAAAGGATTGAAAAGGCACCAAAAGGCACTTGCCATCACTGTGGCAAGGAGGGCCACTGATTTGTTGTGCCATAGCCAAGGTCGATGTAAAGAGAGGTGCAGTTGAGTGTTATGTATATTGTTGCATACTTGTTAATGAGTTAATAATCCAATGATTTATGCAAACATTCAATTAGTTGATAGCATAATGTGATAGTTACATATATGTAATATGTAATCGGTGTAATTACCTACCTTCATAGCTAAGAATAACTTGATGGCCACAGCCATGGTTGTTCTTATCTATGGTTGGATATCAACCTATTTGGAGATGTTCCTACGATCTCCCGAATTGATAAAAAGGGTTATTCAATTCGAAAAATAAATAGGATTTAATTAATGTATATTGATGCATTCTTCTCATAACCTCAATTTGTATTTCTAGGATAATCACTTGATCATGTCTTCTCTGAATTTGCGTTCCATTTTGGACACTAATAAGTTAACTAAGGACAAAAGGATTGAAAAGGCACCAAAAGGCACTTGCCATCACTGTGGCAAGGAGGGCCACTGGCGAAGAAACTGCAAGGTTTATCTTGAGTCCTTGAAGAAGAAGGCATCCGATGCCCCATCCTCTTCAGGCATCTTCGTTATTGAATGTCAGTCTATTTCCTCGTACACCTGGGTACTTGATACTGGGTGTAGCTCACATATGTTGGGAACGAGATGGCTAGAGAGGGGGGGGTGAATATAGCCAACACTTTCCTTTGAAGGAGCTTAGCAATATTTCTGCACTCAAACTATCAACAGCACAGCGGAAGAGGCAAGAAAATAGCAGAGTAATGCAGTAAACAAAAATGGAGATGAAAACTAACAGTCGACAGCTACCAAGATCGCTAACAGGAGGGTTTACAAGGTTCGGGGATAACTTGCCCCTACTCCTTGGCATGCCCTTAAGGTGGGCGATCCCTTGATCGTCGGCAGATCAAGCCCCGGTGATCACCGGATAAATCAGCAACCTCCTTCTCGGTGGAGAAACCTCTCCACAGCGTTTCAATCAAATATAAGTGTTTAAGCTCAATGAAACTACAAGAAAGATCTTACTCAAACCCTTGACAAGGACAAGAACACAACAAGCTTCCTTGAGCTCCACCCAGTGGCGATCTCACGCAAGAACCCTTCCCCGGTTCTTCCCACTGTCGGACTCCAAGCTTCTTGTTCCCTCCTTCAAGGCTCAAGTGAAAGATGATTGCTTCTCAATTGCTTGCTCAAAAAGTGATGAAGATCGTAAGAACACAGCAGCAAGTTGTGAAGAACTCAAGGCACGGCAAGAACACTGCTTTCGCAAGACTTGCTTCCACGAAGCTATACACCGCCCTTTTGATTCTTCACAAGGTGACAATATCTCTGTAGCTCCCAGCTACTCATCTACCAACGCCAGCCTCTACTGAGCTATCTCTGGACTCACTGAGCTTCCCTCAGTCAAGCTCCAGTCTCCGCTCCAGTCTGCAGCTCGCCGTTGCAACCTGAGATGGGAAAATGGACAAACCTGCTCCAAGGAAAGCTCTCTTTGACTTCTCCTTGAGTGTTTGAATCCTTCCCTGTCACCTGAAACTTAATCAGAGTATTAGATCAGCAAATCACGCAGCATATCAAATATCAGAGGAAAGTGGCAGCGAATCGGTTGTGTTCAGACGCGATCAGAGCGTCTGACAATGCAATTTGAATTAAAGTGATCGGTCACCTGACCGATCAGGGAGCCTCCTGATCGGTCACCAGACCAATCAGGCTGGTTCCAGACCGATCAGGCTTCGTCTTGATCGATCCCCAACGTTCAATTAGAAATCGCGATTTCTTTGAGATTCTCCTGGACTGATCACCAGACCGATCCTAGGTCGTGGATCGTTCACCAGACCGATCCACCCTTATATTGAGCGATTTCTGAGCTTCGCAGGCTAAGCCTTCTGATCGGTCACCGGACTGATCAGGCAGCATCCTGATCGGTCACCAGACCGATCAGAACCTGACCGGACCGATCAGGCTCCGTCCTGATCGATCATAGAGAGGTGCCTGCGACACTTGATCGTTCACCGGAACGATCTGCATAGTGATCCTGATCGGTCAATAGACCGATCAGGAGCAGTTCAGCAAGGGAACTCAACCTCACTGCTTGCTCCCTGATCGGTCACCAGACCGATCAGGAGCCAGTCAATGGGTGAAACGCATACTCCTTGATCGGTCACCAGATCGATCAGGAGCAACACAGTAGGTTCCCAACCTCACTGTGTGCTCCCTGATCGGTCACCCGACCGATCAGTCATCGCTGGATCGGTCACCAGACCGATCCACGAAGGAGCAGCGTGCCAGAATCCCTGATCGATCACCAGACCGATCCAGAGACTCAAACTCAGCCCTCCAAGCTAAGTTTCCATCCACCTTAGCCCTCCAAGCTAAGGATTTTCCATCTAACTCTCCAAGTTGGGAATTTGCACCTAACCCTCCAAGTTAGGACTTTTCACTTAGCCCTCCAAGCTAGGACTTTTCACCTAGCCCTCCAAGCTAGGACATTTCACCCAACCCTTCCGAGTTAGAACATCATCCAATCTAGCCCTCCAAGCTAGGCACCTGACTCTCCAAGCCAGGACTTTTTCACCTAATTCTCCAGGATGGGAATTTGCACCTAACCCTCCAAGTTAGGACTTTTCACCTAGCCCTCCAAGCTAGGACTTTTCACCCAACCTTTCCGAAGTAGGACTTTTCCAACACCTAGCCCTCCAAGCTAGGACTTTTCTAAACACCTAGCCTCCCAGACTAGGATTTTCAACACCTAACCCTCCAGGTTAGGATTTTCCATCACCTAGCCCTCCAGACTAGGATTTTCCATACCATTCCTGATCTCCGATCAGGACTTTCATAATCAACATGATCAACCTAAACTAAAATCGATGTCAACACCAAAACAACAATCAGGGCCAGACTGCATCAACAATCTCCCCCTTTTTGTTGTTTGACAATCCGATTTTAAGTTTAGGGAACTCAATCAATATATCAACTTTAGAATCACAGGGGAATCCAGATCCTCCCCCTACAACATGGTCATTCTAAACTTAACCAATCCACACTCTCCCCCTTTGTCGAACACCGAAAAAGGGGCAAGAGGGACTGTTAAGATCAAACCAAACTCCCCCTCAACCCTAGGGGTATCCCAAATCAACAAAGATGTGATAGTTTGTGGAATATTCATACGATCTCATGTGAAAAAGATATAGCAAGACATAGCAATCACATGCATCATATGAGTATGAAATATAGACCCATGCCGTAAAAATCATAAGTATCAAGTAGACATGGCTATGGAAGCATGAATATGGCAATCGAACAATCATGCAGATAAACGGCAAATAAGCAACATGGCATCAACAAGAGTAGATAAGCATGACAGGTAAAAGTAGATAAGTCAAAGCATGAAAACATCCGAACAAGTAGCAAAATATGTGTGACTCGAGGTCACAACAACAAAGTCAGAGGGCATACAGCCCAAAAGTATCATAGTCAAGTACGCAAATCAGGATAAGACAACAGACATCCGAGCTCAAATATCAGTGGGAGGGTCGTCATCACGCATGAGGTCATCCATCGTGGCATCAATAGGAGCTAGAGACCCTGGTGCAGTACTCGAAGAAGCGACACCTCCAGGAAATGTGTGGCTGCGCCACTCATCATACCATGTCTGCTGGAGTGTGCGGGTCCCTGAGACGTCGGTCTCAATCCTGGTCAGTCGGGAATCTAGGGAGCGAAAGCCCGAACGAAACTCCTCACGATCTGTCGCCCCCAGCTGAATGAACTCCTGTACAGTCTGATCTAGCTCGGAGATCTGCCAGTGCAGATCAGGCTCTGGCTCGTCGTCATACTCGTCATCAGCAGGAGGAGCATCGTGTGGTGCCTGAAAATGTGGTGCACCGCCAGGTAACTCACCAAGACCTCGCCCATCCTTCCACACCAACACCCCATCTCGCTCACAAATGATCATACCAGACTTTGCAAACGCCCGTCGACCCAAACGACAATCTTGCCTAACCATGGGCATGGTCCTGCCCTTGGTGACATCAACACCAACTGACATAAGCCAATCAGTGATGAGGTGACCAAAAGGCATATAAACCGTGCGACAGCTAGGCTCACGGTAGGATAGGATAGACTGAAAAAATGCTCTCCATGATGTCAAAGTCCATCCGGCAATGCATGTCGTAGAGCATGAGGCAGTGGTAGGGACGGATCTCGGCCAATGGCTTTGAAGTAATGGGCAAAATACAATTCGTAATGATCTTGAAAAGAACATAATCAGCTGGAGCAAGGCGGAGAGCTGCAAAGGTAGGAAACACTGGACCCAACTCATCAAGCCCGGCAGGGCGAGGGTGACCGAAGAAGTGCTGATAGATAGAATCGGGGGTAGTATCTGTGAACGGGGCCAACAGAGGATCAGGAAGCTCCGGATAAAGCGAATAGAGGTTAGGTGATCGTCGACCACCCAAGTACTCAGCTAGAATCTCATATGAAAAATCGAGGTTCATCTTCTCGACACGAGTAGTGAACTCGAATCCCCCTTGAGGACCTTGTTGGAGGTTGTTGTAGAATTCAGATACAAGGTCATGGTTTATGGTCCGTTCCAGGGAGAGAAGAAAACCCAGATTGTAGTAAGTCACAATCTCCATGACGGAGGGACAGAATTCCGCTAGGAAGGGGGCATCAATGGATCTGCAAGGTAATAATTTGAAGGTCCTTGCTTGAAAGGCCTGTTCACAGGCCGCATTGGGGAATCGAGAGCTAGAATAAGGCTGGGGCCTTCTGGAAGGTGCAGACGACGAGGGAGTTTTCCCCCTTGAACTACCCTCCACTACCTCCTTTCCCCTAGCAGATTTTCTAAAGAGATGTGAATGGATCATGACACATAGGTTGAATCACAAGAATTGATCATATATAAGATGAGACCCAATCATAAGATAGATAGATTTGATCAAATATAAGATGAGACCCAATCAAAAGATAGATATGAAACAAGGAGAAATTTGATGAAAAGTGGGGATACGGCAAAATATAGGGGTCACAGCGAGGATCAAGACACCACAGCAAGAACAAGAACAAAAATCAGAATATGATTAGCTTCACAAATAAGCATTATAGACTGATATGAATGGAAAAACCAAAGCAAAAACTTACTTTGGTGCCATCGTTGTCGTGTTAGGAAGTTGAGAGGAAGAAAACGCGCGCAGAAAACGTGCTCTCGGCGCAAAAGATGGTCGCAGAATGATTCTGCGAGAAAGGAACGAGCACAGGACTCACGCTCACGCGAGGAAGGAGAGCACGCAGGAGGGTCTTCTCGCACAAGCAAGTCACGCAGGTGAGGATCGGCGCTAGGGTTCGGCGCTGAAGAGGGGTTTTGCGAAGTTAATTGGTTGGTGGATCGGTCCACCAACCAGTATTTAATGCGGTTGAACTGATCAACGTTCGATCTGGTCGCGTCCAGACCGATCAGGATACATCCTGATCGAACTGGCCTGGTCCTGATCGGTCGGATGACCGATCAGACGCGCGCCTGATCGGTCAGGTGACCGATCAGGATACGATCAGTAGGGTCCAGAGAGAAACCTCTGAGCTCCCTGATCGGTCTGTGGACTGATCCCCACAGGGTGCTAGATCGGTCCGGAGACCGATCCAGGCTGGCTCAGAATCCTTGGCCAAAAAGTTCGGAGAGTCACTGCTGACTCTCTGATCGGTCTGTGGACCGATCACCACAGGAAGAAGCCGGATCAGTCCAGGGACCGATCAGCCCTATGCCTGATCGGTCCGGTGACCGATCAGGGTTCCTGATACGAACTGAAATGTTCAGTTTCAGAACTTCTGAATTTCTCAAACGATATTTGGTGGACTTTGTCGAACTTGTACATGATTCTATGACTAAAATTGATCCCTGAACAAGAATCAAAAGTCCTTATAGGTTCAACAAACACTTTGACCCATCCAAATGGAGTCAAACTCAATCAACAATCAATCAAGCAAATTCAACCAAGTTTTGATTCCAACTCCAAATTTCCAATCAAGTTGCCTTGATTGGAATGTCCAAGTATGATCATGGAGCCATATACACATATGTTATGCAATGGTTTTCCCCATACTTGGTCACCACCGTGATTATTATCTCGTTAACTTAATTCCTCAAGGGATGCAATGACATTTTGAGAAATTGAGTTAAACCTAACATCTCACCCCATATCTAGCAAACAAAAACGTTTTGTTAAACCTTATAGTTTGTGTGAGATGTTCCCAAAGTTACCCAATTGTTCCCAAACATTTCGAAATCATCATGAAGGGTTTTGACCGCAATTTGAACATCATGAAGCGCGACACATTCCCAACTCCCGTCTTAGGAAACTAAATTCATTCTCGGGAAGTGGTTTAGTGAAAATGTCAGCTAGGTTTGACTTTGACTCTACATGTGAGAGTATGATGTTCCCCCTAGCTACATGATCTCTAATGAAGTGGAGTCTTACTTCAATATGTTTTGTCCTAGAATGATGGACCGGATTCTTGGTTAAGTTAATTGTGCTAATGTTATCACGTAACACTTGCACACCCTTGTAACTCAATCCATAGTCCTCTAAGGTGTGGATCATCCACAACAATTGAGATATACTCTCTCCCATGGCGATATATTCTGCCTCGGTAGTGGAAAGAGCAACACAATGTTGCTTCCGACTTGACCAACTTACTAAAGACGATCCTAAGAATTGGCAGCCCCCACTAGTGCTTTTCCGGTCCAACTTACATCCAGCGTAGTCGGAATCCGTATAGCCCATCAAATCAAAAGATTCGGTACGGGGATACCAAAGACCTACACCAATTGCGCCCTTGAGATATCTCAAAATTCGCTTAACAGCGATTAGGTGAGATTCCTTGGCACAGACTTGATACCTAGCACACATACCTATAGCAAATAGTATATCTGGTCGGCTGGTTGTGAGGTATAGCAGACTACCTATCATGCTTCGATATTGAGTAAGATCAACAGGTTTACCACTCTCATCATTGTCCAATCTTGTGTTTGTGGCCATGGGAGTGGTTACCTCTTTCGAATCACTCATATTGAATTTTCGAAGCATTTCATGTGTATACTTTGATTGGTGCACATGGTGTAGCGACCCGCCTTCTCTACCTTAGACGGACCGTTACTTTGTCTACTTCTTGACTCTAATGCAACGACTAAAAATGCGGAACTTTCTTTAACTTTTTTTTTTTATTTAAATCTATCTAAGAATGATATTCTAACTTTAATAGTCATGCATTTAAACTCATCACACAAGGTTCTATAACATTACTGAAGCATTATGGAATATGAATGTAACTTTTCTAAGCATATTTAAAGCAATAAAACTTAATTCAAAAGGAGGCTAACAACATCTTGGCACATGCATCAAATAAATAGAATGTAAACCTTACTTTTCTACCGAATTTACAAGCATTTTAAGCACAATTAGGATTTAGTCCAAAAGGGAATACTAAGCTCAAGAATAAGTCTAAAATTCAATGTATCAACATGCTAAACTACTCATGTCCTTGCTCATCTAGTGCATTCACAAAAGTATGCATACTAATTGAAATGACATGGAATCTTCATTCTACAAAATTGAGCATGTAAAACTATCCGAAGCATAAATGTTTAATAAACTCCATAACACAATAACTTGAAATTTGGAAACCTTAAACATTGCATTTCAAATAAGCTAAACTGTCTTGTCCCAAGGACCTCTCCAAGGTCAGCCACCACACACACGTCGCTCAGCACCGCCTCGTCGCCTTCCTTCAGAATTGCTTGCCTTTACCTTTGCCTGCAGTAAGAGGAAATGCAACTATTAAGCATAAAGCTTAGCAAGTACTATCTAGCTCACAAAATCTCGAAATGTGCAAGCATGCTTTTTAGACAATGGAAGATCACATGAGATGCTTTTATGCTTGAAAGAAACACTAAAACATGTATAACTCAAGACATGCATACTCAAGCATTAATAAGTCAAATCACATGAGATACTTTTATGCTTAAAAGAAACACTAAACATGTATAACTCAAACATGTATACTCAAGCATTAATAAATCTTAACTCACTTTGACTTGGCTTAACTTGAAACTTTAGCAATTCTTTTAATTTTAAATCTTTCTTTAACTTTTAGAAAATTTCCTTAAACTTTATAAAAACTTTGCTAAAGCATATACTTGAAAATAATAACTCATTTGGATCCACTTAAGTCGTAAGTACCATCTTATGCGCGTTCCCTAAAAGGTTGGGGTAGCGAGCCGCCAATCCTAATAGAGCAGACCTTGGTCTACCAAGGCCAAGACCTTGGAATTGGACACCTGAATTTCTTTAACGACGCCCTTGGACGCCGGGTACTGGCCTTAGAAAATAAAATACTTACTTTTTCTTATCTTTAAATGCCTTGGCATTTTATTGAACACCTTGTGTGCCCAAATCCCTAAGTCTTGACTTTTGGGGATTTCGTAAGGCCTTGGCCTTCTCTTTTCTTCTTCTTTATCTTTCTTCTCTTTTCTTATAGATTTCTTAGACCCTAAACTCACATAGGGTACTCTATCAAACATGTATAAGCATATAATGAACTAAGATCACATGCAAAATCTTAAACTAAAAGTAAATATCTCTTTTAAAACTTTTAAGGGAAAATTCTTGCGGAAAACCGCCTCTTACTGCAGGTGAGCAGTACTTACCTCCTGCGCTAGGTTTTCCTTACGAATAAAATCTGAAATTCCCGAGGAAACGTCGAATTTCGACGTTCTTCTTGCTCCTTGGTGTTCTCCTCGCGTCTACGAGAATTCTCGTAGAGAATAGGGCCTCTTGAGACCTTCCCTTTGTTCCCCTTTGTCTTGGGCGGCAAAAGAAGAGGAGAAGATGAAGAAAACGCAAGAGAGGAAGAGGAGAGGTCGCGTGCGTGAGGGAGGCCGTCGGCGCCGCTAGGTTGGGAGAAAATTAACCTAAAACTCGTAACTCCCTCTTTTATACTTATGGGGGGCGAATTTACCTAATTATACCTTATCTATTATTTCGCTTAATTTATTTCAACAAAAATGAACCAGCCTAGCTGGTCCGCCCATTCTCCTCTCACAGCGTAGGTGAAGGGATCAATTCTCACTTACGTAATTTTCTGTTTATAACCTTTTTTGCCACTTTCGTTTACGGAAAAATTCTATAAAAATATCCATAAATTTGGAATAAATTCTAAGATATTTCTAAAATTAGTTTCGAGAATTTTCGGGCGTTACACATGGATACCATCGCGAGTTTGCTTGATTTCAAGTCCAAGGAAGACAGTCAACTCTCCCACTTGACTCATTTCGAACTCACTTTCCATGTGTCCAATGAACTCATTTAAATAGCCCTTATTGTTGGAGCCACAGATTATGTCATCGACATATACTTGGGCTACAAATATATTGTCACCATCTCTTCGTAGAAATAGTGTAGGGTCTATTTGGCCTCTAACGAAACCCTTTTCAATTAAGAATGTCGACAACCGCTCATACCAAGCCCGGGGTGCTTGTTTAAGGCCATAGAGTGCCTTTTTGAGCTTGAACACGTGGTTTGGATATTCGGTACTCTCAAACCCCGGAGGTTGTTCGACATAGACCTCCTCTCCAATCAAACCATTTAGGAAGGCCGACTTGACATCCATTTGAAATAATTTGAAGCCACGGTGTGCTGCAAATGCAAGCATCAATCGGATGGACTCTAATCGTGCCACGGGAGCATAAGTCTCATCATAATCAAGACCTTCAACTTGACTGTAGCCCTTGGCTACCAAGCGTGCCTTGTTTCTAATGATTTCTCCCTTGTGGTTTAATTTGTTTTTGAAGACCCATTTAGTTCCAATAATGGTGGTCTTCTTAGGTCTAGGGACTAAATCCCAAACCTGACTCCTCTCAAATTGACCTAGTTCATCTTGCATTGTGATAATCCAATCGGGATCATTTAATACTTCATCAATTTTTCTAGGTTCAATTTCGGAAATGAGAGCAACTTCATTAGCCTCATTCCGGAAGAATGATCTAGTCCTAACCCCTTGATGGATATCTCCAACGATTTGGTCTTGGGGATGACTAGAGGCTAATCTCGTTTGTCTTGGTGTTGGTGGTGCTTTATGAACAGGTTCACTAGACACAAATTCAGCCTCAGGATCCGGCTGATCAATGGTTTGTCTAGGTTCACCATCATCAGACTCATCACCATCAACAACACTTGGAGTTTCATTCAAACTAAGTCCCCTTAGTTCGAGTTGAACTCCTTCTACATTTTCTGATTGGTCAATTGATTTTGAAACTTCCTCAAAAACCACATCAGAAGACTCTTCAACTAATCTAGTTTTCTTGTTGTAGACTCGATAAGCTTTACTAACGAGGGAGTACCCAACTAGTATCCCTTCATCAGCCTTTGCCGTGAACTTTCCAAAGTGATCCTTGGTGTTTAGAATGAACACCTTACAACCAAACACTCTAAGGTGTTTAACCGTAGGTGGTTTCCCAAACCAACGTTCATGGAGAGTCTTTCCAAAAAACCTATGAATGAGAACACGATTTTGCACATAGCAAGCAGTATTTACAGCTTCAGCCCATAAGTAACTCGGGAGTGAGTACTCATTAAGCATGCTTCGTGCAGCTTCTTGAAGTGCACGGTTCTTCCTCTCTACAACACCATTTTGTTGTGGTGTTCTAGGAGTAGAGAACTCATGTCTATAACCCTTATCTTGACAAAACTCTAGAAACCTTTGGTTTTGAAATTCACCTCCATGATCACTTCTTATTGTCTTAATTGTTACTGATTTTTCATTTTCAATTCTTCTACAAAAAGAAATAAAAATATCTAAGGTTTGGTCCTTATGTTTTAAAAAGAAAGTCCATGTATATCTAGTGAAATCATCAATGATAACAAAGCAATATCTACTTCCATTCAATGATATGATAGTGCTACAATCAAATAGATCCATGTGAAGTAAATCTAATGCATTGGAAGTACTTACAGCGCTTTTACCTTTATGTGCAGATTTTGTTTGCTTACCCATTTGACACGCATCACATAATTTATCTTTTCCATACTTGATGCTTGGTAAGCCTCGGACTAGTCCCTTGTTGGCCAGCTTCCGGATGTTCTTCATGTTCACATGTGCTAGCCTCCGGTGCCAAAGTGTGGACTCTTCTTCTTTTGACATGAAGCACTTAGCAAAAGCATTAGTAGCACTTTTAAAAGAAACTTGATAAATATTGTCTACTCTTGCTCCTACTAGTACCGTGTCCAAGGTGTCATTTTGTCTAACTAGACATTGACTTGGTTGGAAGTCAATTGTGTAACCCGTGTCACACAATTGACTGACACTTAGGAGATTAAACTTCATCCCCTTGACTAGAAGGACATTTGAGATTCTAAGACATTCGGATATTCGAATGTCTCCTATTCCTATGACCTTAAGGCTACCATTGTTACCAAATGATACATTACCTCTACTCTTCTTGTGAAATGTGGTAAACAATGATCTATCCCCGGTCATGTGTTTGGAGCATCCACTATCAACAAACCAAGTTGATAGATGCTCCCCCTCAATCATAACCTACACAATTCGAAAAATAGAAGTCTTAGGTACCCAAACCTTGGGACCTAAAGCATCAACTAAACATGACTTAGGCACCCATGCCTTGACAACTTTCTTTTGGGTTTTGGGTGTCCTAGATTGTCTCATGTCAGTCCTAGACATGAGAGACACAAATGAGGGTTCCTTAGGGCGGTAACCAATACCGGCCCTATTGTAGACTGCCCTTTGGGCATTGAGGATCATATCTAGGGTCTTAGAGCTATTTGAGAATTTCCCAAGAATATTCTTGAGCTTCTCAACTTCACTCTTCAATGATTGGTTTTCCTCTACTAACACATTATCATGTAAATCACTGATTTCCTCAACCTTAGAGGATTTCAAGCTTACAATCTCATGTTTCAAAGATTTAATTTCATCTTCTAGTAATTCAATATGCAAGTCATCAATGTTATCATCCCTAGAAGCTTTCAATTGATCAATTTCTAATTGCAATGCTTTAACTTTGTTTTTGGACTTTTTAAGCATACTAGTTAAACATGCAATTGCTCTATAGCATTTTTCAAGCTCGGGAGAAGTTACCTCTTCATCATCCGAAGATGATGAAGCCGTGTTTGTGGAGCTTGAAGATTCACCACTGCTCTCCTCTCCAAGAGCCATGAGAGCCACTTGCCTTGTGCTCTTCTCCTCCTTTTCATCATCGGATGAACTAGAGGATGACTCATCCCAGGAAGCCTTCAAAGCTTTCTTCTTCTTCTTGGATCTCTCTTCTTTTCTTTTGGGTTTCTCCTCCTTCTTAAGTTTCGGACATTCATTCTTGAAATGCCCTTTCCTACCACACTCAAAGCAAGATGCATTATTCTTATCAAGTTTGGATTCACTAGTGTTACCTCTCCTTTTGAAACGTCGGTATCTTCGCATCATCCTCCTCACAAAGTTAGCCATTTCGGATGAAGAAGAGCCGCTGCCATCCTCCTCGGAATTGGATTCGGATCCGGAAGAAGATGAAGATGATGAGACCTCCTTCTCCTTCTTCTTCTCCTTCTTCTTCTTAGTGGTCCGGTCCCCTGCAACTAAGGCAATCCCCTTCTCCTTGGGGCCTTTGTTAGCCATTTCATGCAATTCCATCTCACAAAATAAATCATCTAATTTTACAATAGATAAATCCTTGGAGACTTTGTAGGCATCCACCATGGATGACCACAAAGCATTCCTTGGAAATGCTTTCAAGACATACCTCACAAGGTCGCGATTCTCGACCTTTTTATCAATTGAATGAAGCCCATTGAGGACTTCCTTGAACCGGCTATGGAGCTCACTTACCGACTCATTCTCCTTCATGGAGAGATTTTGGAGTTGATTGAGGAACAAGTCCCTCTTTGCAATCCTAGAGTCCCGGGTGCCTTCATGGAGCTCTATGAGTTTGTTCCACAAGTCCTTTGCACTTGTGAAAGGACCAACCTTGATGAGTTGGTCTTTGTTCATGCCATATTGTAGAGTGACAACCGCCTTCGCGTCGGTTTCACTCTTCCTTGTTTGTTCGGCAGTCCACCTCCATGACTCAAGTTCTTTGCCTTCATCATCCTTAGGAGGGATGAATCCCTCCTTCACCGCGAACCACGTATGGATATTCATCTTCAAATAGTATTCCATTTTTGATCTCCAATATTGGAAGTCGGCGCCATCAAAGAATGGAGGTCGGGTGGTGGAGAAGCCTTCTCTCAAAGCCATCTTGTTGAGAACTCTCGGTTTTTAAGCCATAAACAGAGCACCTTGCTCTGATACCACTTGTTGGGAACGAGATGGCTAGAGAGGGGGGGGGGTGAATATAGCCAACACTTTCCTTTAAAGGAGCTTAGCTATATTTCTGCACTCAAACTATCAGCAGCACAGCGGAAGAGGCAAGAAAATAGCAGAGTAATGCAGTAAACAAAAACGGAGATGAAAACTAACAGTCGACAGCTACCAAGATCGCTAACAGGAGGGTTTACAAGGTTCAGGGATAACTTGCCCCTACTCTTTGGCGTGCCCTTAAGGTGGGCGATCCCTTGATCGTCGGCAGATCAAGCCCCGGTGATCACCGGATAAATCAGCAACCTCCTTCTCGGTGGAGAAACCTCTCCACAGCGTTTCAATCAAATATAAGTGTTTAAGCTCAATGAAACTACAAGAAAGATCTTACTCAAACCCTTGACAAGGACAAGAACACAGCAAGCTTCCTTGAGCTCCACCCAGTGGCGATCTCACGCAAGAACCCTTCCCCGTGTCTTCCCACTGTCGGACTCCAAGCTTCTTGTTCCCTCCTTCTAGGCTCAAGTGAAAGATGGTTGCTTCTCAATTGCTTGCTTAAAAAGTGATGAAGTTCGCAAGAACACAGCAGCAAGTTGTGAAGAACTCAAGGCACGGCAAGAACACTGCTTTCGCAAGACTTGCTTCTACGAAGCTATACACCGCCCTTTTGATTCTTCACAAGGTGACAACATCTCTGTAGCTCCCAGCTACTCATCTGCCAACGCCAGCCTCTACTGAGCTATCTCTGGACTCACTGAGCTTCCCTCAGTCAAGCTCCAGTCTCCGCTCCAGTCTGCAGCTCGCCGTTGCAACCTGAGATGGGAAAATGGACAAACCTGCTCCAAGGAAAGCTCTCTTTGACTTCTCCTTGAGTGTTTGAATCCTTCCCTGTCACCTGAAACTTACTCAGAGTATTAGATCAGCAAATCACGCAACATATCAAATATCAGAGGAAAGTGGCAGCGAATCGGTTGTGTTCAGACGCGATCAGAGCGTCTGACAATGCAATTTGAATTAAAGTGATCAGTCACCTGACCAATCAGGGAGCCTCCTGATCGGTCACCAGACCGATCAGGCTGGTTCCAGACCGATCAGGCTTCGTCCTGATCGATCCCCAACGCTCAATTAGAAATCGCGATTTCTTTGAGATTCTCTTGGACCGATCACCAGACCGATCCCAGGTCGTGGATCGTTCACCAGACCGATCCACCCTTATATTGAGCGATTTCTGAGCTTCGCAGGCTAAGCCTTCTGATCGGTCACCGGACCGATCAGGCAGCATCCTGATCGGTCACCAGACCGATCAGAAACTGACCGGACCGATCAGGCTCCGTCCTGATCGATCATAGAGAGGTGCCTGCGACACTTGATCGTTCTCCGGAACGATCTGCACAGTGATCCTAATCGGTCACCAGACCGATCAGGAGCAGTTCAGCAAGGGAACTCAACCTCACTGCTTGCTCCCTGATCGGTCACCAGACCGATCAGGAGCCAGTCAATGGGTGAAACGCATACTCCTTGATCGGTCACCAAATTGATTAGGAGCAACACAGTAGGTTCCCAACCTCACTGTGTGCTCCCTGATCGGTCACCCGACTGATCAATCATCGCTGGATCGGTCACCAGACCGATCCACGAAGGAGCAGCGTGCCAGAATCCCTGATCGATCACCAGACCGATCCAGAGACTCAAACTCAGCCCTCCAAGCTAAGTTTCCATCCACCTTAGCCCTCCAAGCTAAGGATTTTCCATCTAACTCTCCAAGTTGGGAATTTGCACCTAACCCTCCAAGTTAGGACTTTTCACCTAGCCCTCCAAGCTAGGACTTTTCACCTAGACCTCCAAGCTAGGACTTTTCACCCAACCCTTCCGAGTTAGAACATCATCCAACCTAGCCCTCCAAGCTAGGCACCTGACCCTCCAAGCCAGGACTTTTTCACCTAATTCTCCAGGATGGGAATTTGCACCTAACCCTGCAAGTTAGGACTTTTCACCTAGCCCTCCAAGCTAGGACTTTTCACCCAACCTTTCCGAAGTAGGACTTTTCCAACACCTAGCCCTCCAAGCTAGGACTTTTCCAAACACCTAGCCTCCCAGACTAGGATTTTCAACACCTAACCCTCCAGGTTAGGATTTTCCATCACCTAGCCCTCCAGACTAGGATTTTGCATACCATTCCTGATCCCCGATCAGGACTTTCATAATCAACATGATCAACCTAAACTAAAATCGATGTCAACACCAAAACAACAATCAGGGCCAGACTGCATCAACAACATATATGTAATGACATAAAGGGGCTAAGGAATAGAAGAAGACTCGTCAAGGGAGAAGCGAATTTACGAGTTGGAAATGGAGCAAAGATTGCTGTTGTTGCCATCGGAACATATTTACTAAAGCTCCCTACTGGACTTGTCTTAGAATTGGATAATTGTTATTTTGTTCCTTCATTAATAAAGAACATTGTATCTATTTCATACTTGAATGAAAAGGGTTACCATTTAACTTTTAGTAACAATTGTTATTACATAACTTTAAATGGTGTTCTTTATGGGATCGGAACATTATGCAATGGTATCTACACGTTAGATTTATCCGGTGACATTTTCAATATTGAAGTTAGCAACAAACGTGCTAGAATAGATAATCAAATAGACTCCTTGTCGTCTTGGCCATGTAAGCAAGAAACGCATGACCAAATTACACCGATATGGAATTCTGGAATTATTTGAACCCGGTTCATTTGATACATGCGAATCATGCTTAAAAGGCAAGATGACCAAATTACCCTTTTTCGGAAAAGGTAAACCAGTGGGAGAATTGCTTGGTCTAATACATACTGATGTATGTGGACCAATGTCAACTCTTGCACAAGGAGGCTATAGCTACTTCATTACCTTTATCGATGATCACTCACGATTCGGGTATGTGTTCTTAATGAAACACAAATCTGAAGCTTTTGAGAAATTCAAAGAGTTCAGAAGTGAAGTAGAGAAACAGCTTGGCAAAAGTATTAAGATACTTCGATCCGATCGGGGTGGTGAATACTTAAGCTAAGAGTTTCAAGATTATCTTAGGGACAATGGGATATTGTCTCAATGGACTCCGTCATATACACCACAGCATAATGGTGTATCTGAGAGGCATAACCGAACCTTGATGGGCATGGTTAGATCTATGATGAATCATGCAACTCTTCCAAAATCCTTTTGGGGCTATGCGCTTAAGATAGCTGTTTACTTGCTAAACAGAGTCCCGACCAAGGTAGTCTCTACTACTCCATATAAGACGTGGAATAGTAAGAAACCTCACTTAACTCACCTTAAGATATGGGGTTGTCTTGCTTATGTGAAGCGGACTGTATCATATAAATTGGATGCTAAGTCTGATAAATATCTATCTATTGGATACCCTAAGGCAACAAAGGGTTGCCAATTCTATCATCCCTTGGAACAAAAGGTGTTTGTTTCAAGGCATGCTGTATTTCTGGAAAAAGAACTTCTTTTACAAGAAAACAGTGGGAGTAGTATTGAACTTGAAGAAGTTCAAGAAACTCCAATAGACATTACAGAGACACCTAGTCTAGACCCACAACCAATAACTCATAATGATGAGCTATCAGTTGAACCTAAAACAACACCACTTCTTAGTAGATCTGATAGGACACGCAATATTCCAGAGAGATACGGATTTCTCGTAAGTGAATCGAACGACGTGTTACTCATTAACAATGACGAACCTATTAGTTATGAAGACGTTCTGAAAAATTCAGAAAGGGATAAATGGCTTGAAGCCATGAAGTCGGAAATGGATTCCATGTACAAAAATCAAGTATGGGACTTGGTTAACCCACTTGAAGGGATTAAGCCCATAGGGTGCAAGTGGGTTTTCAAGAAGAAAACCGACATGGAAGATAATGTTGTTACCTTTAAGGCAAGATTAGTGGCAAAAGGATATCGTCAGAAACAAGGACTTGATTATGACGAAACCTATTCGCCAGTAGCTATGCTTAAATCCATTTGGATGTTCCTGGCCATAGCAGCTCATTATGATTATGAGATATGGCAAATGGATGTGAAAATAACTTTCCTCAATGGAAACCTACTTGAGGATGTATACATGATACAACCTGAAGGTTTCACATCGGTTGATAAAACCAAAGTATGCAAGCTTCGACGATCCATATATGGACTAAAGCAAGCATCCAGGAGCTGGAACATCCGTTTTGATGAGACAATCAAAGAGTTTGATTTCTCACAAAATCCTAACGAACCTTGTGTGTACAAGAAGGTTAGTGGGAGTGCAGTCTTATTCCTAGTGTTATATGTCGATGACATATTACTTATAGGAAACGATATATCAGTCTTACAGCCAATTAAAATTTGGTTGTCCAAAACTTTCTCTATGAAAGACCTGGGAGAAGCAACCTATATCCTTGGGATTAGAATCTATAGAGATAGATCAAAACAGTTGCTTGGTCTTTCGCAGTCTACATATATAGACCGAGTGCTATGAAGGTTTAGCATGTCGGAATCCAAGAAAGGTTACTCTCCCATCAGGCATGGGATCAACCTTTCGAAGTCTATGTGTTCGCGCACAGAAGACGAGAGGATTTACATGAATAAGATTCCTTATGCATCCGCGATAGGATCTATCATGTATGCTATGTTATGTACTAGGCCCGATGTATCGTATGCTCTAGCGTCACAAGCAGATACCAGTCGGATCCAAGAATGGATCATTGGGTGGCTGTCAAGACAATCCTCAAGTACTTAAGAAGAACTAAGGATGTGTTCCTAATATATGGAGAAGATGATATGGTAATACGTGGGTATACAGATGCCAGTTTCCAGATAGATAAGGATGACTCCAAACTCAGTCTGGATACGTATTTATTTTGAATGGAGGCGCAATAAGTTAGAAGAGTTCCAAACAAGACACCGTAGTGGATTCTACCACGGAAGCGGAATATATTGCAGCTTCGGAAGCAGCAAAGGAAGCAGTCTGGATCAAGAAGTTCGTCTCAGAACTTAGTGTGGTTCCAACCATTGATGAAGCAATACCGGTTTATTGCGACAACAATGGAGCTATTGCACAAACAAAGGAACCAAGGTCTCATCAGCGATCCAAACATGTGCTTCGCCGCTATCATCTAATTAGAGAGATTATAAGTAGGAATGATATACAAATTGAGAAAATTCCCACTGAAAGGAATTTAGCGGATCCTTTAACGAAGGTCTTGCCTCAAAATAAGTTTGAGGGTCATGTTAGAGCCTGTGGTATTGGGTACCGTAGCGATTGGCATTAGGCCAAGTGGGAGTTTGTTAGTAATATGAGAGAAGTGTCCTAAGACAATCGCCTTATGATTGTAATCCTTCATTTTAATAAATGAAGATTCACTATTTGAGTATACATGTTTGTGTATTTGATTGAGATCTTAAACTCATTTACTGAATGTCCGCAATACAATTCACAGCATGAGAGAATTTGTGATGAATTCACAACTAGTGATTATCTCTACATGTGCAATTGTGAAGTATCGAAATTGTCCCTAGTCGATGAATTGATAAATACGGACACTATCAATTCTGTTGAGACTAGCATGGGTTATTCTCTAATCAGCTGATTCTCACTGGCTGGTGACATTGGGATGTCCGGAGATAAATATGAATGCTAGTTAAGGGAACTAGTTCATTGGAGTGACTGGCTGTAAAACTTCATATGGTAGTCTACATATAGACATGTCAGTGAAGTTCTTACTGCAGCTTAAGTGCGATGTTCCTTTGACTTGCGGTGTTCAAGTCATCTTGGTCATGGAGACTTATACTTTGACATCTTAAGCAAGCATCTCCAAGGAGGTGTGGACCCAGGATGATTGGGTATAAGCCAAAGTGCCCGAAGATGTTTGAACAGCCTACAAAGGATTCACCACTCCTTGCGAGGAGATGTATACCCAAGGCCTATCATCGGATTGTTACTCGAAGCCTCTAGCCAGAGCATGACATGTTCAGAGTATGAATCTCTTAGATACATGAGAGTAATTAGAATCCGTAGGACGAGATAACATTGCTTGGGCTAGGTGTGACGTAGTCAGCCTAGTGGGGACTGACACACATAGACCGTGTCCTGAACCAAGTGGGTATAAGATGGTGAAGGGAATGAGACACGATTCATTATAGTTGCTGAAGGGTTTCAGAATCATATCTGAGGTCAACCGTTGATCTTTCGATTAATTGGGGATCATGATGTACTACTAGGTGCCACTCATGATCGTTCTATAATTGGTTAATTATAGACGACCAACATAAATCGAAAGTCTATTTAGTCACACGTACTATGAGTAATCCGAGGGATTTAAAATGAGTTGAAAATTGGATTTTCCAATCAAGAGAGATTAGGCTTGGTTGAGCCAAACGATAAGTCGAATCTGAATTTTTCAGAAACGCATCGGAAGCGTAAAATGGCTAAGTCTTTTGAAGACTTAATGGATGAATTAAATGAGTTTAATTCATTGGGGCGTGGCCTAGATAGGCCGGCCAAAGAGGGTCCCCACCCTCTTTGCTTGGCCGGCCACAACAAAGGGAGGGAACCAAATTGTTTGGTTCAATTTATAAAATAAATCAAGTGTGGTTTGTTTTATAAAATTATGGATGATAAAGAAATTTATATAAAGAAATTTATATAAAATTTATTTTTCATGGAAATTAAAATGAACCATGGATTGGTTTATTTTATTTTATAAAATCAATCATGGATTTATTTACCATGATAAAGAAATTTATATAAAATTTATTTTTCATGGAAATTAAAATGAACCATGGATTGATTTATTTTATTTTATAAAATCAATCATGGATTGATTTACCATGATAAAGAAATTTATATAAAGAAATTTATATGATAAATTTCTTATGAAAATTTATTCCATAAGAAAAAGAGACTTGGTTGATTTTTATCATGAATTAAAATATGATTTTAACCATGATATAAAATCAAGACTTGGCATGATGGAATAAGTCATAGAAAATTTATATGATAAATTTCTTATGAAAATTTATTCCATAAGAAAAAGGAGACTTGGCGGTTGAGAGACCACTATATAAAGGACCCAAAGCAAGGCTTGGAATTCATTCGAAATAATCCAAGTATTCTTGCTTGGGCTCTCTCCCTCTCCTCCCTTCTTTCTCTTGGCCGGCCTCTCCCTTCTTCTCCCTTCTTCTTGCCGTGAGCACAAGGAGAAGCACCGAGCCGACGAAGTTCTTCCGTTGAGACGATCTTCCTCTCCGGCCATCATCACCTTGGGATTGAGCGCAAGTCATCTTCCTCCTCCTCGCCGGAATTGTGATTCCGGCCAACCTTGGTGGTGAGTTTTTCCGATATGATTACTTCTCTCTTGGTTTCTTGTCGCGTTCTTGGAGAATCTAGTAGTTCTCGAGAACATGAAACTCGTGGCTTTGCGAAGTCATCCCGAAGATACTCGGCGTGGACGCGAATAGAGGCGGAGCTTCCGAGGGATGCTTACGGTTGGATCTCGTCCCTTTCTTCGAGTTACGCGAGGTAACAAGTAAATTAGTTTACGTTTCTGCAAAATTTTAAATATATGATCATGTCTACATAACATAAGGTTGCATGCTTAGATGTGTGATTAAATAATTTGAGAAATTATTTATGCTAAACCTTCCGCTGCACGTAATTAATTTTAAAATTACGAACCCGCATCCATGCCAACATGCACCCGGTCCCAACAAATTTTCCGCTGTGCATTCTCTCTCCAAATCTGAAACGGTTTACGATATTCACCCCCCCCCCCTCTATCGTACTCTATCAATCCAACATGTTTTACTACATGGCCTGTTCAGACTGAGAGAAGGTAGAGTTGGCTGTCTACGATTTGCGTGATGAGACGACTACTTGGTGGGCAACGCAGTGCATGGTCATTGGTGAGTAGTGCATCACATGGACAGCTTTCTGCGAGGCATTCGAGAGTCAGTATTTCCCTGTTGCGTATCAGATGGCTTGGCATCAGGAATTTCTGAGTCACCAACAAGGAAAGCGCACGGTTATGGAATATAATACGGAGTTCAGCCGTCTAGCTGAGTACTGTCCCCAGTTGGTGGCACATGATAGAGAGAGGAGCTTTTATTCATCCAGGGATTAGCCGGTTATATTCATATTCAGATAGCTAGATTTGGCACGACCTCCTACTGTGAGACGTTAGACAGACCACTCCTGATTGAGATGGCTCAAAAACAAGTGTACAGTGATAAAGCAAAAGAGTGATAGTCAGTTCAGGACACACTGTCAGACTAGAAGCAACAGAATGCAAGACAGAAGAGAACCAGTAGGGACCATGATGTGCAGGGTAATTCTGGAGCAGCTCCTCGACCTCAAAAGAATGAGCGCCCGTCAGCGGGATCTTCTTGATCATCACAACAGTACTGGAAGAGTGATTGTACTGTGTTCCATTGTTTTTAGTGTGGGGCTAAGAATCACGGTAAGTTAGAGTGTCCCTTTGGCCAGAATGTATGTTACTTCTACAAACTCCCAGGGCATCAGAGCCAGGAGTGTGATCAGAGGGAGATGTAGGAATCCGCAGAGGCCACTACAAAGTGGGGCACTCTAGACCGTTGAGGTCACAGGTGTAAGTACCCCTAGTTGGTTTTGATGTGATCAACCGATTTAAGTTTGGTCCTGGTGTGTTTAATCCATGTGTCTAAGTGTATAGGAACTTAAGAGTGCAAGAAGACACAGCGGTCGAGAAGGATGACACGGAAAGGGAGCCAACGGGCTTAGTGCATCCGAGGGATGCTGAGCTCTGCGGAAGAGTACGCCGGTGGAGCAGAAGGACGCGTGCAGTGTCTGAGGGACGAGAAGCCAGGAGGAAGGATGCTCGAGCGGCGAAAGGCCGGAATCGGGTTCGGGTGAGCCTAACTCCGATTAGCCACAAATCACCCTAGAAGGCAAAGCATGTTAAGCCAGAGACTGGTCAGCATCGGCTGACCAAACTGACTGTTGGGTGCCCGTAAGCTCACGAGCGCTTGACCACAAGGTGCCCGACCACTCAAGCGCCTGTGTTGTATCAAGCGCCCAAGAAGGCTTTTTAGCCGTTTGCGACCATTGGCTTTGGGTAAAGCTTCGGGCCACGTGTCAGGCGCCTAAGACCTCTCGGGCGCCATATAACTACCATGTCAGCAAACGGATAATTTTCACCGGGGCTATAATAGACACCCCTGAAGGTCAATTTTTTTCATTCATTGCATTCCAAGCATTAGCAAACGAGTTTAGAATAGTTTTTCTTTCTTTTTCTGAGCTTTCCACATGTATGAGGCCTCTCCGCCCAAAGGAGACATATTCAGGAGAATCGAGCCATATTCAGCCTTGGATTAGCGACCTCCCCAGTTGCAAACCAAATAAATTTGATTGCCTCTCTCTTTCAGTTTACTTTATTTATTTATGTTTATTATTTCTGCTTGGACTAACAAATATTATTGTCAAAGTTAGACAAAAGATTTCTTATATTTTTTTCAAGGGCAATTCACCCCCCTCATGCCGGTCGACCATGATCCAACAAGTGGTATCAGAGCTAGGACGCTCCAGAAGGACTAACCGCCATCTGAAGCAACTACAGAATGGTTGGACCAATTATCTACCCGCCCAAGTTCAAGGGGGAGTTCACGAGTTGGAAACGCAAAATGCAGTTTTTTTTCAAAACTGATTTTGAATTACTTTTAATAATGAAAAATGATTTTGTAGCTCCAAAGGATGCCGACAATAAAGCCAAGGACAAAAGCCTATGGACTAAGAAGGAACAGGCTGACTTCGTGGCAAACGGAAAAGCAAAATACCATTTGCTGACCATACTTTTTGCACAAGAGGTCAACCAAATTGATAACTACCAATCGGCGAAGGAACATTGAGAGAAGTTCCTTGAACTCCATGAAGGTACCTCCGAAGCAAAATTGGCAAAAAGATATCTGCATCGGAATCAGCTCAACAACCTTCGATTGGAAGAAGGAGAGCCGGTTGCACAACTTCACGCCAAGATCAAGGAGCAGATGATATAACTCAACAATCTCGGAGAAATGGTAAGCAATCGGGATGCGCAAAGGAACGCGTTGAACGCCTCCCTGAGGACCCCAAACTGGAGTTCAATTATTGACGCCTACTACATTGCTAAGGACCTTGAGGTAAGTACCTTAGAAGACATTTTTTCAACTCTAGAACTTCATGAATCGAGATGTGCAGGAATAAGGAAAATGGACAATATCGCCCTAGGCACGAGGAGGATCCAACATGAAGAGGATTATTCAGAAAGTGATGAAAATGCAGCATACATGGTAAGAAAATTGTCCAAATACTTTTAGGCTAAAAAAATTAATAAAGTGTAGGGTAAAAAGCCAAGGAAGGTCTGATGTTTCAACTACAATGAAGGACACATGAAGGAAAACTGTCCCAAAGGTAAAAATAAAGGAAAAGGTGTAGGACCGGTGCCGTCGATAGAGGGGGGGTGAATATCGATCTTGAAAATTATTCGCGGAAACTTCGTAGAAAACTTTTAGTTCGTTCTGGATTCAGGGTTAGTAGCAGCGGAAAACAAACAGAACAAATAAAACAATAATACAAGGACACAGCGGGATTATTTACTTGGTTCCCGACCCCCCAGGGTCAGTACGTCCAAGGCCTATGTACTCGGCGTGAGTCCACTATTGGTCTCCTTTCCGGAATTTCCGGAGGCGGAGAAATCCGACTTACAGTGCGATATTACAATCAAAATATAATGAAATTTAAGTGCGGTAATTAACAAAATGCAAACCAACAAAAATCTGAAACTCGGCCGATCTGGACCTCCGAAGTGTCGCGCACTTCCTCCTGGAGCCTCCCGGTCGTAGAGCCTCGTTTCTAGTGCGTTGCAGTAGGTCAGAATGATCAGAACAGTATTTGGAAGTTGTGTCTGAAGTAGAGGGGTCGAGACCCCTTATATAGGCCTCCTGGGGGCGCCCCGGACGCTGGGGGCGCCCCGGAAGACTCGGTCAACTCTTATCCTTGCGCCTACCTCGCCGCAGGTGATAAGATCTTTGACCAGGGTGCCCCGAATGCTCCGGGCGCCCCCGTGGAGGCTTATCCTGTGTTCTGGCTTCGAAACAGCAAAACAGCTACTAATCAGGGCGCCCCGGACGCTCCGGGCGTCCCGGTTGACACCTGTCACCCTGCTTCACGAAACCTGCTACTTTAGCACTGCCTGGGGGCGCCCCCCTTGCTGGGGGCGCCCCCAACACTGGGGGCACCCCCAACACAGGGGCAGAACACTGCATTAACACTGCAAGGCTTGCTTTGTCTCCGGTTCTTGTTACCTGCAAGATACACAAACACAAAGCATATATGCATATAATATTAAGCTTAAGGACTTGGTTCGGACTTCGGATTTGCACGAAACCCTAGGTCGAACCGGCACGAGTTTCTATCCCCGAGAACTCGCCCTTCACCTACACCTTTCAAGAGACGTTTGCCACCCAGCCCTTCGGGTGGACTTTTACTTAGCTTCCGATTACTCCGGATCTCGAGATGCCCAAACCCCGACCCGTCTCTACTCCTGTCCTTAGTCATCGCTCAGCTAAGTTGCTCAGTCCCTTGGACCAAGACTTCATTACCTAGCAATCCTTCGCTAGGTGCCTAGCAGCCCTTCGCTAGGTCTTTTGTTACCAAGCGGTCCTTCGCCTGGTGCCTAGCAATCCTTCGCTAGGTCTTCTATGCCTAGCAACCCTTCGCTAGGTCTTCTATGCCTAGTAGTCCTTCACTAGGTGCCTAGCAGCCCTTCGCTAGGTCTTAGGGTTACGATACCTAGCAGCCCTTCTCTAGGACTTGGGGTTTTGATACCTAGCAGCCCTTCGCTAGGTGCCTAACAGCCCTTCGTTAGGTCTTAGGGTTTCGATGCCTAGATTAACTAGGACTTTTCTTCAGCTTTGGTCACTTCTCTCTTACTCCCCTTTGTCTGTTCAATGTATCACTGACTTAAGTGTATTGTCAAACATTAAAACACTTAAAGAAGAATACCATTGATGCAACATGCACCAACAATCTCCCCCTTTTTGATGTTTGACAATAACTTAAGTTAGATTGGTTTAAAGGGGCTAAATCACTATCCTTGGGAAAAAATGAAAAAAGTTTTGAAACTACATTTTTGATCTTTGGGAGAAAATTTTTTCTAACTTAAGCACACCTCTCCCCCTTTGTCATACATCAAAAATAATACTTGCACCAATAATGAGAGTATTTTTGAAGATACTTAGTATAAAATTTTGAAAGATACCAAAAACTAATACTTAAGTATTTTGAACTTAGACAATGTTTTTGAGAAAATGTCAGATATTTTGAAAGATGATCTTTGAGGCATGCAACTACTTTTGGAAAATAATAGAGTCAGTAGTTTTTGAAAAATGATATTTTAAAAAATAATAAGTAATTTTTGAAAAATATAAGTACCTTTGAAAGATGTATATTTATTTTTTTTTTTGAAAAGAGTAGGTACTTTTGAAATATATATATATATATATTTTAAATTAAGTACTTTTGAAAGAATATTAGGCTTTGAAAGACATAAGTACTTTTTGAAACATCATATTTTACTTGACTAGGATTCTTTTCCAGTCTGACACAATCCTAAGAAACCTTGTTAACTACAAGGACAATTTCCTAAGTGTCCTGAAAATTTTTCAAACTCAAGTAAATATTAACAGAATTTAAAAAAAATGATAATACTTTTGAAAATATATGCTAGTGCAATTAGAAAAATGTGTGAACTTTTGAAGACTCAATATTTTACTTGACTTGGTTTATTTTCCAGTCTGACACTATCCTGGGAAACCTTGTTGACTACAAGGACATTTTCCTAAGTGTCCTGGACATTCTCCAACCCAAGTAAATATTATTTCAAAAATAATTTCATAAGTCACACAAATTTTAACAAATAGAATAATAGTATTTTGAAAGACTTAGATTTTGAAAATATGAAAACATGTTATTAAAATAAGTCTTTTAATTTGACCTCCCCCTAAACTTGACTCAGTCCTGGGAAGCTTGTTGACCACAAGTACTCTTCCTCTGAGTCTTAAGGTTTGATTCAGATCAAAAGAATAATAATTTTCAAAATGGTTTAACTTGTTAGACTCCTCCTAAATTTGACACGTCCTAGGAGTCCTTGAAGATCATAAAGTGGACCTTTCCTCTGTGTCTTTAGGGTTTATCAAAGTCAAAGAACCGATAATTTTTAAGTAGATAAATTTTGAAGCCACAATTTGGAAAGAAGATAATTTTGAAAACATATGTAATGCAAATTAAGGTGCAGGTTTCGAAAAATATTTTTAATAAAAAGAACAAAACACTCCCCCTGCATCCGACACCGTTTGACTCTATCTAAGTGCCTTAAGGAACTTTAGTGTTGTCCTAAGAGGCTTGTGTCTAATTGAGTGAGTCAAACAATTTTTGAAAAGATATATTTTTGGAAAATGTATAATATATATAATCAAACAGACAAGCATGAATTACATAAAAACATTATTATGTTGAAGCACTATTTTGAAAATATATTTTTATGAAAATATTCTAATAAATTGGAAAAACAATTTTGAAAAATATTTTTCAATTCATTAGTCCTTAACATCTCACCCATTTTAGATGTATCAATACAACAAGCATGGTTGCCTTATAGGTGTATTGTGAGATGCTTGAATCATTTTTCTTAATTTATTAACTCTAAGATTTAATTGAATCTTGTGTTAGATTTGAATTTGGCAAGAAGTAACTTGAATTTGAATTTCAAAAATTGGCTTCCAGGTCTTGGCGAGGCACTAGGCCTTCTTTGGCCGTAGCCTTATGGGATCATCCACCCTTTCCTTGACAAAGCCTTTTAATGAAATTTCATTTTCAAAATTATTCTTTGAAAAATTTCTGGTCTAACTAGTTTGGGTCTTGGATTAGTAGCTTCGGCTAGTTCCACCAGTCTAAAGAGACCAAGTAAACTTGATCTTATTAGAGTTGGTTTCCCTAACGTACTATCATCTCACCTCCACCCAATACTATGTTGTCAAGTTTCAGTTAAACTGTTTTGTCCTTAAACTAATCAATCCTAATTTTAAGCAAAAAGAACATAAACATAAAATAAAAAGAAACCTACAATTAAAGCACAAAAAAAATGATCTATGTTACATCATAATCGTAATAATATTCTGGATTATCAAAAACAGCAATATTATGAATTAAATTTTCTAACAAATTAGCCTTAACTAATTTATAAGATTCAATCATATTATTCATGGTAAGTAAGGGGTTTTCAAATACTGTAAGCTTACCTCTCCCGATCGTTTGTCTAGTATTCTTGTAGTGACCACGAGCTAATCGGACCATATTGGGTCGATCTCCTTCTTTGTCGTCAAATTCTGAGTCTGAGTTGGACTCGGGTACAGGTTGAATCTTCTTCTTTGGTGGTTGTCTGATACCACTTGTTGGATCGAGAAGCCCGATAGAGGGGGGTGAATATCGGAAAACTTTCGGATTTACGTAAGAGTAAGTGCACAGCGGAAAGTGAAAAGAAAACACAGCACAAAGACACAGTCGATTTACTTGGTTCGGAGCCTGTGTCGACTCCTACTCCAAGGCCCACGGTCGTTGACCGTTTACTTTGGGCAATTCTATATCAGGCGCAAAAATCATTTACAAAAGATTACAGGATTAGAATGAAATACAGTAAACGTTAAACTAGCTCTTTTACCGATGTCCGGAGTAGATCGATTATGTCGGGGCAGCAGGACGTCGTCGGCTTGATTTGGAGAGTTTCCGGAGCAAGGCGCGAGAGCAGAAGAGCTTTGAGGCGTTGAAAGAATTGATGTCCGAAGCATGGGGTCGAGGGCCCTTTATATAGGGCCTGGGGGCGCCCGGGATGTCGGGGGCGCCCCCCACGTGGCCTCCGATCCGCAGAGCTCTCGGTCGCGTCTGATCCTCTCGATCCGCTTTGACCGGGGCACCCGGAGCGGTCGGGGCGCCCAGGTTGACCGGGTCAATTCTTATCTTCTGGCTTCGAAGGGTTTCGGTTCGAGGTGTGCGCATGGGGGTGCCCGCAGCGCAGGGGCGCCCGCGAGCAACGGGGGCGCCTGGAAGCACGGGGGCGCCCGCAGCTTGTACTGTCGAAGCGCACTTTTTGATTGTGTGTTTGGTGTTCACCTTGGGGGCACCCGGGACACTCCGGGCACCCTAGTCAGCAGTTGCCTCACTCCGTTGAGGCACTCTGAGCTGCAGACTCACGTTCCTTCGGTCCTGCATCCAGGGTTAGTCCAAAACACAATAACATAATAAATTATTAGATTTATACAGCCTTAGCTGTCTTGGTTCTGACTTTGGTCTCCAAAATGGAGCCCTAGGTCGAACCGGCGCCTACTGTTCCCTCGACGGGGAACGCGTCCTCACCTACTCCTCTCGGGAGAATTTACCTGATGCCAACCGTTCCTTTGGTTGGACTTTTGCCTGACGGTCCTTTGTCAGGTCTTGTAAACTGGCAGTCCTTCGCCAGTTGCCTAGCAGTCCTTCGCTAGGGCTTCAGTCCCAGGCTGTCCTTCGTCTGGAGCCTAGTAGTCCTTCGCTAGGGCTTGATACTGGCAGTCCTTCGCCAGTTGCCTAGCAGTCCTTCGCTAGGGCTTGGATACTGGCAGTCCTTCACCAGTTGCCTAGCAGTCCTTCGCTAGGGCTTGGATACTGGCAGTCCTTCGCCAGGTGCCTAGCATTCCTTCGCTAGGACTTTGTCTCTGCACACTTGAGTAATATTGTTAGATCACAAATAAACTTAACTTTGAATCCTTTGCCAATATCAAAACCAGGTTCGATATGGTGCTTCCTGCACCAACAATCTCCCCCTTTTTGATTATGGCAACACAATTCAAAGTTAAGTAGAAAACTGTTAAGAACATAATGTAAAAATGAAGTATAGCAATAAAAACTTTATAACATTTACTAACACAAGGTAAGATTTAAAAAACCTCCTAAAACCCTGAGTACTTGTGTTATAAAATACTTAACTAAGATTTAAAAAAAAACCTTTAATTCTCATACTCCCCCTAAAACCCTGAGTACTTGTTTTATAAAATACTTAACTTTGACCTTTCCTCCCCCTTTGACATATATCAAAAATAAACATGGGTGAACAAGGTAAAATTTTGAAGGGTTTTGTAAACCTAAATTTTGTTAAAAAAACTTTTACTTACAAGACTTTACAAAAAAATTTACTTAGGCAAATTTTCCATTCTTGAAGCCAAATTTCCAAAAAAAATTCAACTTTTAGAGTTTTGCACATTTAGACGAATTTACTTAGAAACAATTTGTGCATCTTGAAAAACATAATTCTTAAGAAATTTCTAGGCAAGTTTTTCCCAAAGAAGACTTTACTTAGAAATATTTGCCAAAATTTTCAAAAAGTTTTGCTCAGACAAATCTTGTTTACTAAGGAAAATTTCACTTAAAAAATTTGAAACACTTAGCTACTTAGAGATTTTTGTTTTACAAAAAAACATCCTTTTTCACTTCTTTCTCTCCCCCTTGGCCATATATCAATAAAGAAATATATAAGAGAAAGTTTGTGTATCAGAGCCTATGGGTTTTGAAAACAAAGAAAAAAATACTTAGTATAATCCTTGAAAGAGGCTTAAATTGCACTTTTGAAACCGAAAAAATATTCGTACCTTTGAAAGTATTAGTACTTTTGACAAATAGTAGTACTTTTGAAAGTTGATATGCATATTTTGAAAAATATAAGTACTTTTGAAAAATATTATGTATTTCTGACAAATATGCATTTTAAATTTTATTTTGAAAACATAATACTAGACTTGGTTTCTTTTTCAGTCTGACACAATCCTAGGAAACCTTGATAACTACAAGGACATATTCCTAAGTGTCCTGGAAATTTTTCAACCCAAGTTAATATTATTTCAAAAGGTATTGCAAAAATAGTTTTATAAGCCACAAAAACATTTTGAAATTATTTTGTAAGACAAATGTTTTCGACACGATTTTGAAAATATAGTGTATGAAAACATATTATTTAGAAATGTTTAATAACTCTTTTAATTTGACCTCCCCCTAAATTTGATACAGTCCTTGGAAGCTTGTTGACCACAAGTATTCTTCCTCTAGATCTTAGGGTTCAGTTCATATCAAAAGAATTATTTAATAATTTCAAAGATAATTGCAAAAGAAAATACTTGTCAGAAATAATTTCTTTTGGTTCAGACTCCCCCTAAATTTGACACATCCTCGGAGTCCTTGTAGATCATTAAGTGGACCTTCCTTTGTGTCTTTAGGGTTTACTAAAATCAAAAGAATAGTTTTGAATACTAGCATGGTAATATAATTTTTAGTAAATTCAATTTGAGCAGAAACCCTGTTTTCGAAATAATAATGGTTTTTGTAAAGCACAATTTTTTTTAAAAAAATATAGTGATTATTGGAAAATATAGTATTTCTTTTAATTTGAGCTCCTCCTGAATCTGACATAGTCCTAGGAGGCTTGTTGACCACAAGTTAATCCTCCTCTTAGTCTTAGGGTTTGTCAAACTTAAAGGAACAATTTTGAACATGCCTTTTGAGTATGATCATTTTTTTTAAGGAGATAGATTTTTGAAAATACAATCTGGTATGATAACACAATTTTTCAAAACCCCTTTTGAAATGGTAATAATTTTTCAAAAATACTTTGAAAGAAAAGAATGAACTACTCCCCCTGTTCCGTTTAACTTAATCTAATGTCCATGTTTGACTATGTTGACTAGGGTTGACTGTGTTGACCAGGTTTGACTCAGTTATGTTTGACCAATCAAATAACTAAATTAATCAAACCCTAAATTCTATTTAAAACGAGTCTATTTTAACATGAAATTCAATATTTTGAAAAAAATAGAGATAATTTTGAATAATCTTTTTTTGAGCACTTTGAGTTTTAGTTATTTAAAATTTTAGTTAAATTCAGGTTAATTACGAATTGATTGAATTAGAAAATTAATTAATCAATTAAGAATTAATGAATTTAAGTTACAATTAATTTGGATTTATTTAAATTTGAATTTAATTTAAATTTCAATTTTTTTTTAAATTCGAATTTAATTTAAGTTTGAATTTTGAATTTTAATTTAATTTGAATTTCGAATCTAATGTTGAATTTCGAATTTTAATTTAATTTGAATTTTAATTTACTTTGAATTAGAGTTTTGAATTTGATTTAAATTTGAATTATAATTTAATTTGAATTTCGAATTTAATTTAAATTTGAATTATAATTTAATTAAGATTTAATTTGAATTTAATTAAGATTTAATTTGAATTCAATTAATATTTAATTTGAATTTAATTTGAATTAAATTAGGATTTAATTCAAATTTAATTAGGATTAAATTAGGATTTAATTCGAATTTAATTAGGATTAAATTAGGATTTAATTCGAATTTAATTAGGATTAAATTAGGATTTAATTCGAATTTAATTAGGATTTAATTATGATTTAATTATACTTATAATGATTAATTAATAATTGTGGGTTTAAATTCATCATTTTCATTATTTCAAAAATTTTTTCTTCATTTTTATCTTTCTTTTCAAGTTTTTCTAATAATTTTGATTTATTTGAATTTTTGTAATTTTTATTAATTATGGCCTTTATCTTAGATAGTTCTATATCCTCTTCAAGATTAGATTTTTCAATATCCTTACAGTAGGTGGAGTAAAATGGGCCACTAATTAAGGTTTTATAATAATCTTCAATATTATCTATAATTAAATTATTATCTAGGAGAAAATTATCCTCAGATATATTTTCAATATTTTCAACATTAATCTCTAGATTATCTTTAAGATTTTCAGAATTAATTTCTGAATTATCTTTAAGATATTCAAATTCAGATTCAGATTTGTACAATGGATTTTCAAATTTGAATTTGTAATTATCTAAAGAATTTTCAGATTTAGAATTATCCTCAAGATTTTTGAATTCAGATTTATCCTCAGGATTTTCAAATTTGAATTTGTAATTATCTAAAGAATTTTCAGATTTAGAATTATCCTCAAGATTTTTGAATTCAGATTTATCCTCAGGATTTTCAAATTTGAATTCGAATTTATCCTTAGGATTTTCAAATTCGAATTCGGGATTAATTTCAGATTTAGAACTAGAATTAATTGTATCATTATCTGTAGAATTATCAGAGTTTATTTTAGATTTAATATCAGAATTAATTTTAGCAATTATTGAATTGGTATTAATAATTAAATGGTTAATTTTGGATATTTTAATCATATCCGTATTTTCTAATTTTCATGCAAAATATTTAATCTACTATGCAGTAAATTTAATTTATCAGAAAAATTAACTGAATTTTCTAAAGACAGTGCAGGAAATTGTAAAACTTTTGGAACGTAAATCTTACGTACCTTCGCTGGACATTTGTTTTTGTAATGCCCTTATTTTTCGCACTTGAAGCATCTGATATGGCTTTTGTCCCTCCGGTTTCCTGGCGCTGGTACCTCCTTTGCCGCTGGTGACGAACGATTCTTACGAGTAGGGCACTGATTTTTGTAGTGCCCTCTCTCCCTGCACGTGAAACAAATAATATGCAATTTAAAATTAGACATTAAAAAAAATGTACCTGATTCACCCCTGGGCTCCCCCTCAACTCCTGGCGTCGTTGCTCTGTTAGCGGTTAGTCCGGTGAAGAGCGGCTCGGCTTTGATACCAATTGTAGGACCGGTGCCGTCGATAGAGGGGGGGGTGAATATCGATCTTGAAAATTATTCGCGGAAACTTCGTAGAAAACTTTTAGTTCGTTCTAGATTCAGGGTTAGTAGCAGCGGAAAACAAACAGAACAAATAAAACAATAATACAAGGACACAGCGGGATTATTTACTTCGTTCCCGACCCCCCAGGGTCAGTACGTCCAAGGCCTATGTACTCAGCGTGAGTCCACTATTGGTCTCCTTTCCAAAATTTCCGGAGGCGGAGAAACCCGACTTACAGTGCGATATTACAATCAAAATATAATGAAATTTAAGTGCGGTAATTAACAAAATGCATACCAACAAAAATCTGAAACTCGGCCGATCTGGACCTCCGACGTGCCGCGCACTTCCTCCTGGAGCATCACGGTCGTAGAGCCTCGTTTCTAGTACGTTGCAGTAGGTTAGAATGATCAGAACAGTATTTGGAAGTTGTGTCTGAAGTAGAGGGGTCGAGACCCCTTATATAGGCCTCCTGGGGGCGCCCCGGACGCTGGGGGCGCCCCGGAAGACTCGGTCAACTCTTATCCTTGTGCCTACCTCGCCGCAGGTGATAAGAACTTTGACCAGGGTGCCCCGAATGCTCCGGGCGCCCCCGTGGAGGCTTATCCTGTGTTCTGGCTTCGAAACAGCAAAACAGCTACTAATCAGGGCGCCCCGGACGCTCCGGGCGCCCCGGTTGACACCTGTCACCCTGCTTCACGAAACCTGCTACTTTAGCACTGCCTGGGGGCGCCCCCCTTGCTGGGGGTGCCCCCAACACTGGGGGCGCCCCCAACACAGGGGCAGAACACTGCATTAACACTGCAAGGCTTGCTTTGTCTCCGGTTCTTGTTACCTGCAAGATACACAAACACAAAGCATATATGCATATAATATTAAGCTTAAGGACTTGGTTCGGACTTCGGATTTGCACGAAACCCTAGGTCGAACCGGCACGAGTTTCTATCCCCGAGAACTCGCCCTTCACCTACTCCTTTCAGGAGACGGTTGCCACCCAGCCCTTCGGGTGGACTTTTACTTAGCTTCCGATTACTCCGGATCTCGAGACGCCCGAACCCCGACCCGTCTCTACTCCTGTCCTTAGTCATCGCTCAGCTAAGTTGCTCAGTCCCTTGGACCAAGACTTCATTACCTAGCAATCCTTCGCTAGGTGCCTAGCATTCCTTCGCTAGGACTTTGTCTCTGCACACTTGAGTAATATTGTAAGATCACAAATAAACTTAACTTTGAATCCTTTGCCAATATCAAAACCAGGTTCGATATGGTGCTTCCTGCACCAACAAAAGGGGCACCGAAGAAAAAGGTACACAACCTAAAGGCATCATGGGACGAGTCTTCATCGGAAGACTCGATCTTAAAGAATACGCTGGACTTGCCCTGATGGCGTCATACCAAGAAGATGAGAGCATCGATGAAGGGGGAGCCACCTCAGAGGGCAGCAGGGACCAACGGAGAGCTTCAGACTTCAAAAATGATATGGTAAGTGAGGTATGTTTTCTACCTCCTAATCAACTTTATTCTGGAATAAAAGCATGTTAAAATCCATTTACAAATTAAAAAATAAAAATAAGGATTTGAAAAAATAATTATCTTTCTCCTGCCCAATAGAAATGCTTGATAAAATAAAATTTGATAATGAAAATTTGAAAACTCAACTTGAAAATTTGAAAAATAATCATTCATGTTCAAAATATTTACAAAATTTAAAAAACAAATATTTTGGAAAACTTAACTAGTATTTTAGATATCATAGGGGTCAAATTCCAAAAATATCCAAAGTAGATATTCCATCTAAATTTTTGATAAACCCTGTTGGTAAAAATTTATATTGGATTCCCAAAACTATTTTAAACTGTTGATTTTTTTTACATTATCTTATGTTTTTTTATATAACTGCTTCTGAAAAATATGTTTAAAGTTTTTTTCAGTATTGGATATATACTTTAAAAATGATTAAAATATATGTTAGAAAAACTTTGACATTTTTTTACCTTAACTGTTTAAGTTTTTTTTAATGTGATCAAAGATGGAGAAGTAGTGTTAAGTTAAGGGGTAAACTCTAAATTTCATTTTTTTTTGAACTTACAATGTTATACATTTATGCATGTTTTCTTATTTTGTTTACCCTAACTTAACTCGGGTTGATGCACATCAAAAAGGGAGAGATTGTAAGTACCCCTGGTTAGTTTTGATGTGATCAACCGATTTAAGTTAGGTTCTGGTGTGTTTAATCCCTGTGTCTAAGTGTACAGGAACTTAGAAGCGTAGGAAATCGAGCGGAAGACGCAGCGGTTGAGAAGGATGGCACGGAAAGGGAGTCGACGGGCTCGATGCATCCGAGGGACGCGGAGCTCTGCGGAAGAGTATGCCGGTGGAGCGAGAAGAACATGTGCGGTGTTTGAGGGACGAGAAGTCGGGAGGAAAGACGCTCGAGGGGGGAAAGGACGGAATTGAGTTCGGGTGAGCCTAACTCTGGTTAGCCAGAAATCACCCAAGAAGGCGAAGCAAGTCAAGCCAGAGACTGGTCAGCATCGGCTGATCAAACTGACTACTGGGCGCCCGTCAGCTCACGGGCGCATGACCACTAAGCACCCGACCACTCAGGCGCTTGTGTTGTATCAGGCACCCAAGCAGGTTTTTTAGCCGTTTGCGACCGTTGGCTTTGGATAAAGCTTTAGGCCACGTGTCAGGCGTCCAAGACCTCTCGGGCACCCTATAACTACCACGTAAGCAAATGGATAATTTTCACCGGGGCTATAAATAGACCCCTGAAGCTCAGTTTGTTTCATTCATTACATTCCAAGCATTAGCAAACGAGTTTAGAATAGTTTCTCTTTCTTTTTATGATCTTTTCACGTGTAAGATGCTTCTCCACCCAAAGGAGATATATTCAGGAGAATCGAGCCATATTCAGCCTTAGATTAACAACCTCCTCGGTTGCAAACCAAGTAAATTTGATTGCCTCTCTCTTTCAGTTTGCTTTATTTATTTATGTTTATTATTTCTGCTTGGACTAACAAATATCATTGTCAAAGTTAGACAAAAGATTTCTTATATTTTTTTCAAGGGCAATTCACCCCCCTCATGTTGGTCGACCACAATCCAATAACAGTGAGGAGGTCAGCAAACTCAGACTTGTTCACGGCAGATGTAGATATCTCCCCCACCGATACACATATGTTTATTGCATGGCTTTTCGCAGACCCCCACTTTGGTAGCACCCTAATATTCTATGATTGGCGGTTATTATCAGACGCATCTGATCAATCAGTCTCAGTTGTCAGCTGCGACCTGTCAGGTACCCCAGCCGCAGCAGGTTATTGCAGCCCTTGTGTTCTCGAACTAGCCAGTTTCGAGGATGCCACCATCGGGTTCAGAGATGGGACAAGTATATGCAGCTACTCGAGAGGAGTCACTACAGACCGATGGATCGACCATTCGCGGTATGATGTTCGTTCATGCATTTTTCAGCTTAACTAGTGATAAATATTGATAATTCTCCTTATTGCTTGGCACGGATATACCTAGATGGGATCAAGGGTGTGTCTATGATTAGATCATGGGGTCTAGGAGAGTACCTAACGACTGGCGAGATATTGGTTGTCAAACAAAAATGATGGAGTCGACTAGAATCTATAGGCTGCTACCCTACTCAGGAAACATATGATTAGTTTCCGTCCAGCGTTTACATAGTTTAGGTGTTGTTAGTATATACCATATGCGATAGCGTAATTTGGGAACCAAATTTTTGTTAGTGAGGGAGAATGTTAAATTCGGCAACTCAAAATCTGGACCAGAAAATTTTTCGAAAACGTTACGGAAGGTTTTAGAGTTTCCAGGACTAGGTGCAAGGTTTAGGGGTTTAATTAGATTAAACCTGAAACTTGTAAGGGGTGGATCGAGGGATCACTGTTTTCTCTCGAGAGTTTTCTAGCAATCATCGCCGGAGATCCGCTTGGATTTTTCCTCATCAATCGACCTGGATCTATATCTGGTAAGCTAATCTCTCCTAGCTTTGTAAGTGAATCACGGTGAACTCCAGGTTTGTAGTGGAGACCTTGTTTCAATGTTGAATTGTGTATGCGGTTTGTAGTGGAGATTCAGGAGAAATTGGGAGATCTTCCTAGTTCTGAGCTGAAGGAGGGATGGGGTTGGACACCTCACAATCCCTGATATTGTCAGATTGAGTTATGCTGATCTATCTTATCGGTGCAATCTCACCCGATCCGAGCAGGGAATTGCCACCGGTGTCTATTTCAGGTGAGGTGTTATGTGTTATCTACTCGGAGTGAGAATTTTGGTCTTAGGATTCTTGTTTTGTTGTGGGATGTTGCCGTGAATTTTTAAGATTTATGTGAGATTGATCATGTGTTCATATTTCCGCTGCAGGCTTGGATGAAGTGTTGATTTGGATTAGCTAATCAATATGGATGAATCATAATCTGTAGATGTTGATAGGAATTTTGGTTTGGATTTTTGTTCTCTTTTTAGATTTGCTGCAGAGGTTGAATTTGCTGATTCATTGGGTCGTATGATACTTCGCTGGACTATTTTTAGTTTGGTAATTTGATCGTCCAATGAAGCATATCAGTGTGGTGGATTTGTGTACCCTGATCATATCTCTATTTTGATCAGAACCTTGCTTTAGGGATTGGTGATGTTGTAGGCATTTAGTTTGGCTCTTTGGTGTTAGGGTGTGCTATTTTGGAATCCTGTTCAGTTTGGCTTTGGTGTTACCATGAGCAAGATTTAGAAGTAGATACTTGTTCTTTGGTTTAGGGACTTACCATTTGGATAATGCTAGTTTCCCAATCATGTATGTTCTTGTGAGATTTGTTTGGATCAAAGCTTATGCCACTATGGCTTAATTTAATTTTCCTAGGATATGGATCTAATATTCTTGGTGAATACATGGACTATGTTTTGACCTTGTTCCTGTGTCGTGGCCCACTGTTGCTTGTGACTATGGGATTAGATTAAGTCTATTTGAGTTGATATGCTTAATTGGGACGATTAGGGATTAATCCTTAAATTTGATTACCTAATGAAACCTTATAATTAGGATGAATCCTAATTGATTAGGGTAAATTGTTTAGCTAAGGTATCCTATGTTATGATAGCTAAAGTATATCCTTTATTTCACGTTACTAATTTGATCTGTTGAGGATATCGAACGGAAGGCTCTCTTCTGATCGAAGTATCGTCATTTAAGGCGGGTACCTCTAACTTATCTTTTTTTGATATTGTCTTATTATTATGTATAGTTTGTTATAGATAGCTGTATGTTTATACGTTATACCAACCTTTGTTTATCATGACTTGATATCTATTGCTTACCCTTGGGATAACTCCTATTTAGTTCCTTACAGTCTCTTTATTAGTCCTGCATTAATATAGTAGTAGGTCACTTTGTATCTGTATTGCATTGATTCCTAGATATACCTTGTATAGATACCTAGGGTATGATGGATTGATCGGGATACATGTGTTAGACCTATACTTCTCCTACCAATGCATTGTTGAGAATCTGGTTAGTGAGGAGGGTGTTGTTAGCATACACTACCCTCAAGGTTGCATACTAAGCTGTAGGCTCTATACAATTGCATACTAGCGATCATCGACTCCCCTAGGGTCTTAGCCTATAGCGGAGTCAGGTTTCCTGTATTGTTAGAGCTTTTAGCACTGTGCTGTTGAATGATGGCGACCACCGGCTCCCCTATGGTCTGAGCCCATCACCAGTCATGCCTTAGTCATACTTGCATAGCCACGAGTGCTGGGCTACATATTTGCATCGCCATGAGTGATGGGCGTCATACATGTATAGCTACGAGACTACATATTTGCATCACCACAAGTGTTGGGCGTCATACTTGCATAGCCACGAGTGTTGAGCTTCATATGTTGTAGGTCACGAGTGTTTGGCTTCTCTACACAATCGCGAGTAGTTGGCTTGTCTCTTTCCTATTCACCTGACTGCCAATTTTGTGGTGGCCGGGGGTGCGTATAGAACATATCATTTGCATCATGTGCATATGATGCATTGCACTTTTGTTGGTGCTTGTTGCATTTAAGTGTTATATATGTTTGACATGCACTTACAGGTGACATACACATTTGGATTGTGTATCATTCTTGAGGTTATATAGGGGATTGTTTACATCTACCACCTGGATAGACAGACTCTGATATGTACTTTCCTTTAGTATATTCAATTGTACATTATCTTCTGTATACAAGACTGTATCAGCGTGACTCTTACTGCTAGTATAGCTTGTTATGCATATATATTTTGATATCCGTTGAGTTACTTGGACTCACCACCGTTCACCATATTTCTATTTTTTGGTTGATTGGTCACCAGGGGAGCTCCAGTTGCCAGTCCCTGGTCCCTATGACTCCAGTGTTGGGTGCTTCTGCGTAGTTTTGTTTCTTTTACATCTTATTATTTGGTCTATGTTCGTTTTATGTCATAGAACTTATATCATGGTTAAGTTGTCTCAGTGTTGTATTTTTTAGTCATTTGTTGGACTTTATGGTTGATATTTTACTATGCGCCTGCCCATAGGATAGCTCAGGTGAGTAAGGCTGGATTATTTGTTGAGTTTGCATTTACGTTTCCATCTTATTTCTTGTTTTGAGGCCTGAGGCTAATATTATAATGCGTGTGTTGTATATGTGTGTTCAAACTGTCCGCCGGACAAGGGAGATGTTATCCGATTTTATATTGGATCAACATCTCCTTTGGTCTCGGGGCTGACAATTTATTTTGGTATCAGAGACAAGTTGGCGAGTCTTTTCAAATTTTACGGGAGTTTATCTGATACAAATTTATTTTGATATCAGAGCAGGTATTAGATGCCTGTTGATGATTTGTGGAATTTTTTTTGGAGTTTCATCTGATATCGATGTGGTAGGTATCAGAGCTCAGGTTTGATGAAATCTACCTGAGTATATTTCGGATCTTCGGAGCTGTTTCTCGATGTGATTCGTACTCTGGGACTTGGCGGCGATGGGACATCTGTAGGTGACAATCGTGTAAACTGGTAAGTTTAGTAGACTTGTAAAATTTGTAATATTGGCCTGTTAGTCGCAGACAGACTGCCCCGAGCATTCCAAGGGCCTTAGTTTCATTTGTATCGGCAGTTCCCACCTTTCCGCCGGTTGTATCAACTTCGGTTGTGCCCACAATACTGTCAGTAGTACCTACCACTGCATATGTAGCAGTACCACCATCGGTACTTGCTACGGCTTATCCAGCCGTACCACCAGTGGTACCCACTGCTGCGCCTCCAACTATACCCTCAGCGCTGTATATCCCTGTGTATCCAATAGTACCTATGCCCCCAGTGATGCCTACATTTGCATATTCGTCAGTACTTCCATCAGTACTCCCTATCGGGCATTCTGCGGTACCGCCAGTTTTGCCTGCTACGGCAGTTCACCCACCTCCAACCATGGCCCCGGTTCCCGGATTTTCCACAGTATCACTTGCAGCTCCTGCTCCGGTATCTGCTACGGTTTCATTGGTGGATCCTATCATTCCAACGGACTGGGCCATAGCCAGAGCACGGATACCAATATTGGCGGAGTCGATGAAAGGCCAATTCACACTGTTCGATGGAGGACCTGGCCTGCGGATTGCCTGCTCTTGGATTGAGACATTGGAGGGTACGTTTTACTACATGGCCTGTTCAGAGTGAAAGAAGGCAGAGTTAGCTGCTTACCATTTGCGTGATGAGGCGACTACTTGGTGGGCCACACAACACATGGTCTTTGGTGAGCAACATATCACATGAACAGCTTTCTGCGAGGCATTCGAGAGTCAGTATTTCCCCGTTACGTATCAGATGGCTTAACATCATGAATTTCTGAGTCTCCAACAAGGAAAGCACATGGTCATGGAATATAATGTGGGATCGGATTGAATCGATAGAGGGGAGGGGGGTGAATATCGATCGTTAACTTTTTCGGAAAACTTAGAGAAATTACGCAGCGGAAAGTAAAACAAAGCAATGCTAACACGTTTGTTTTACTTGGTTCAGAGTCGCAGTCGGCTCCTACTCCAAGGCCAACGATCCTTGACCATTTACGACGGGCAATTCTATATTGCATACAATATTACAACTGAAGTTCGAATATAGAAAAAGGAAAATACAACAGTAAAATAATTTTATACCGACGACCGGAGAAGTTGGAAATTCGGAGCCATGGGTCATCGTTGGCGCTTGAATCTTGAGCACGGAGCATGTCAGAGCGGAGCGCTTGAATGAATGAGTAGAAAGTAATTGTTGTGGAAGCCAAGGGGGTGAACCCCTTTATATAGTCGTAGCTGGGCGCCTGTGTTGAAGGGGATGCCTGACACGAGGCCCTCTCTGTGCGAACCTCAATCCGCAGACTTGGCCAGCACTTATCCCCTCAACCAGGGCGCCTGTGTTAACACAGGTGCCTCATATGCAGTCTTGAGGCTTGCTTCGCAGTGGCTGGAATTAACCCTTTGACTGGGGCACCTGTCTCAATACAGGCGTCTAGCCCAGCAAGGCGCCTCACTCCATTGAGGCGTCTGGGAGCAAAAACCTTCATCCCTTCATTCTTGCAACCAGGGTTAGTTCCAAAACACAAGAAACATATAAATGATATAAAATTAAGCATGATTTACGGCCTGAGCTGACTTGGTTCTGACTTTGGGCTTCCCAAATGGAACCCTAGGTCGAACCAACGGCTAATGTTCCCTCCACGGGGAGTGCGTCCTCACCTACTCCTCTCAGTAGATTTTACTGTTTGCCAACCGGCTCCTCCGGTTGGACTTTTGCCCAATCCCCCGAATCAGGTCTTCATGCCCAATCCACGACTAGGACTTAGTGCCTAGCTTTGCCCACCATGTCTTCGGTACCCAGCCCTCGGCCAGGACTTATTGCCCAGCTTTACTCACTAGGTCTTCGATGCCGAGTCCATGACCAAGACTTATTGCCCAACCTTATGTTAGGACTTAGTTGCCCAGCCTGCGGCCAGGACTTAGTGCATAATTCTTAGAACCAGGACTTCGTGCCTAGTGTACCTTGGACTTTACCTGCACACTTGATTATCCTTGTTAGATCACAACAAAACCTTAACTTCTGAACCCTTTGCCATTATCAAAACTCAGGTTTGACTTTGGTGCTTCCGGCACTAACAATCTTCTCCTTTTTGATTTATGGCAACATGGTTCAAAAAGTTAAGTTTAAAAAGCATCTCAAGTATATCTAACAAGCAAGATTATCTTAAGAAATACTTGAATAAAAATAGTTAATTTCCTCCCACTGAAACTTTCAATGATATACAGTTTTTAAAACTTCTAAGTGCTTTAAGTTTTTGACTGAGTGTTTTTCAAGATAAAACAAAACCATTTGCACTCACAAAAACTTTTTACACTTAAACAATTTTTCACTTAAAAATTTGCAAGCCCAAAATTTAAAGAAATTTTTACTTAAAAAATGGCTTTGCAAAACAAACAGTTTTTTGTTTAAACCAATTTTTGCAAAAAAATTTCCTTAGCCAAAAATTTCCACTTGAGAAAAATTTCCAAAAAAATTTACTTAGAAAATTTGAAAAAATTTTCCCTTAAAAAGGTTTCAACTTTTTCACACTTAGAAAAATTTGCTTGAAAAATATTTTGTGCACTTAAAAAAACATTTTTAATTGGAAAAATCTTTAACAAATTTTTAGACAAAAAATGTGTTCACTAAGAAAAACTTTACTTAGAAACATTTGCCAAAATAAATTCCAACAAGTTTTTGCTCAGACAAATTTTGTTTACTAAGGAAAATTTTACTTAGAAATATTTGCAAAAAGATGTACTTAGAAATTTTTAAAATACTTAGAAATTTTTGAAAGCACTTAGAACTCTTTTTTGAAAGCACTTAGAATCTTTCAAAGCACTTAGAATTTTTCAAATCACTTAGCATTTTTACTTTACTTTTTGAAAAAGAGATAAAAATTTGAAAAAAAAATTGATAAAAAAAATTTTTGATGAAAAAACTTTCCTCTTTTTTTTTTTTGCTTTCTCTCCCTCTTTGCCATATATAAAAAAAATAGATAACAATTATTGCAAGTCAATTTAGAGCTAGTTAAATGAAATTCTTGATCCGTATTGAACCAACTCTAGTGAATTCAAGCAAGAAAAGGACCAAACTAATTAATCTAAACTTGTTTGGGTCATATCTAACCCAGTTAGCTACTTACTAACTGTTATAAAACAACAGTTTTCACTAGGGTTAGTCAAGTTAAGTGATTTGATCCAGTTAGATTTGCTATGCTTGATAACTTAACTTGATTGCTATTCAATTTGTATTTATCGCCTCAATTACTGCAGATGTACTGACTTAATGCATCTTGAATCAAGGTATAGACCTAAGCATCTCAACCCAGTCTAGGTTATCAATCAAAGTACCCTAAGGTGCTTGTGGGATGCTGGCTTCTAGATCTATAGGTGCATGCAATTCTAGGGTTAAGGCCTAAGCTAAGTCCATTTTGCGCAAAACCCTAGTTTTGAAGGGGGTAAGTTTTTTTTTGAAAAACAACTAAGACCGGAAAATCATTTTAAATTTCAACAATTTGATAAGAGAAATGATTTAATAAATATTAAGTTCTAATTTTTGAAAAAAAATGTGAAAATAGAAATGATTTTTGAAAAAAAAAAAAATATAGAACAATCCTTATTCTACTAATTACAACTCTACCTTACGATTCAAATATGAAGTAAATGACCCAATAGGTAAATAAATAGCCAACATATGAAATAGCTAGGTAAAAGTCAACTGGTCAACACAAGGACAACATAGTCAATAACAAGTCAACCCTACTAAGTAGGGAAAATCAAATAATAGAAATACAGTCAGATAACTGGAACACCACTCAAGTCTAGGAGGAAGGGCCAGGGGGAAAAAATGGGCCGGGCTGCCACGACTGGAACATGGACATCATCTCATCATGTCGGGCCTGGTTTGCCTCATGTTTGGCTCGAACGGCGTCCATGTACTCGATGTGATAGGCCTGGTTCACATCGTGTTCGGCATGAAGGGCGACCATGAACTCGACGTGTTGGGCCTCCATCTCCTCACGGAGACTGTGGACCTCCGTCTGTAGTTGTGTCAAACACGGATCCGTACGTCGACCTCTACCTCCTCGTTCGAGTCGACCTGATGTCGAGCCCTCTGTCGTCTCCACGATAACACCCTGGTGGCCAAGATATCTATGCCCGCTAAAGAAAAATTCCTAGCCCCTATCTCATCGAATTCAGTCATCGGGATGACCTCCCCAGCAGTGACGTCACGCCCATAGTGATGAAGGAGGGACGAGTGTATGTGACAATAGGGCATGCTTACTCGGGAATGGGTAGATATGCTCGAAGCGTAAATGATTGTCTGGAACATGTGAAGACCAATGTCTATGTCCAGATGGTGGATCATCGCGTAGAGGAGGAAGGTGTGGAAGGGTCGCATGGTCGCGACATCTCGAGTGGTCAATGGGAGAATGCAACGGACCAGAACTCTATAGAGAGTGTAGTCCTGGACGCGGAGATCGACGGACTGAAATCTCTGTACCGTCGGGTCTCGTGCATCTCCGAAAAAAGTAGGAGTAGAGAGTGTCCAGGGTGATGTGAGAATAGGGGGCATCAAAAGGAATATCCGTCAGAGGATAACAACATAAAGTGGACTGAGAAGGTCGTAGTCCAAGAAACTGGTTAAATAAAGTAGGTGTGATAGTAAGGGGGATGGACTATACAGTAGTAGAGTAACAAAAGTCATCAAGTCTGACTAAGTTGTTGTAAAACTCATCACAAAGGGTTGTGTTGACTGAGTGGGTACAGTAAACAAGTTGGTCGAGTTGATAAAAGTTAATTGCATTTATAGCAGTAGGGCATGATTGAACAAAGAAATGTCTATTCAAGAAGCTGGTCTTAATTGGTTTATAAGTGGTCTATGCGAATTTATTAAACAGGGCCAAGGTGGGGAACCTAGAGTCTGGGCTAGGCTCGTCCCCGGGGATGGATTGCGTAACTCGACGTTTTCTAAACAGGTAGGAAAAAATTATTCAAAAAGAAATAAAGAAAAATTAATCAAAATGCATAATTAAATCATACCGGGGCGGCATTGTGAAAGTAGGGTGATTGAAGGCAAGCGAAGAGTTTTCGGGCCCCTTAGACGGAAGAGGTATGGAAGAGGAGTTCGTTTGGTGTGGTAAATGAGGATAGGGTGTGATGGATCATCTTGGTGTGCTAGAAGGGGGGTGAATAACACTTTGTCGTTTGTTTCTCTACAAAGTCGTTAGCTCAGCGGAAACAATAATATGCAAAAGACAATAAACAATGCTAACAACAGAAATTTACTTGGTATCCACCCCGAACGGGTGACTAATCCAAGAATCCGTCGATGGATCAACCCCCAGATAACCTCCGGCTAGATCTGTCGCTCCTTGTGGGTGGAGAAACCTCGCCACAACACTTCGGTCGCTATCTGATCACAAAAGACTACTAACTCACTTTACCCAAGTGATTTCGTCAAAGAAGATAGTAGGAAACGAGCCCCTTTAAATAGGGCTCGAGTCTGAAACAATCGCTACCAGTCGACTGCCCCAGGGGCAGTCGACTGGTCCCACTCAGATCCGACCGTTACAGTACAACGTTTGAATATGCCAGCCTACACCAGTCGACTGTCCCTTGGTCAGCCGACTGGGACACACCTAAGCCTAGAGTTTTACTCCTGAGTACAAGTCTCACTGCACTCAAACCCTCTCGGCTTAGCTCCTGAGTACACACACTCATACTCAGCCTCTCTCAACCCAGTTGACTCTTCACCAGCAGTCTTGACTGTTGCCTTCACGCCCTCTTCATCTTTGGCCCTCGTCCCTCGGATGCACACGCAAACCTCCAGCTTGCCTCCATGCCACCCTTCACGTACGCCTCGAAGTCCGCGTCCCTCGGCTCATCATCTCTGCTATCCAACGGTCCCTCGGATGCGCACGCAAGCCTCCAGCTTGCCTCCATGTCATCCTTCACCTGAAGACATCAACCAAGTCCATGTGTACCTGTACACCTGCACACTCATGTACACATATGAGAACAACACACATCCTAACTTAACCATATTGCCCACACATCAAAATATTATGATCCTCCAGATCATCTCAGGGCCGATTGATCCAACAATCTCCCCATTTTTGATGTGTGGCAATATGTTAAGTTAGGTAAACATATAGCAATGATAATAGCAAAAGCAATTGAAAAATTAAAGCATAATACACAAGAGGCAACCTCCCCCTTAACCTATGCTTTCTCCCAAATTTCAATTCTTATTGCTAATCCCAAAGTTAAGTTTTCCCAAAACTGAACTCCACAGTATCAAAGTTAAGTTTCAACCCAAATCTAACTTAACACCCAAGTTCTCCCCCTTTGACACCATCAAAAGATTGCCCCAAGCAACCCTACCCTTTGTGCCAATTAGAACTTAACCAGATTTCTGAAAAACCCCTCAGAAATCACAAATTCGCAATCTGCCCACACTACCAGTCGATTGCCCCCAGGGCAGTCGACTGATACGCCAATTTTAGAATTTCCAGCCGAAATTCAGAAACGCATAAAAAATTCTAGAAAATCTGGAAAAATATGAAACTTTGCAAACACGATTGTTAAGGTATTCCCTACACTAGAAAAATATTGGTTCAAGAAAAACAACAACCGTGCTTGACTTTTGGTACAAACTCAAAAATTCTCAAATAATGCCAACTTTGTATCAACATTGAATTCTAATCATGGTATCCTATATTTGTCACATTCTATCACCTCCATTTGACATTTAAACTGATTCCTACACTTCCCTTTTTCATATAACTATTTCCATTTTGACAAGAGCTCCCCCTCTTTCCCTCTTAAGTCTAGATGATTATTAGAACAAAACATTCCCATACCCTTTTCTATTTAAAAAATCAATATGCAACTTGCAATCAATATATAGTAAACAGTATAACCAATATGAGATGTAAACCATTTAAAGAACACGTATAGAAAGAGCATAGTTTAAGACCACAGTTTAAACACTTAACAACCTATCAAAGCATTATCGAATTAAGAGAGAATTTTAACACGATATCATTAAAAAAATGTATCATACATGCAATCATAAAGTTTGTCAAGAAATAAACACCACAAGAGTACCTAGGGCCAAAGGCCGGAAGTCATCAAAAAGTTACAATCAGCCAAGTGAAAAGTGTTTGAGAGAAAAGATACATAAAATGATAATGCTCTCAACACTAAACATCATCCAAAAACTGTATCAACTAGTCAGAAGAACATATGATCGTCACCGCCTGAAGGAGGAGGAGGAGGAGCCTGAGATGCGAGATGAAGATGTCGTATCATCTCATACATGTCCTCCTGTCTGGTCATGAATCCCTAGCAGAACTCCGTGAGGCCGTGCACCTCCCTCTGAGTCGCTGTCTGGGTCTGCTGGAGGCTCTGGACACCCCCTGGATGGTGTGAACATCCTCACGGAGCCCGTGGACGTCTGATCGAAGCTGGATGAACTCTGCACGTGTGACCATCTCGACGGGCTCCTCATCTGAGCCAGCGGCCTCCGGGCGCTCCCTCCAAATAAATGCCCCCTGTCTAAACTCAATACCTACCAAGGACAGTTGGCGTGTGCCAATCTGGTCATAGTCCTTGGACAGGTGCCTGACCTGACCACTACCCACACGGATGCCAAAACGTAAATGGAAAAACTCAGTCAGGATGTGGCAGAAGGGCATATATATCTTCCCATAGCACTATGGGAAGAATGACAAATGGCACTAAAGACCTGTAAGGAGACATCGATGTCCAACCTCCTCTCCAAAGCGTACATCATCACCAAATGTGGGAGTCTGATCCTGAACCTCCCCTTGGTGACAATGGGCAAAATGCACTCGATGACGATCTTATACAAGACATGGCTAAACGGTCTCATGGGTTTAGCATCAAAAAGACATTCCGATTCATTCCTGTGTCTTCTAAAATAATGCATACGTATCTGATCAATGGTGACTCCAGAAAACTCTAGTGGTTCAATAACAGTGGGAAAGTAAACAGATGCATTATTGGACTCTCTACACTGTAGGAACCCAGCTAAACCCATGACAGAGAAAGGGATAGGAACACTAGCTACTCGAGACTCATACAAATTACTATCTGAGTCAATACAGGTCAAATTTGCATAAAACTCTGTACATAAGTCTATATCTATGTCATGCTGGCAGTAAACCAGCCGATCCAGTTGAAAATGAGTGATCATTTCAGCTAGCTGAGGCGACTTCTCTTGAAAGAAGGCCTTGTTTAGGTATCGACAATTCATTACTGTGAACTTATTTTCTTCAACCCATTTCTTACATTCCAGGGACCTAAACCTGGACCCTCCCTGACTCTGTTGGGATGACCGTTCACCCCTAGATCTCTTAGAGGCCATCCTAAAATCCATACACACCCATACATGTCAAGACAACCCCCCAAAAAGAAAAAAAACATCAAAGAACATGCACAAAAATATCATGTTAGTGCCAAAACATGGTTTAAATGAAGAAAAGGAACCTTGAACAACAATACCTTTTGCATTCTCCTCATAATGATTTGATTTTGAAAGTATGACTTGAAGAGAAGAGGTTTTAACAAACCCTAGAGGTAGATCGGGGTTAGAGGAGGACCTAGAGAGGGATTTTGGGGCTTAGAAAGGCCTTTGGACGAAGGAGGAACTTGGGAGAGGTGATGATCGCCGGGGAAGTCGCCAAAACCCTAGAGTTTGGCTTCCCCCGATGCGCCCTTTCCTTTATAAAGCCCGCGTCCCAGTCGACTGGTATTTGACAGTCGACTGGGGCAGAGTGTAATTACATTCTATGGGTTTTCCCAATCGACTGGCCTCCTGCCAGTCAACTGGTATCTGATTTTCAGATTCCCAATCCGAACTTCAAAAATGTCTAATTAATTCCACAAATTCCCAAAAATTATGAATTCTTGAGAGGAGATTTGTGGATCCTATATATACCTGGGAAAAATATAATTTCAGCCAAAACTATTTCAAATTCCAAGTTTGGTACAAACTTCGAGTTTCTCTAAAATGTATCATGAAACCTTTCTCGAAAGTTCTAATTTTGACCTCACCTTGATGCTCCTTCCCATACTCATTCATAATCCATTCATAGCATCAAATTATATGGTATTTAGGCATTAAAACTAATTTGGCTCAATTAAAGTTCCAATTTTACCTTTTTCTCTATAATTCTCCCTTTAGTGTGTCAATTCTCTAGGATTAAGTCTAACCTTAGCCTTTTAAACCTCTTGGCACACCCTATAGTCCTTTTCAATCTTCTAGAAGGAAACCACCTGAGATCCATTGACCATGGAACTTATTTTGGCTTTTAGAGCTCTCCCTCGAGCTCACCGGTGCTCCTCCGGTGCTTCTTGACCTTCCTCTATCACTCTCTTAACCCTATAAACCTTTTTCTTAGTCAATTTCTTTTCTTTTCCTTCAAATGGCTTTTCCTTGCCATTTTTGACTTTTTCTCTATCATAGTTATAGGGCATCCTTAAGTATGATATTTTATCAACATTAGCCCTCCTAGGGTGGTATCCTAAACCCAGCCTACCATTTCTGTGACTTTGGTCCTTTGATATCATGTTCAATCCCTTGGACCGTTGAATGACTCTACCTAGGTTTCTTTCTAACTAATCAAGTTTTGCTCTTAAAACCTGATTTTTCTTTTCTAACTTCCTAATCTTAGGATCACTAGACCTACTTTGATCATTTCTAGATCTTCCTATTTTTCAGGCATATTTCTCCCTTTCTTAGAGTTTATGCCTTGGTCCTTATTCCTAGAGTTCCTAGATTTATCATGCATCATAGAATTTTTGGTGTTTTGGCATGCAAAATTATTTATATTCCTATCATGATATTTAAAACCAAACCCATGCATGGGCACGTAATTGTTATCAATTCTATCATTCATACAAGCATTTTGAGCATAAATTGAGTTAGGGATTACCTCCCTTACCCTTGTAGCTCCCCCTTCATGTGAGCTCCTTTTTTCCTTTTCCTTTTTCTCCCATTTCCTTAGATGCTCCATCTTCTTGAGCTCCTTACTCCTTGGACACTTTGTATGGTAGTGCCCTAGCTTCCCGCATGTGAAACACCTAATTTTTCTTCTTTTGAGCTTTCTAATTCGTACAACCCATATTAGACTTTAAATGAATAGATTTGGGCTTAGGAATTACCTCCTTTTTACCTAGTGGACACTTATCCTTGTAGTGCCCCTTTTTGTTGCAACCAAAGCATATGATATGCTCTTTTGATTTAGCTTTGGTGGAGGTGGAAGTCTTTTCTTGCTCTTGTGGGGATGAGGGTCTCTCCTCCCCCTCAACCCTTGATATTGATACTTCTTCTTCTTCTTCTGACGAGATGAATCCTTTTTCACTTGATTCCTCTACATCACTTGATAATTTTCCTTCTCTTTGGTCTTCTTGGACACTTGAGCTTATTTCTTTGGGCTCTTCTTGTGTCGGGTTCTTATGTACTTCTTCCAATTTCGTCCATAACTCATAGGCATTTTTATACTTCCCTACATCACTCAAGATGTAAGTAGGCAAAATATTAACCATGATATTGACTACCTTTTCATTGGCCCTTGCTTGTTCTTGTTGCTCCTTGGTCCAATACCTAGGTCAGAGCTTCTTTCCATGCTTGTCCTTAGGGGTCTCGAATGACTCTTCTATCACCATTATGCACTCCCAATTCATGCCGAGCCACATCTTCATTCTAGCTTTCTAGTAATCAAAATCTTCATGCTCATACGGTGGTGATGAGTTTATATCTTCCCCAAGTTTGTCTTCCATCATTCTTCTTCCTCTAGCGTGTGCTCCCTCGGCGGTTAGTCCGATCAAGAGCGGTCCTTCACTCTGATACCAAATGATGGATCGTCTTGTTGTGCTAGAAGGGGGTGAATAGCACTTAGTTGTTCGTTTCTCTACAAAGTCGTTAGCGCAGCGGAAACAATAATATGCAAAAGAAATAAACAATGCTAACAACAGAATTTACTTGGTATCTCC
>JAGFNQ010000992.1:92295-264049 GCA_024364735.1 Boesenbergia rotunda | reverse complement strand
TGATAGAATTCTATTTTATTGATCATTTGAGTGGCTTAAATCCCTGTTTGATCTATGTTTTTATTGCCAAAATTGTGAAATTGCCTAGGTTTTAGAACTTATTCATATTTTGGACTTAAATGCAAAATTACACATATTTGAGTTAATTGGCCACTAAATTCTTGATTTATTTTTGTAGGCATCAAAGGTTCCTGGACCTAGAGCATATTGGGTCAAACTTGAGTCGGAAGTGAACCGGATCGAATTATCAAGCCTACGATTAATCCGGGCCGTCCGATTCGAGAGCGGCTAGATCTGAGCCATCCGGGACGATCTGAAGCAATCCGAGCTAGGGTTAGGGTTGATCAAGCTCTATGATCAAGATCTGAAGATTTCATCCCAATCAGAGCTAAATCAACCGTTGGATCAAGCAAGGAGGGCTCTAGAGCGTCCATTCACAGATAGAGTTGATCTGGACCATCCGTTGCAAATCTGGAGGATCCGAGCTACCACGAGGCAGATCCTGACCCCAGATCTTCATCATCAAAGTTTGGCTCAAATCAGACCAAGATCAGCCGTTGGATTGAAGCAAATCAATCACAGCCGTCCATTGGTTAATACTTAAGGAAAATTTCACCGCAGCTTACCCTTGTCGCGCTTTCAGCCTAGCTCCACTGTTCTTCGCCGTTCTTCCTCGTTTCTTCATCGTTCTTCGAAATTCTTGTTTCCATGAAGGCGTGACCACCTCATCTTCACTCTCAGATCGAGAATCAAGTCTTTGGCGATTGGTGATTGAAGAATTCTGCTCATTTGCGCTGGAACAGAGGATTTCTTGGGGGTTCCGGCAGTTCTCAATCCGATCATCTTCTTCTCGACCACAATCCATTTCAAAGCTTCTGAACCACTTGTAGGGGTTCTCAGGTGAGCTCAGAAGTTTCCCACATCATCATCGCAGCTCCTCCAATCGAGATGGAGTGAATCGGATGAAAAATTCCATCAAGCGCAGATAAAGTTCAGAAACAACTTCAGAATCGATTGTCCATCGATTTGCTGAGCCTAGGGGTTCGAAGCCGGTTCTTGATTGACAACCAAGAATTTCTTGAGCTCGAGAGGGGTTGAGGTGTAGCTTAGATGCTTAGTTTTCATGTTTTGTAGCTGTAATCGAAATTCTGCGCATGTTCTATTTTTGCAGTTTCTTTCCAGCAATCTTAGTTGTAATTCTGAGTTGTTTTAGCTAAATTAGGATTTAAACCTTCGAGATCAGTCAGTTAGGAACCTGTTTGGTGATAGTTGGAGTTAAATTTCAGTTGAATCATAGTGTTAAATCTTGCGTGCCAATTTCCCTGCTGTGTGCCATTTCATTTCTGAAATTTTCATTCAGTTTCTGAGTTTGTCTCAGATTCTTGATTTTCTGAGTTGTTTCCGAAGTTCTTAGTTATCAATCTTTGCTTTAGCATTAGGTAGATAGAGTGTTTAGTTCAAATACCACTTAATTGTAGTTTTTCATAACCCAAAGTTAGTTTGCGTGCCACTCTTAATTCTGAAATTCCTGCAGATTTCTGAATTTGCTAGGGTTGCTTGTTTGCCAAATTGTCTCTGGTTTTCATCATTAATTCCTGCCTTCGAGTCCAATATGTGTTTGCTTAGTTAACATATAACTTGGTTTTGATTTTCTGCACTTGAATCCATGTTATTAGCTTAGCTAGCATCACATTTCCGAAAGTTTGATTTCATTACTGCATTTGCTTTTATTTCTGCATTCTTTTCCTTGCTTTTGTTTGTGTCTAAGTGAGCTGTTTCTTCATCATTTCCTGCTAAGTTCTTGAGTGATAGTTTGCTTTTCAATTTCATTCGGTCAGCTTGCCAAGCTTTTCATTGCTACTTGTTTAATTTCTGCATTTTGCATGTGTCTCCTTGTGTTAATCTAGTTTGTTTTCGAAAACTTCATAACTGCTTTTACCTCATTGCTTGGCATTTATTTTGGTTTGTTGCAACCAGAAAACTATTTCCCATTAAAAATTGGTAAGTGTTTATTTAGGGTACCATTAGTTGAATTCTTGGTGCCAATTTCTTTGTTTAGTTCCATTGCTCACTTTCTTTTATTTTCATTTCATTTTCATTTTCAATTAAAAACCAAAATTTCATTACTTATTTGAAACCCAAAAACGACACATAACTACAAGTTTGAATCAAGCACGACAACTATCCCGAGAAAAATACGACCTGTGGCCCCTTTGCTACATTCTTATACATTTTGCTTGTAAAAGGGTTTCCAGCTTTAATTTACAAATTCTAAATTTGAGGCCCACATTCGTGACACATAGTTTGGCCGATAGCCTACGAACAAGCGTTCCTCCGTACGAGATTCTAACTTATCAGTATCTCCCTTCAGCACATGTGCTGGACTACCCCAAATCCGAACATGTCCTAGACTGGGCTTGCGCCCAGTCCATAGTTCTGTGGGAGTATGAGGGACTGACTTAGATGGAACCAAGTTTAGTATGTACGCTGCCGTTTCCATAGCGTATCCCCAGAATGAATCAGATAGGTCTGAATAGCTCATCATTGACCTATCCATTCCCATAAGAGTCATATTCCTTCTCTCTGCAACTCCGTTCCGTTAGGGTGTACCAGGTGCAGTTAGCTGGGACTGAATCCCAGCTTCTGATAAATAGGTCCTAAACTCTCCAAAGAGGTACTCGTCACCACGATCCGATCGTAGTGTCTTGATACTCTTACCTCATTGTTTCTCCACATCAGCCTTGAATCTTTAAACTTATCAAAGCATTCAGACTTGCGGCGCATTAGGTAAATGTACCCATACCTTGAATAATCGTCAATGAAAGTGGCGAAATATTCAAAGCCACCTCTAGTCTGGATTGACATGGGACCACACAAATCAGAATGAATCAGTTCTAACACATCTTTAGCCCTATACCCCTTAGCCTTGAAAGGCCTCTTGGTCACTTACCTTCCAAGCAAGACTCACAGGTTGGGAGATCCTCCACCACCAATGAACTAGGGGTCCATCGGCTATCAACCTTTGAATCCTACTAAGGTTAATATGACCAAGCCTAAGGTGCTAAAGATATGTCTGATTCATCTTAGAAGGCGGTGTTCTCTTATTTGAGTTAGATGATGAGCTATTTACTTCAGTATGCATCATGGGAGGTTTTGGTTCTAGAGTATACAGATTGCCGACCATTGTACCCGAACAGATAATCTCTCTGTTTCTCTTAATAACAACTTTATTATTAAAAGTAACTGAATATCCATCCTTGAATAACTTAGAAACTGAAATTAAATTCATTCTAAATGAAGGTACATAAAGGCAATCTTTCAAAACTAAAACTTTATTTCTCTCTAAAGATAAATAAAAGACTCTCACTACAATTGCTGCTACTCTTGTAGCATCGCCCATGTAGACCACGATTTCTTCATCTACTAGCCGTCGGGTTTCCTGGAACCCCTGCAGAGTATTGCAAACATGGTTAGTGGCTCCTGTATCTACACACCAGGTACTGGTAGATAGCACCGTTAAACATGTTTCAACGACTAAGGATGAAGAAATACCTTTGCTATGACGACGGGGATAGTCCGCCTTCCAGTGCCCTGTTTGCTTGCACATGAAGCACTTGCCTTTCGGCTTCTTCACGCCAGTCCGGGGTCCTTGCGATGCTCCTGCCTTCTTGAACCCTCCTCGTTTCTTCTTCTTCCTACCTTTTGGCTCAGAAGAAGAAACCTTTTGAGTCACTAAGGCCTGTGAGTTATGATGAAAGAGAGCCTATGCCGCCTGGAGTTCTCCTAACAGTTCACCAAACGTTTAATTCCTTTTGTTCATATTATAGTTGAGCCTGAACAGTTCAAAACTCCTTGGCAGAGACTGGAGTGTAATATCGACCTTGGATTCCCCATCGATTTCTGCTCCCAATACCTCAATCTGATTGAGGTCATCTATAGGACATGATCCCTTACGGGTGTCCCTTCAACCATAGTGGTTGGCATCAGACTCTTCATCGCACTTTGCCTAGCAGCTCGACCTTGGTGCCCGAAGAGGTCTTTGAGGTTCAGCATCATGTCACTAGCAGTGAGCATGACCTGATGCTGATGTTGTAGCACATTTGACATAGATGCCAGAATGTAACACCGTGCCATCTCATCTGCCTTTTTCCACTTCTTGTAACGCTCCCTCAACTCTTCACCAGAGTCTTCTCTAGGCTTTTCCGGACATTCTTCGAAGAGTACAAATTTGTACTCCTTAGCAGTAAGGACAATGTCAAGGTTCCTCTTCCAGTCTATATAATTTGGTCCAGTAAGTTTATTGTCCTTAAGAATTATTGCTAGTGGAGTAAAAGCCATTATGAAAAACCTGAGAATCACAACATACACTACTTTAGAAATCGAAAATAAATTGATTCCTCAAAATAATTAATTTTCGAAATCAATCAACACCCCTATACACCGAGAAATTCGCATGCCACGATGGTGTGGACGTATACGAATCCCTACATTCGTAAGAAGAGGTTTTACCCATCGATCTTACTATCTTGTCAACCAAACTTTTTGACAAGTAAGATCAATAGTTGGTTTCCTTCGGCTCTGCAAAATAATAGCAGAGACTCCGATGGGGACGATACTATTATTCGCATCTAAGTGTGCACCATTACACGACACTAAGAAAATTATTTCTGATTATGTGTCTTCTGATGGGGAAGTACACACGCTCTTTAATAAGATCCGCAGAACAAGTCCATCCGATGGGGAGGAAGGCACTCAGAGCCGACGCGCAGACTTGTTCGCATCACTTGTCGAATTGTAATGGAAGTCGCAGGACCCTTAGAATCCCTCTCCCACTTAGTAATTTATCTCTAGGAATTTTCTTAACACAATCACACAACCAAGCACATAACCAGTAACATGAAAATAAAATAAAGAATAGATTTTCCAACTTTTATGGCCCTTGGTCTCTAATGCGCCTCCAGTCGTGTCGTCACTTCGTCTGCTCCTCCCTTCCTTCTGCGCATGCTACCATGAGGAATCTTCGAGCCGAAATGAAAAGCTAATTATTTATATCATTGATCCTATACTCCGCGAAGGAGTGTACATGATATCTAGATCAACTATAAATAAAAAAACTCGGCTAAACATGTGTCGCATTTAATTATAAAAATTAAATACCTAACCTCGTCAACCTCGAGGATTAATTAATTACAAAAATTGCAAAATAGTCACACAACCATATTTTGGCCATGAAGTTGGAATCTCGTGCCTGCAACACAAATTAGTCTATGCACATCCACGCATCATCAAAATAAAATGTATGAAAAATTGTAAAAATTAACCAATCCTAAACACACAAAGCCAGAAACCTCAGCTCTGATACCAATTGTAGGGTATGGCTTGGCGGGTTTCCCTAGCGGATACCTAGTCGATCCGAGAGACCTCTCCACATCTACAAATTAAAAATTAATCTGAGTGGAGACTCGTCTCCCATCGACCGTCTCGTGCCGTATCGAACGATCCAAATTACAACTTAGCCAATTACCAAAATTGGCCTTGTAATTTGCTCGACCGTTCGACTGCGGAAAAGGCGATGAGTTGATCGTCGGCTTTTGTGTTTATGGTCAGGGTCCAGTTAAGAATTTATTCAACATATTTTGAGATCAAAATAATAAATTCTCAAACATAAAATGACGAGACATATAAACATGGCACATAAAAGACATAAGGAAATACAAAGGAGTGTATGGAAAGTTATACCTTTCCGATCACCTCGCAGTCTTCTACCTTATATCTCTCCATTCGCGGATGTCATATGGGCGATGATCTACCGCGATCCAAGATCACCAAGAGCTCCAAAACAATCACTTTTCCCTCTTCCTTCCTAGCCGAACCAAACCCTAGCCTCTAGGGTTTGCGCCGCCGGCGCCTTTTCTCCCCTCCCTTGCGCCGCCGACTGCCGGAGCCTCTAAGGCTGTGCCGGCTCGGTAGCTGACCTTGAGAGGAGAACAAAGAGGAAGAAGAAGGAGATGAAACTCGTTCCTCAACCACCCAAACCCGGCTGCTCTCCTTCCTCTCCCCTTGGCGCCGCCGATCGCCGCCGCCCTACCTTGCGCCCCTCTCACCACCCTCTCTTCTCCTCACCAATCACCACCAAAAGGAGGAGGCAAGCCTCCCTTTTCTCGGTAGAGATCAGCCCCCAAGAAGAAGAGAAAGTGAGAAGAAGAAGGAGAACTTCTCCTTCCTCTTTCGGCGCCCTAGGAGAGAGAAACGAGGGAGAGAAGAGAGAAAGCCTTGGATGGTTATTCTGGATTGTCTCTCTTTTGTTTCATGGTCTCAATGGGTATTTATAGGGCTAAGGTAGGGACCAAGAGGAGGAGTTGGTTCTTGGCCCACTAATGGATCTAAACCCGATCCATTAATTAAGATACATTCCACTATAGGATCTTAATTGAACATCCTCACCAACCCCCATATTTTCATATGGGCTCCACATATTACGAGTCGTCCATCCCCCCATGTTTAAGATCTCGCATACCCGTTAATTAATTAAATAACTGACAATTTAAATTAATTAACTTCTGGAACCTTGTCAACGTGTCAGATCAAATCCACCTGTAGGGTTTGGCACGATGAACCTTTTGAGCTCATCAAGGGGGCATTATCATCTTGACTCACTATGATATGGATTCCATCAATAATCATTGGCACATCATATTATTAATATTATCTCCCAACTTATCGGGTCTATCGATCTAACAGAATAGATCTCGCCCGTTGATAAATTAAAGAAATAATAATTAATAATATATGCTCAATATTATTTTGGGATTAAGGGATCGTCCTCCATAATATCAACTGAGGTCCTATCCAATTATGTAATCAGTACAAATCGGATAACCTCGGATTTTGGTCATGCTCAATGTACTCATAGCACACTAGTGTAGTTCTATGGTCAAGACCAACCACACCTAACTACACTACAACCATCCCGATGGCTTGTCCAATTCCATCTCGGTTGTGGGCCTCTTATTTATACTAAGCAAGGAACTGATAGCACGATCTTCCGTGTGACACCACACACCATGTTATCTATAATGCAAAGTAAGTGGACTTCGTGTATGTACTAATATAAACAAACACTTAGTGTAGTCGTGATTCTCTTTTCATAATAAAAATGTTCATATAATAAAAGTCATGTCTTTCAGTATACACATCTTACACCCTACACCACATAACACAGTAGTAGGTAAAATGTTAAGTAATATACCAATTACCTTTTCATTCGCCTTTGATTGATTTTGTTGCTCATGATTGCAATATCTTGGCCTAAGCTTCTTCCCGTGCTTATCCTTTGGAATTTCGAATGACTCTTCAAGCACAATCCTAAGGTCCCACTCCATTCTGAACCATGTCTCTATCCTTGTCCTCCAATATCTGAAATCTTCATTGTCGTAGGGAGGTGGAGTGTAGATGTCGTCACCCAACTTATCTTTCATTGTTTTCTCCTCTAGCTGTTGCTCCTTTGGCGATTAGTCCAATAAGAGCGGTCCTTCGCTCTGATACCACTTGTAAGATTGTTGACGGTTGCTAGAGGGGGGTGAATAGCAATTCTCGGTTTGTTCTTTACCTATGTTGTTAGTGCGTAAGCGGAAATACAATAAACACTAAACTAAAACAACAAACAACGCTAACAAACCTATTTACGTGGTTCGGAGATGAAGACTCCTACTCCACGATAGTCCATGAGGTGGACGATCCCTCGATCCTTCGGCGAATCACTCCCCGGATGTCATCCGGCTAGCTCACGTAGCTCCTTGTGGGTGGAGAAACCTCGCCACAACCTTGAGTACACCTCTGAGCTCTACAGACTACTAACAAGCCTTAACCAAGCTTGTTTCGTCAAAAGTTCTCAGCTCAACCCGAGTTCTCTTAAATAGAACTCACAACTAAAACCCTTGCCACCAGTCGACTGCTCCAAGGGCAGTCGACTGGTCCCACTGAAAATCGACCGTTGCAACCCCAACGTTCAAATTTTCAGCCTTTTACCAGCCACCTACCAGTCGACTGCTCCCAGAGCAGTCGACTGGTCTCGGGTCAGAACCCTTCTGTGAGTTTCTGTGCTTGCTGGCAATCGACTGTTATATTCCCAGTCGACTGCCCAGCTTACAAACACACTCTTCCTCACTCTCATGACCCTTCTCCACTCGTGCCTTCAGGTACACTCCCTTGGCTTGCCCCTTGAAGCCTTCTTCCACCGGCTATCGTCCTTCGGATGCGCACACAAGCCTTCCCTTGGTTTGTCTCCATGCCACCCTTCACGTGTGCCCTTGAAGTCCACTTCCCGGCTTGCCCTTGGAGTCCTCCTCCCTCGACTCTTGTCCCTTTATGACCTCGCTTACTCTTCACAGCAGCCTTGACTGTTGCCTTCGCGCCCTCTTCATCTTCGGCCCTCGTCCCTCGAATGCCCACAAGCCTCCAGCTTGTCTCCATGCCATCCTTCACGTACGTCTCAAAGTTCGTGCCTCTCGGCTCATTATCCCTGCTATACCAAGGTCCCTCGGGTGCACATAAGCCTCCAACTTGTCTCCATGTCACCCTTCATCGTACCGAAGCCATCCAGCTAAGTCAATATGTGTAATCCTGCAAAACCTGCACACTCACATACACATATTAGAACATAAGAGAAAACTTAACTTAAACACTTTGCTCAAATATCAAAATACATGGTCACTCCGGACTATAGATTGCCTCAACACTTTAGTGTTGACCTAGAAGGTTTGTGTCTAAGTGTTGGTCAAACAACTTTCAAAAAGATATATAATTTTTAAAATGTATTTATAGGTAAACACCAAATCAAACATGAAATTCATTAAAACATTATTATGTTTAATCACTATTTTTAAAATAGATTTTTAAGAATATATTCTATGGATTTTTGAAAACATTTTGAAAATATTTATCAATTGATTAGTCCTTATCATCTCACCCATTTTAAATGTCACAGTACAAATAAGCATGGTTGCCTTATGGGTGTTGTGAGATACTTAAATAATTTTTCTCAATTTAATTTTACAAATTGCTTGACCTTGAGTTAGATTCAAGTTTAACAATTAGTAACTTAATAGTAAATTTCAATAATTGACTTCCAGGTCTTGGCCAGGCATAGAGGCCTTCTTTGGCCTAAGCCTTATTGGATCAACAACCCGTTCCTTAGACAAAGCCTTTTAAAAAAATAACACATTTAATTTACTCTTTGAGAAACTCTGATCTAACTAGTCTAGGATGTGGCGAGATAGCTTCAGCTATTTCCACTCAACTAGGTTGACCAAGTTGGGTACTCCTTACCCTTCCTGACTTCCCAAATCAAGCTTCCCTAACGTATTATCATCTCGCCCCGCCCTGGTACTATGTTAGGCAACAATCAATTAATATTTTTCCTATCTAGCCATTCTAAGTTAAGCAAAAATAAGCTAGCATGAATGAAATGGTAGATATATAAAAAAAATAAACAGATGTATAGGCATGATAGCTATGCATGTATCAATCAAGTCAAATCATTTTAATTAGATTTCTAATAAAGTATCAAATTCTCGATTTGATACAGAACGTGTGAACCTACGAATATGTTAACCCACTTTAACATATTTATCATTATTAAATTGATTGTTTCAGTTTGGTAGAATTTTATTTAGTTTCATAATTAAAGGTAATTAATTTGAATTTTAGTTCGTGGATTTTGTATAAATTTTGAATTAAGGTTTGAGTTTGTTATTAAAGTTGAACTGTTAATAATTTATTCAGGTAGCTTCTGTTGGTGGCGGAAGCACTAAAGTCAAACCTATGTTTTGATGATGGCAAAGGGTTCGGAAGTTAAGATTTAGTTGTGATCTAACAAGCTTATTAAGTGTACAAGAAAGTCCTAGGTACACTAGGCACTAAGTCCTGGTTCGTTGAATTGGGCACTAAGTCCTAGCCGTAAAACTAAGTCCTGACGTAAGGTTGGGCAATAAGACCTGGTGAGTGAAGCTAGGCACTATAACCTAGTGAGTGAAGCTGGACACTAAGACCTGGTCGAGGACTGGGCACCGAAGACCTGGTGAGTGAAGCTAGGCAAAAGTCCAACTGGAGGAGCCGGTTGGCAAAAAGGTAAATTCTCCCGAGAGGAGTAGGTGAGGACGCGTTCCCCGTAGAAGGGAATATTAGGTGTCGGTTCGACCTAGGGTTCCATTTGGGAGACCAAAGTCAGAACCAAGATAGCTTAGGCTGTAAATAATGTTTAATATATCATGTATATTTGCTTCTTGTGTTTGGAACTAACCCTGGTTGCAGGAAACGAAGGGACAGTGTTTCTGCAGCTCAGGCACTTCATTGGAAGGAGGCGCCTCACTGGGCTAGGCACCTGTATGGATACAGGCGCCCCAGTGCAAGGCCAAACCAAGCCATCGAAGCAAACTGCCACGAAAGCCTTTGGACCAACTCAAGCTAGGCGCCTGTGTTAACACAGGCACCCCAGTCAGCTCAGGCACCCCAGTTGAAGGGATAAGCTCAGGCACCCCATTTGGGAGACCAGTTCTCGCAGAAGACGCCACGTGTCAGGCGCCCCCTTCAACACAGGCGTCCCAGCGACCAGTATAAATAGGGGTTCACCCCCAAGGCTTTAGAACAACTCGAACATCTCGCTCTCAACACTTTCGTTCAAGCACTACGCTCCGACACGGTCCGCACTCGCGATTCAAGCGCCAATGACGACCCGCTGCTCCGAACTTCCAACCACTCCGGTCATCGGTAAAAGTTTATTTTCGTAAAGTGTTGTAATTTCATTTTCAATTCTATATTTTGTACTCCAACTTGTAAACATTTTTATGAATATAGAATTACCCATCGTAAATGGTCAAGGACCTTGGGCCTTAGAGTATGAGCCGACTGCGACTCCGAACCAAGTAAAAAAGAAAGATTGTTAGCGACTGCGTAATTTCTCTAATCATCCGAAAATTTTACGATCGATATTCACCCCCCTTTGTCGATTTACTCCGATCCAACAAGTGGTATCAAAGCGGGTGACTCAAACTTGATGTAACCACCAGTTTAAGAATTTTTTCGGATTTATGAATTTTAAATTTTTTCTTTTGCTCGATTGTTCTCGTTAATCGAGGTTGGTGCAACACCACTCGATTTTTTTCCGTTATTAATATTTTTTCCCGCACTGCTAATCCTTGACCTAGTCTTGGGACAAGTTGTTTCTAATTTTTCATTAAGAACTTAATGGCCAACCATGAGTGGAACAGTACTTGTCCACCGCTATTCTCTGGGGAGAATTTTGATTTTTGGAGAAGTCAAATGGAACTCCATCTGAAGGCCCATATGGACATATGGATGATCATTCAAACAGGGTTCTCCCTCCCTACTAAAGATGAACTATCAATTGCGTGGGACAAACTGGATGAACCAACGCTCAACCAAATTGAGACAGATGCAAGGGCAACTACAATTTCTTAGTGTGGTCTAACCAACGAACAACTCAAGCTAGTTGGCTCATTTAGATGTACCAGAGAGATTTGGGAGAAATTGATTAACCTACATCAAGACAACTCAGATGAGAAAGATCAGGTAAGTTATGTTACATTCTCGGCTCAAGCTCAAATAACCGAGCCAGATTCGGCACCCGACTTCGACTCTGGATCAGAAGATGAGTTAGAATCTATACCTGACTACGAATTCAAGCTAGAGTTAGAGGACAAATTGACTGAGACGGTAACCGATTTTGAATCCTTTTCAAAATTACAATTAAATAATCAAACTAATACTGTAATGGTCGAGGAAGGGATAGTTTCTATTGCAGAGAAAAATCCAGGAGAACCACCCAAGGAGAAGCTTCAACCAGCACCCGAGTCTGACTCAGACTCAGAATCTAACGGCAGTGAAGGAGATCGACTCAAATTGGTCTGATGGGTTCGTGACCACTACAAGAAGCTGATGGAACAGAAAAGAAGGACGGCTAAAATTAAGGGGGAGATTCCTAACCAGGAATCAAGCAGTAATAAGGTAAATTCAAAATGTAAAAATCATATAATGTGTTTTATGTGCAGCGAAATAGGTCATTACAAGAGTAAGTGCCCCAATCACAAGAGTCGACCTTCGCCAAATGGTACCCTCAAGAATACTGGACAAATATTCGGGAAAGGTAACTTTACAATATTTGAAACCCCAGTATTTACTTCAAATGATGTGATTAAATCTTTTGAATTAGATAAAGCAAATTTTAGAAAACTAGAACAAGAAAATAAAACATTGAAACATAAGGTCAAAATGCTAGAAAGTTTAATTCACAATCTTGCTAATTTTAAAAATCCAGAATATTATTCCAATTATGACGTGATGTAACACCCGCCCTTCCCGCCTTACGATGTAGGCGAAAGACGGGCGCTATGCGAACATACATATATGCATATGGAGATCTTAATGCAGCGGAATAATTTAAAACTTCATACATATGCGTTTAAACCATGCAAATAAAACTTGAATCATGTTGACATATCTTAGCTATCATTCTTAAACATGGTTACTTGGTAAGCTTAGCATTATCATAACATAAAAAAATAAGACATAACATGTGAGACATAACATTCTTGAATATGCTTGCATTAAACATAACTTATCCTACCATCAAGTTTAAAGCCAACATATTGTTCTAAACGAACACATCATGGTATAGCATGTTAACATCATAATTTAACAATGATAAGTATAGCAATAAGGCATGATATAGAAATCAACATAAGTTGTTCATAAGCAACATAGGTAATAAAATTTTCCTAGTACGTTGTTCTTTAGGAAAAAAAACCATCATAATGTATAGCATGAAAACTAAAGATGACAATGCAAAACATAAGATATATGACAATTATGAGTAATAGGATCTTTTTCTTTTTCTTTTGTCATGTCACTGCCACACACACACTTGCCCCTCCTACTGCTTTCCTTGGCTTAGTATCCTCTTGCTTGATCTGCGGTATAAGAAAATAAAATTTATAAGCACATAGGTTTTCTAAGACCCTTTCCTACTCACTAAAACCATACGTCACATATAGTCAATGGAAAGGGCATAACATAGAGAGTGTAACATAAAACAAAAGCATATCATGAGAAGGTATTCATAAAGCATTTGACATAAGGAGGCATATAGAAGTACATGAAAACACATAATCATATAGAAGTGCTTAACATGTAATGAAAGTGCATAGAGCTCATGGCATAAGAAGTACTTGACATAAAACATAAGCACATAAAATACTTAACATAGAGAAGTTCTTGACATAAAACATAAGCATATAAAATACTTGACATGGAATAGATGCATAACATGAGAGATAAGTGCATAAAATGATTAGCATGAGTTAAATGCATATAACATAAGGATGCTTATTTGAAAATCATAATTATAAGTACTTAAACATAAATCTCAACATCAAGGGGGGCCCTGGCTTGTACCACATACATCCATCATTTGCGCGCATCCCTAAGTAAATGCGAGGTAGCTAGTCTCGACCTACTAGGGTACTAGGTTACCTTCAACCTAGGGACAACTACAGTAGTCCAGAACCGAGGCATTCTAAGGAGTCCATCCCTGTTGGACAGCTACGGTAGTCCCAGAACCGAGGCTTTCTAAGGAGCCCATCCCTTGGACCTTACTTGGGTCCAGTACAAGCCCATCCATAAAGTAAAATAGCTTCACATGCTTCTTTTTACATCATAAGAAATGCTCTTGGCATTTCATCATTCATAGAACTTACATAGCATAATTAAAGATATAAACATGATCTTTATACATGAAGCATGGTATAAAGCATACTTAGCATTTTATCATTCATAGTTAATGCATGACATCATTATGCCTTAAAGGCACAAACATAGACTTGATTCATAAGGTATGTCATGCACACATCATTATGCCTTAGAGACATGAACATCATCTTAATTCATAAGGCATGACATACATACATAATTATGCCTTAAAGGCATAAACATCATCTTAGTTCATAAAGCATGCATGATCATGGTACATAAGGTAAGCATGCATAGATAAGTTTGTTTTTACATACATGGTACATATCATATAGCATACATGATCATGGTATCTATCATAAAAAATGCATGGGTAGGATCCATATGAACATGATACATACTACATAAGTTCATGACATTCAACATAAAACATGCGTAGGTCTACATAACCATAATATATATATCATAATATATATGTTCAAGGCATTTACATAATGCATGCATAATTCTACATAAACATGATGCATACTTCACAACACATGTGTTCATGGTATATGGTTTAAAACATCCGTGAATAAAACCTACTAAAACATGGCACATAACATAAGCATACAAGGTCGTGATGCATAGCACACAATGTTAGGATTTAGGCACCATAAAATTCATACAACATACTTGAGCATATATTTACATCATAATGAGTCATAAACAAGTACACTTGAAACCTTAGCCTAACCCAAACCTTAGACTTAGGTGCTTGGCCAAAAGTTTGTAAATGAAAGTCCCATTATTCAAGCAACATGTGAGGTACCATAACTAAACGCCCATACAATACATACAATGCCATAGGAAGCCATTAGAACACATGATTGGGGCTAACCCTAATTGCTAGCATGAAAAGGGGTCTTGGCCAAAACCCTAGAGGGGTCACAAGGACATGGAAAATTCGTATAACTCACAATTAACATTTATTGTATCATAGGGAATCATAATAAGCATGCTTGGAGGGTTAAATCTAATCCTAACCATGAAAAGGGGAGGGGGTCGAAACTTCATAAGGGGATTTGGGTGATACAAAAATTCCGCAACTCACAATTCATTCTTATTTTATCATGAGAAAGCATTAGAAAGTATAAGTGAGGTTTTAACATTATCCCAAGCCCTAAAATGGTGCTTGGCCGAAACTTATAAGGAGCCCTAATTCCATAGTTTTCTCAACATAGATCCCAAATAAATCTTAAATCAAGAAAGACAACATAAAAGCTATTATACCATAGGTGAGGGAATCTTACCTCTTGTTGTCTTGGTTATAAACCTTAAATAGAGAAAAAAGTGAAGACCTTCTTGTCCTTAGAACACCCCTTGCCCTTGTAGCCTTGTAGGAAACCTTGGATCTTCAAGAGGGAGTCCTCTTGTGAAGTTTTCCAAGGGAAAAACTCCCTTGTGGGTCACGGGAAGGAGGAGGAAGAAGAGGGGAGAGGAAGAGTCTTGGTGGAAGAAAAGAGGAGAAAAATAACTTAAGTGTCTCTTCCCTTCTCATCCATCTCTTTTATACTAAGTGAAGGGGCATGATGCCTCTTCACATGGTGCCTCTTCAACTCCTTTAGCCTCAACTAAAATCTTCTTTCTTTTCCAATAGCACTCCCTTGCTAGGTGAATTTGTTAGTACATGCATGATGAGGCTTTGCCTCTATTCTAGGTCCAAGGTTCAATCCTTGGTGCATGTACTTTCTTTTTATTCCATTTACTCTTATTTTTGGCAAGGCCCACATAAGAGCTCACCAAGAGTTATGCTAATATTCCTAATTGGAACTCATTTCTATTTATGTTAAAATTCTACCCAAGGCCCACTAATAGCCATGGTACTAGAAGGGCCCATGTAAGACCCATTAGTACTTAGCTTTTTAATCCATATAAGAAATCATGCTAAGGTTCATGCTAGTATTGATATGTTACTCAAAAATCCATATAGACATGATCATTTTAAAGAAAAATATTGAGAGGATTTTACGGGCGAAACACGTGACTTAGATGATTATTCTTCTCACTTGTTTATTTATTTTATTATGCTTAGATTTAGGATTGGATAGATTAAGGGCAAATGATTGAGTTAAAATTTGAACAACATAGTATTGGGTGGAGGTGAAATGATAGTACGTTAAGGAAGCCCTTCTAATAAGGTCAAGTATATTCTACTTATACTGTTTAGTCTGGTGGAACTAGCCGAAGCTACAGATCCAAGACCCAAACTAGTTAGACCAAAATTTTTTCAAGAAGATTTGAAAATGAAATTTCATTAAAAGGCTTTGTCAAGGAAAGGGTTGTTGCTCCTATAAGGCCAAAGAAGGCCTCTGTGCCTCGCCAAGACCTGGAAGCCAATTTTCAAAATTCAAATTCAAATCACTATTTGTTAAAATTGAATCTAACACAAATTTTAACCAAATCTTAGATACCTGTGTCAAAGTTAATCTTACTTTTCTATAATATTTTCCATAACATGTTTTTTGTTGTGCACAAGTTTTCATATCATAACATTAGTTTTCAAAGATTAGTTCAAAGTTTTAATCTTACATACTTTTTTGCTCAAAATCTTCTCAAAAATTCACTTTAATTTGAGAATTGACTCATCAAATTAAGATCTAGCACGTAATTGACTTATTTCTGATTAGTCAAACTTGGTCAAAATGGTCAAAATTGGTCAACGATCAAACTGGTCAACAGTCTAACATTGGTCAACCCAAGCGCCCGAGTCCTTACGGGCGCCTGATGCTTTATCTTCATCCAAGGCAGTCAGACCTGCCAAAAGCAGCTGACAACCTGATTCAGGCGCCCGAGAGACTCTCGGGTGCCCCAATGAACACGGGTGCCCTAGACCCTTAACGGGCGCCCGTGAAAGCCTTTATAAGGCCATCATCACTTCCTCATTTGCCACACCAAATGAGTTTCTCCTCTATTCCCTCTCCTCCCAAGGTGCCCGAAAGCTCTTCTCTTGTCCTCTAACGCCCTACTTCGATAATGCCGCCCCGGTATTATTTTAATTATTCATTTATAATTAATTCTTTTATTATCTCGCTTATTAAATGCATAATTTTTCTTACCGATTTAGAAAACGTCGCGTTACCCAACCTAACCCCGTGGCCGAGCCTAGCCCGGATCCGAGATTCCCTACCTTGGAATTATTTAACAAATTTGCCCAGACCACCTATAAACCTATTAAAACCAGCTTTCTAAATAGATAATTCTTCACCCAATCTTGCCCCATAGTGATAGATTTAATTAATTGTTATCAACTAGACCATCTTGTTTTCTGCACCCATTCAGTTAATACAACCCTGTGTGCTGAATTTTACAACAATCTGATCAATGTAGATGACCTTTGCTACTCGACCATCGTACAAGGAATGCCACTTATTATCTCACCAGCCTTATTTAATCGATTTTTAGGACTATGACCCTCCCAGTCTACCTTTTGTTGCTATCCTCCTACTGACCAGCCTTTGAGTGCTCCTTATTCTCACATTTCCCTGGACACTCTCTACTCCTACTTTTTCGGAGATGTCCGAGACCCGACGAGACAGAGGTTTCAGTCCGTCGATCTCCGCATCCAGCATTATGCTCTCTATAGAGTCATAATCCGATGTGTCCTTCCACTGACCACTCGGGATGTCGCGACCATGCGACCCTTTCATACCTTCCTCCTCTATGCTATGATTCATCATCTGGATTTAAATATTAGCCTCCACATTTTCCAGATGATCATCTATGCATCCAGCATTTCTACCCATTCTCGAGTCCGCACCCCCTACTGCCACATCATCACCTCCCTTCTTCACCACTACGGTCGCGACATCACCGCCGGGGAGGTAACCCCAATGACCGAGTTCGACGAGATCGGGGCTAGGAACTTTTCCTTAGCGGGGATAGATGTCTCGGCCACCAGGGTTCTTTCATGGAGATGCCAGAGGGCTCGACCCTAGATAGACTTGGACGAGGAGGTAGAGGTTGATGTAGTTGATCTCGCAACCGAGATCAACGAGTACTTGCAGGAGCCTCCTCCACCGACCATCGACCAGCGCCTGACACTACTACAGACGGAGATGCACAACCTCCGAGAGGAGACGGAGGCCCGTCACGTTGAGTTTATAGATGCTCTTCAGGCCGAACACAATGTGAACCAGGGTTATCACACTGAATACATGGACAATCTTCGAGCCGAACGCGAGGCAAATGTGGCTCGACACAATGAAGTGATGTTCATGTTCCGGCCATGGCAGCTCGGTCCATTCCACCCGCCTTGCCCCTCCTCGTAGATCTGAGTGACATCCTAGCTAGTTGGCTGTACTTGTACTATTTGACTTGCCCTACCTAGTAGGGTTGACCTGTGGTTGACTTTACTGGTCCTTGTGATTGACCAGTTGACTTTTATTCACCTATTGTATCTACTGGCTAGTTACTTACCTGATGAGTTATCTGCTTTATTACCTATTTTATGGCTTGATTGTTTGTTTAACTGCTAAGTCATTAACTTCGTCAAAAGTTAGGGTTGTGCTTAGTAGAATAGGACTGATCTATATTGTTTTCTTAAAAATTTTCTTATTTTTCTTAATTTTTTTTGAAAATTAGCAAATTTATCATTTCGTTTATCAAGTTTTTGAAATTTAAAATGATTTTCCGACTTAATTTTCTTTTAAAAACTACCCCCTTCAAAGGGCTTTTTCGCAAATGGACTTAGATTGGGCCCTAACCCTAGAACGGCATGCACTTATAGATCTAGAAGCCAACATCTCACAAGCACCTTAGAGTACTTTTGAATGATAACCTAGACTAGGTTGAGATGCTTAGGCCTATGCCTTGATTTAAGATGCTTTAAGTCAATGCATCTGTAGTAATTGGGGCAATAAATACAAGTTGAACAATAATCGGATTAAGTGTTAAGCTTAGAAAATCTAACTTGATCAGATCACTTAACTTAACTAACCCTAGCGAAAACTACTGTCTATTACAGTTAATAAGTAGCTAACAGAGTTAGACAAGACCCGAACAAGATCGGTTTAATTTGATTTGGTCCAATTTTTTTAGAGTTGGTTTAATACAGAATTTTAATTTCTTACTAGCTCTAATTTACTTGCTGTAATTGGTATCAATTTTTTGATATATGGCAAAGGAGGAGAGAAACAAAAGAAAGGAGGAAATTTTTCATTTCTTTTTCCTAAATGTAAAGTAAAAGTTTCAAGTGCTCAGTGTTTAAGTACTTCAAATTTTTATTTCTAAAAAGTGTTTTCAAAATACTTCGAAAATATATCAAAAATTTCTAAGTGTATTTTGAAAAACATTTCTAAGGAAAATTTCCCTTGAAACCTCCTTGAAAATGGTGCTAAGTAAATTTGTTTTTAACAAACATTGTTTAAAAAAAAAAGTTTTAAATGCACAAAGTGTTTTCCAAAGCAAAATCTTCTAAGTACGGAAAAAGTTTTTTGTAATCAAATGTTTTCCCATTTGTAATTAAATGTTTTCCCAAACTCTCAAAATTGAAATTTTTTTAAAGAAAATCTGGTTTTAAAATTCATCTTGCCTAAGTAAATTTTCTTTTATAAAAAGTTCTTTGAAACAAAAATTAGGCTGGTAAAAACTATCTAAGTGTTGAAAAATTCTTGAGTACAATTGCTCTATTTCCGAAAAATACTTAGTCAGAAATTGTCGACGACGACCCGCTGCTCCGAACTTCCAACCACTCTGGTCGTCGGTAAATGTTTATTTTCGTAAAGTGTTGTAATTTCATTTTCAATTCTATATTTTGTACTCCAACTTGTAAACATTTTTACAAATATAAAATTGTCCATCGTAAACGGTCAAGTGGACCTTGGAGTAGGAGCCGATTGCGACTCCGAACTAAGTAAATAAGAAAGATTGTTAGCGATGATAACAGACAAGTTTAGTACTTGTGTTGATAACTAATTAGAATTAAGTTAGATCAGTGCCTCATAATTTAGGCCTTTATAAAGTAGAGTGATGATAGGGAGAGTGAATTTGGGAGAGTGAATGGGAGAGTGAATGACATGGCAGTTATTGTATACACGTCCGATCGACGATCGGACACCACCGGCGGCCTTCGGCCGCCACCCCAAACCAAACTATACCCTGGGGGGCACGGTGAACCCGTCGGGGATCGCCACAATTGCGATCTCGCATCATTGACCGTCGATTTCGATGGGTTCACCGTTGCCGGCGATCCTGACGAGTTCACCGTCCTCCCAAGGTATAGTTTGATTCGGGACGACAATCAGAGGCCGCCGGTGGTGTCCGATCGTCGATCGAACATGTACACATTAGCTGGACGTCATTCACTCTCTCATTCACTCTCCCAAATTCACTCTACCAATCATTACTCTAAAAGTACCACGTGAAATCCCACTATTTGATAATTTAAAAATATGAAAATTGAACATTATAAGCCACAGAAATAACTTTTTTTTTAATTCAAAAAGACAAACGCTTAAAGGAGCTCCTTTTCGACGGCATAGTTAAAAGAGAACTTAATATTTTGTATTGATATAAAAATATGCTTCATCCCTGAAATTCTTTCTCAAATACTCTTTTATTTGAGTGATCCAACCCCTACAACTAAAAACGATGGGTCCAGATAAATCAACCGGAAGCACGACCAGTTGACCAATTTTCCACCTTATTTATTATTGCACGTTTTGAAGAAAAAAAAAAACATTTCCACTTAGCTCAATGTTCCAACTCCTATACTATTATGTGATTTCTATGTTGTATGCGATAAAATTGTTACATTTATCATTCATTTTTAAATTCTAAACGGTCTAAGTTTACATAATAATTTTGACTAAAATTATTATATAAACTAATACCAACCGAGATTAGAGAATAAATAAATACATCTTAACAAGTTTATAAGATTCGAACATAACAATTCAGTGCTTGAATGAGCATCCTGAGCAATATTGCATCTCCTAATAAATTAGGATGTAGTTCAACTTTATTTACATATTAGAGCTGGTAGGCACGACTTTGGAGGCAAAAAAACACTCCAGTAACAAACATTGTAAAACTGAAGCACAAGGGCCCCAAACCTATACCATAACCAACATGGCCTTTGCTATGCTTGCCATTGACCCCAGCACTCCATTCCCACCGTCTGTGCCACTGTCAATTACAGCTTCTGCGCTGCCACTGACCACATTGCCTGGGAGACACGGATATATAAATCCTAGCCAGCAGCAACGAAGGCACGATTGTCTCAGTCAGCAAAGCAGTTACACTGCGTACAAAGCTGTCTCAAAGAAACGAGGATTCCAAAACTACATTACATTAAGACTGTGGTACAGGCTGGAGATAACTTAGGAGACGTTTGATTCAAAGTTGTCAATTGGAGGAATGGTAGTAGGATTCATTAAGAGATTCACAAAAATTATTGTTATTATAATGTTTGATTCAATTCAACTTTAGTAGTAAGAATATATAAAAATTTCAAAATTATCTAAATTAATATAATGATTATAAAATAATGAAAGTGAAATAAAATGAGTTAAGAGATAAAGTAGAAAAATATAAATAGAAAAATTATGAGAAGAGAGGTAGAAAAAAATAAAAGAAAATATGATGATAGAGAATGAAAATTAAAGGTAAAGAGAGAAAAATAAAGTTAACTAGATAGGAAAAATGTGATAAAAAATAAAGAGGAATCATTAAAAAAATATAGAGAAAAAAATAAGATGAAAAAGGTAGAGAGAAAATAAAAAATAAAGATAAAAAAATATGTAGAGAAATAAAAAATAATAAAAAAGATAAAGAGCAAAAGTGATATACAAAATATAATAAGAAAGTAAAAAAAATAAAGAAAGATGAATTATTATATTAGAGGTGGAGAGAGAAAATATATAAAAAAATAAGATAAATAAGTAGAGAGCGAAAATGATATAAAATATGTAAAGAGAAGAATATAATATGAGAGATAAAGAGAGAAAAGAATATATATAGAGATAAAAATAGATAGAAAGAGAAATTTTAAAATGTAAAGCGAGAAATAAAATCAGAGAATATAAAAGAAAATAATAAAATTAAAAATTAAAAATTAAAAAAAATATTTTGAATTTATGAAAAAGAAAGAATGATTAAGGAGTTTGATTGATAAGGGAAAGTAAGAAATGAAAATGAAAAAATAATTCTTTTATTTTCATTCCCATTGTCACACACCAAACATTGTCATTAGAAATGATTACCTCTCATTCCCCCAAACCAAATACCGATTAACGAGATTTTTCCAACTCGATGTTTCGACCTTGGACGACTAGCTCGGTCGCACAAAAGTTTTTCATCGACCATCAGGATAAATCGGAAAGTGCTCACGGTGAAAGGTCCAGAAACCCAACGTCTCAGGATTCGCACCCTATTTTGAGAAAAAAATCCTACAAAATGCACTATAGTTGATGATCGAACCATGAATACTTGGGATGATAACTAATCTCTCTTCCATGACCATACCAAACACCCTCTTAATTTTTCGGCTGTGTTAGGTTTTAGCAATCAAATTGACAGTGGACCCAATACTGCAATAAACTTTACTGAGAAAGTGCATTTGGTACCTTCATTGACAAAGCCATTTGGAAGTTTTTATTTCTAATGAAAAGCTAAAATTAATGACCATGATTTCTTTGATGAACTAACTTAACAGTTGGAAGCTCAGAAAGCAAACTATCATCTGGGCAGAAGAATCTTAATTCAAAATTAAAGCTGATCGTTGTGGTTTTCTCTGATCTTATAAAGTGCTTGTGAGTGGTCTTCTCTTAAATACTTATCATATAACCAGCGCGAGATGTTTAGAGCATCTCCATGAGCTTTCACTATGAACAGGTTTCTACTTTCTTGCCATTTATTGGTAAGAGATATCCAATCCCTTCTCCAGTCTTCCAGTGCAAAGCTCTCACCTTCCACCAAGCTATTGATCATGTGCTTAAAATATAAAGCTGCCCTTGGTCTGTAGTAGTCTTGCAGAAGACCACTCCAGTACTTATTTCCTGTAACAACAAGATTTTTGGATGAAATAATTCCTGAAATTTGCAAATAATGCTAAGAAAATGAATTCTACTTGGTTCATACCATAATCTCGAAGCAGACTAGCCTCGGTGTCTGTATTATCAAACCACATTGTTAACTGAGTTCTTGCATTCCATTCAAACTGCATCATGGAAGCAGCATAAACATTACTCAGGTTATCAGACCATTTATGGCATTTGAGGACAACCAACAGAATGTAATAATAGTCGTCACCTGTTTCTCCTGTTCTAGATCTCTTGCTAGGTTCTTAGCACTTTCCAACCAAGGACCAAGCAGAAATCCATCATGGCTGGACAAAAGAGTGTCCAAGTCTTTGACAAGATCAAGGAAGTGGTGAGCACAGGAAGTTACTTGTGAGAGATTGCTTAGATGATACCCTTCAATGACCTTCAAGAATAGTTTGTTTGCGTACTTTGCTAGTGCCTGACGGGTAAGGTCCACAAGATCGTACCTATAATACAAAATATTATTATATGAAAGAACAATCATCTGAACCTATATTTCCATTTTATAATCTATACTTTGTTGCACCTCAAAATACTTCTCAAATTTTAATTGAAATTTTCAGAGAATTAAGTGATTTTGTGAGGGAAATGTCTAAAAAGTTAGAGACATGTTATACACAAGAATGTGTATATAAAATGATAACAATGTGATATATATATATATATATATATATATATATATATATATATATATATATATATATATATATATATATATATATATACGAATTTGATATCCTGTCTGACACCTCCTACACGATCGTGAGTGACATCCGACATGGGCGATCTGACACGGCCAAAACTCAATTATTTTAATCTCTCTCTCATCGGCATGCAACAACTTTTCTCTTTTTCCTCTCTCATCCGCATGCAACTTTTATCTCTATCTTCTAAAATTCTCTATTCTTTTTTCCTTTGATTGCATGTAACAATTACTGTAGTATGGTTTATAAAAACCAACACCAAGTGGTGTAGCTGCTACAACTGTTACATCGTAGGAGTTACTATATAGTAGCTGCTACAACTACTATATAGAAATTGCTACAATTCTAGCAACTACTCTACTACAATTGTAGCACCTACTAACATGTAGAAACTACTACACATTAGTTGTTGTGTAGTAGCTGCTACAATTATATAGTAGTTGTTACACATTGTAACAGTTGTTACGTTGTCGCAGCTATTATACAGTAACTGATTGTTGTATGCAATCAAAGGAGAGAGAATTTCAAAGAAAAAAGATAAAAGTTATTGCATGCAGAAAAAAGAAGAAAGAGAGAAAAGTTGTTGCATGTTGCATGCAAATGAGAGAGATTATAAAAATTGGGGGTTGGCTGCCAGATTGCCCAAGTCAGGTGTCGCCCACGATTCCCCACATAAGGTCGGGCAAGGATCGCTCACATAAGGTCGACAGGATATCATCTCTCTCTCTCTCTCTCTCTCTCTCTCTCTCTATATATATATATATATATATATATATATATATATATATATATATACACTACTTATGGAATTAACTCAATATTTCATTAACATGTCTTAGAGTTGACATGACCCCACACCCTTTTTGTACTCATTCTCGGATGTGCATACTAATAATGATTAGTTATTCTAAATCCGGAATTAACTTAAATTTTCTTTAACATGATCTTAGAGAAGATTAATGAATTGAGGCATAGGACAACTCTTTCCTTTACTTTTAATTCAATGTTCCAGGAAGCATTGTATTCTATTTCAAATTCTTCTCTCCATTGATGATGACCATATCTTCGAGATTGTTGTTCATGTGGTGGTGATGCTTAGTTCTTCTTTGATTATGCATCATTGGCGCACTCTTAAAGCACTACTAGCAGTAACATACACATTATGGCAAGGGCTCTTCTTTGTTGAGAAGATCACATCTTGACAATGCCCAACTAGACGCCTCCTTTCGCAAATTGACTTCGCCACCACGGTCGTCTCATGTTAGGTTACTTATACCTCGGATGCACCCGAGCTGTTGGCTCATTTTGTGTCATGCACATACTTCACTCACATAGTATGCCTCCATCTATCCTCAATGTTGTGCCTAAATACTTATTGTTCTGTGGTCCCACAAATGTCTCATGCAATCCTTTAATCTCTATAGAACTTGAGTCACCAAGCTGCCAACTTGAAGTGCTAATTTATGCTCCATGAGTTACTCCTACCACCTCAGTGCTTCTCATCTTGTAGTCCCTGGATTGCCTCATGAAAATTCTCTAATCTCCAGGGACTTCAAAGTCATTGCCTTGCCCATACCAAGTCATTATCAGCATCACTTGACCCCATCATGTCATGAGCTCTCCAAGCTCCATGTGTCCTATCAAGTCACTACACAAGCCTAACTTAAACCTTTTGCATGTATAAACATTAAAATTCAAGATCAAACTTGACCATTTGGGGCACAATGGCACCAACGACTTTTATTTTTTCTTGGAAATATGTTGTAGCTTACTGCTGCTCTATTTTGTATAATTTGTTTCCCTAATTTCTAATGGTAATATCTAAGTGAACTTGTAGCGACCCCAGCCTCTCTAGCCCCATCAGGCGGCTCTCTAGGTCGTGCCCTACGGTCTTCCCACACCCGGCGGTGGGTTTTTTGCCTTCCCCAGATTCGAATCCTAGACCTCCGGGACAAGTACTAAAGTTCCTTGAATCTGGTAGCCAAGTGAGCCACTCACTTGGCTACCAGATTCAAGGAACTTTAGTACTTGTCCCGGAGGTCTAGGGTTCGAATCTGGGGAAGACAAAAAACCCTCCGCCGGGTGTGGGAAGACCGTAGGACACGACCTAGAAAGCCGCCTGATGGGGCTAGAGGGGTCGTGTCACTACATAAAAAAAGAGCACCCCCGGCAGTGGATTTTTGTCTTCCCCAGATTCGAACCATAGACCTCCAGGACAAGTACTAAAGTTCCTTGAATCTGGTAGCCAAGTGAGCCGCTAACTTGACTACCAGATTCAAGGAACTTTAGTACTTGTCCTGGAGGTCTAAGGTTCGAATCTGGGGAAAACAGAAACCCACTGCCGGGGGTGGAAAGGTCCGTAGGGCACGGCCTAGAGAGCGCCTGATGGAGCTAGAGGGGTCGTGTCTCTACAGAACTACTTCGTTCACTCTTAATTTTTTTTTTAAATGAATTTGTACTACCATCTAACAACTTTGAATTAACCCAATCATCATCACCACTGTCATCATTGAGCACTATTTGTCCCAATTATTTATTAGGGTCATGAAAACTTATTCCTCCATTGAACAATGTGATCTATGTACGTAATAATGTTCAAATTAATTAAATCACTATTGATCAAATTAATTAAATCATTATTTAATGGACTAATGTACACTTTGGCCTCTCTACCTCTTACATCTTTTAGTCTTACACATTCAACTTTTCTAACTATAAAATATATTCGTTACTCGATAACATTTCAAGCTACTCTCATTTTATCCTCTATTGAAGAAAAAACTAATCCTGGTTAGAGGTTGGATATTGATAATTTTGAAATTTATCCCTTCAACAAACTTTGCACATTTATCTTGTTATATTTCTAAAAACTAAATAATATTAAAACAAATGTAATTTAGGATTTTGTGGATGTAAATTAGAATTGGATGGTTGAAAAGCAAATTTGATGATGCTATTTCAAGTATAGAAGTCAAAATGGGCTATTGAGTTCGTGTTCAAGTGGGAATCAATTTAATTTCATCTTGGACCAAAAATGAAGCTTCAACTGACGATTCTAGGGTTGAATTGGGTTGGTAACAAATTGAAACCGACCAACTGAGTTCAAATGACTTGGTTTATTTAGGTTGGGGTTTTTGGATATTCAAATTGTCACTCTTTTATCAGATCACACGAGCCTTCATCCTTCCTCTCTGTTCAGCATGACTCAACATCTGCAATCCTTCCCCCTCTTGCAAGCAAGAGAGGGAGAAGCTCCTCCCACAAAAGTCACTCTCTTCTCTATGTTCCTCTCTCAATCTCTTTCTTACAACCCATACAACCCAACCCTCAATGTCACTAATGACTGCAAAATGTTGAGTCACCTCAATCTGCCATAGGATGAACTCTACAGTTTTAAACCTCTTCAATAGTCATTGTGGCTTTGTTGGCTACTAGAGTTACAGTAGTTGCTCCGTTTCAGCCGCAACCTTTTTTGCCTCCCATCTCACTGTCATATTGGCATTGTTGCCTATCATACTGCTGCACCTGTCTTGCTACTATTGTTGTTTGTCTGACTGCCAGCACTATCATTGACCTTGACGAAAGGATTTGGGATTCCAATGTATAAGAATGATGAGGAAATTGATGTGTTGATAGGGAGGAGAGGCGAAGGAGAAATTTATACCAATGCTAAGGCAATTATCATACTCCCATGCTTTTTATCAATAAAAATGAACAAAGTTGGGCAACTCTGAAATGCAAAGGATTTGTGAAAAAAAATTATGGAACTGCATAGAGGAAACTAGACTTCAAGATAGCCAAGAGAGTCAAAATGAGCCAATTGTAAAAATTTCATCATATCATGTGAGATGGGGAAATAGTTAGTTAAATGCATAGAAGATTCAAGGAAAATCACAATGATCTTCTTGCACTTCGAGAACAGATTAGCAACCATGACTTGGTCCGATTCACTTTGAAGGAGTTCCCTTGGACATCTTTTTACCTCAATGGTGGATGCCTAAAATATTTCAAGAGATAAATGTTGATTTTTGATGAAATTTCAAATATTTATGTGTATGTGTTTAGTCTCACATTGCTAAGTCAAGAAAGGTGGAATGCCTTATATATCAATCCATTCCTACCATGTTTAGATGGCTTAGGGGGACCTACACGCATGCGCGGGTTGAGCCCAAACCAGGTGGTTTCAGGGGGTCTGGGCCGGAAATCCATAAACCGGGCGCGACGCACGCGATTATCGCGCGCAGGGGGGTTGCAAATCCCCAGCCTGTGAGCCTCGCGCTTGCAGGCGGCCCGGTTTGGTTTTGCAGATTTCGGTTCGGTTTGATTCCTAAACCAGTTTGGTTTGGTTTTATTTTTTCTATAAAAGGGGAAGGGGAAGAAGCAATTCACTCGCTCACTGCTTCTTCTCTTCTGCTCCTTTCTCTTTGAGCGAGAATCTCCTTTCTCTCTGAGCGATTCTCGATTCTTCCCTCTTTCGCCTTCTTCGGTTTTTGGTTCTTGAGGCTTCGCCTAGTGCGATTTGAGGTTGTCTCCGAGGGCAGCGTTCGTTTTGGAGTGCACCTACGAACGCAGCGTGGTTGTCGGATCTTGGGGGAGTTTTGCCGGGAGCCTTTGCACCGTAGGGCGGCAATCAATTCTCTAAAGACAGTCGGCACGCCGACGCTTCAACCGGATAACTATCCCTAACTCTGCGTTTTTCTTATCAGATTTCTGCATCTATATTTATTGTCTACTGCTTTGGTGCATGTTAAATATTGCTAAATTTATTACAATTTTAGAGAATTGATTGTACCTAAGTAGACATGTTAAATGATAGAATGTCGGGGTCTGATGAGGCTAGCGCCAAACCCGAGAGGTTTTCCGGGCAAAATTTCAAACGTTGGCAACAACGAATGAAATTTTGGCTTACTACGCTGGGGCTTTTCTCAGTTATAGAATCGAATCCTCCTTCACCTGATGAAGAAGAACCTGCCCGTAGTGCTTCTACTGAGAGGTTTAAACAGAGGGATTATCTCTGCCATGGGAGAATCCTGTCCGCCCTCTCAGACGCACTATTTGATGTGTACTGCTCTACAACCTCGGCCAAAGAGTTATGGAAATATTTGGATAAAAAATATAACTCCGAGGACTCTGGTTTAGAGAAATACACCGTGGGGAAGTTCTTAAACTTCAAAATGGTTGAGGGTAGATCTGTCATTGAGCAGACCCATGAATTTCAAATTTTGATTCACGGTCTTGCCGATGGAGAAATGCCGATACCCGAGAAACTTCAAGTCTTGTCTATCATCGAAAAGTTGCCTCCGAGTTGGGAAGATTTTGGCATGACATTTAAACACAGGAGAGGTAAAATCTCTCTTGAAGATTTAATGATTGCCTTAAATATCGAGGAAGAACATCGGAAGCAACATAAGGATGATGATAAGGGGATACCTATGGAATTTGCTCCAAAGGCAAATGTGGTGGTCTCTTCTGACAAGAACAAATTCAAAAACCAAAAAATAAAAAACAAAATGAAACCCAAACCAAAGGTTCAGAAGAAGCATGGGACTAGGCCGTGCTGGGCTTGTGGACAAGTTGGACATTTTGCCAAATTCTGTCCTGAACGGAAGGACAAGAAGAAGAACCAAGGCAATGTGCCCAACACCAAGGCGCAGGTCAATGTTGTGACTAGCACCAGCAATGGGTTCGTTTCCAGAACGGAAGGACTAATGTGCATTGTTGTGCTGATCGCTCTACCTTCCTTACTTATCAGGTAATTGAAGGCACTTCCGTAACCATGGGGAATCATTCTGCAGCCAGAGTGTTAGGGATTGGACGAGTTGACTTGAGATTTACCTTAGGGAAGGTCCTGTCACTGCATGAGGTGCATCATGTTCCAGCGGTCCGACGTAATTTGATTAGCGGGTCAAAATTAGTTCGTGCTGGTTATGAGCTAAACTTCAAATGTAATAAAGTTGTATTGTTACATTTAGGAACCTTTATTGGAAAGGGTTACCTTAATGAAGGTTTATTTAAACTCAATGTTGAAAATACGATTATCAATAAAATTAGTGATGTTGGTTGTTCTTATAACATTGAGTCTTATGATGTGTGGCATGATAGATTAGGACATGTTAATTTTCAAACTATAAAAAGGATGATGAATCTTGACATGATTCCTAAGCATGCCATAAATGATAAGAAAAAATGTGAAGTTTGTGTGCAATATAAACAGCCCCGTAAACCCTTCAAATCAGTTGATAGAAATTCTAATATTTTAGAATTAATTCATACTGACTGTTGTGAGTTTAACGGTTTAATAACGAGAGACCATAAAAGGTATTTCATTACCTTCATTGATGATTACTCTCGTTATTGCTATGTTTATTTGCTGAAAACTAAAGATGAAGCTTTAGATAAATTTATGATCTTCAAATTTGAAGCTGAAAATCAAACAAACCAAACCATTAAGAGGATAAGGTCTGATAGGTGTGGAGAGTTCACCTCAAACCTGTTTCAAAAATTCTGTCAAGATTCAGGTATAATTCATGAGGTCACTGCTCCATATAGTCCTCAATCTAATGGTGTAGCAGAACGCAAAAACCGAACCCTTGAAGATATGATTAATTCCATGATAGGAAGTTCTGGGTTACCCAACTTCTTGTGGGGGGAGGCTCTATACACTGCTTGTCATGTGTTAAATAGAGTGCCTATGAAGTCAAGGGATAAAAGCCCATATGAACTTTGGAAAGGTCGAAGGACAAGTTTGAAATACCTTAAAGTGTGGGGGTGCCTTGCAAAAGTGCTAGTACCTGAACATAAAAGGAAAAAACTTGGTCCGAAGACTGTAGATGGTGTCTTCTTGGGTTATGCTCAGAATAGTTCTGCATATAGGTTTCTGATTATTAAATCAGAAATTTCTGGAATAGATGCAAACACTATTGTAGAACTTCGTGATGCTACATTCTTTGAGGATATATTTCCTATGAAGACTAGAACACCTCAGTCTATCTCTAGTACTCCTACTAGAGATGACACTGCCTCCATAGAGGTCCCATTATCCTTAGTGGGTTACCTTCCTCAAGTCACTCTAGATTAGATGAATCTAGTGAATATACAGAATTGAGAAGGGGCAAGAGGCAACGTGTGTCTAAAGATTTAGGCCAAGACTTTATCACCTATAATATAGAAGGTGAACCTGTGACATATAGAGATGCTATGGCTTCTCCTGAAGCTAAGCACTGGAAAGAAGCAATTAAAAATGAAATGGACTCTATTATCTCTAATGCCACTTGGGAGTTAGTGGATTTGCCTCCTGGTTGCACCACCATAGGATGTAAATGGGTATTTAAGAGGAAGTTAAAACCTGATGGGTCAGTAGATAAGTTCAAAGCTCGCCTGGTTGCTAAGGGATTCAAACAGAAGGAAGGGATTGACTATTTTGACACTTATTCCCCTGTTACTAGAATTACTACAATCCGAGTATTGATAGCACTGGCATCCATATATCATCTTGAGGTCCATCAAATGGATGTCAAAACGGCATTTCTTAATAGAGATCTCGAAGAAGAGATATATATGGATCAGCCAGAGGGATATGTAGTTTCTGGAAGTGAGAATAAAGTCTGTAAGTTAATAAAATCTCTTTATGGTTTGAAACAAGCCCCAAAGCAATGGCACGAAAAATTTGATAGAGCTATGCTATCATTTGGCTTTGAAATTAATGACTCTGATAAATGTGTATATACTAAAATGAAAGGTGATAAATGTATCATTTTATGTTTATATGTAGATGATATTTTACTTTTTGGATCTAACCTTTCAATTATTAACGAGACCAAGGCTCTCTTAAGTGGTAAGTTTGATATGAAGGATATGGGTTGTGCTGATGTGATTTTAGGGCTGATGTTGACTCACTCAACTGATGGAATAGCAATTTCTCAGGCACACTATGTTGAGAAAGTGTTAGAGAAATATGGCTATAGCCACATAAAATCTGTAGTCACACCCTATGATCCTTCAAAGACTCTCCACAAGAATAAGAGTGGCGTGGCTGTGTCTCAATTAAGATATTCCCAAATAATTGGTATGTATTTGGCAAATTGTTCTAGACCTGATATTTCGTTTGCTATAACTAAATTGAGCAGGTTTACCAGCTGTCCAGACAGAACACATTGGGATGCATTAGACAGAGTACTCAGATACCTAAAGGGTACTATATCCTTGGGCTTGGGCTATGGGAGGTTCCCTGCAGTCCTGGAGGGATATAGTGATGCCAGTTGGATAGCTGACACCGCTAAGTGTAAAGGCGTTACTGGCTATGTTGTTACACTTGGAGGCGGTGCAGTTGCTTGGAGGTCTATTAAACAGACAATCATATCCCGTTCTACAGCTGAGGCAGAATTGTGTGCTTTGAATACCACAGTAACTGAAGCTGATTGGCTTAAGGGTCTTCTTACTGAGATTCCCTTGATTGTGAAGCCAATACCTCCTATTTCAGTGAACTGTGATAATCAAACAACAATAGCTCAGATTAGAAGCTCTAAGTATAACCAGAAACAGAAGAGACATGTACGAATAAGATTGAAGTCTGTTCGTGAGCTAGTGTCTCTCGGAGTGGTGTCATTGGACTTTATAAGTTCAAAAGACAATATTGCTGATCCACTCACAAAAAGACTTGATTCTGAGAAAATCAAGAGATCCAGTAAGGGAATGGGACTGAGGCCTATTCTGGTTTCATCTATAGCGGCAACCCAACCTATCTGATTGGAGATCCCAAGAAGTAGGTTCAATGTGGTATAAACAAGCTATAAGGGTGAATCATAAGCATAAATTGATTGAGATATAATCTCAAAGTTTCTCCCCTGGATAGATGCTTGACTGCTAGTAAGGATGAGCTTAAGGCTCTTAATGAGTTCGAGGTCTTTATGACAGGATGCTTGCAGTACATCCTTGGAGAACTCACCTATGTAAGTGTAACTGTGAGGCCGCAGTGTCGGGGGTCTAGGCAACTCTCCTTAACACTTATGAAACAAGATTCGGTGGCATGGCCGTAATGCACCAACCCAGAAGGATTCAACCGTCGCCTGTGATGAGTTGTTGCCAATTGATTTTCACATATTCAAGGTTTAAGTTCAAGACTTAGTTCACTTCAAACCTGTGTGAATAAGATTGGTTTACTTAGGTGAAAATTCAAACCGGAAGATATTTTCACTGAAAGCTCATTACGACAAAGCCTCAAGACCTGTTTTTCTAATTTTCCAAAAAATAATTTGAAATTTGTGGGGGATTGTTGATTTTTGATGGAATTTCAAATATTTATGTGTATGTGTTTAGTCCCACATTGCTAAGCCAAGAAAGGTGGAATGCCTTATATATCAATCCATTCCTACCATGCTTAGATGGCTTAGGGGGACCTACACGCATGCGCGGGTTGAGCCCAAACCAGGTGGTTTTAGGGGGTCTGGGCCGGAAATCCATAAACCGGGCGCGACGCACGCGATTATCGCGCGCAGGGGGGTGCAAATCCCCAGCTCGTGAGCCTCGCGCTTGCGGGCGGCCCAGTTTGGTTTTGCAGATTTCGGTTCGGTTTGATTCCTAAACCAGTTTGGTTTGGTTTTATTTTTTCTTTCCTTTTATTTATTATTTTATTTCTTTTTTTGAGAAATTGCGTCTTTCTCAGAATCGCACACGGCGCGACTCCTCGCGCATGGCCGCGACTCCTCAGCGTGAAGAGGCAAATTGTATGCCTCTTCGGATCTATAAAAGGAGAAGGGGAAGAAGCAATTCACTCACTCACTGCTTCTTCTCTTCTGCTCCTTTCTCTCTGAGCGAGAATCTCCTTTCTCTCTGAGCGATTCTCGATTCTTCCCTCTTTCGCCTTCTTCGGTTTTTGGTTCTTGAGGCTTCGCCTAGTGCGATCTGAGGTTGTCTCCGAGGGCAGCGTTCGTTTTGGAGTGCACTTACGAACGCAGCGTGGTTGTCGGATCTTGGGGGAGTTTTGCCGGGAGCCTTTGCACCGTAAGGCGGCAATCAATTCTCTAAAGACAGTCGGCACGCCGACGCTTCAACCGGATAACTATCCCTAACTCTGCGTTTTTCTTATCAGATTCCTGCATCTATATTTATTGTCTACTGCTTTGGTGTATGTTAAATATTGCAAAATTTATTACAATAAAAAACCAATTCCCTAGAATAACTATTTTGCAATTGACACTTCACAAAAGAATTAAATTGGAATATCAAGCAAAACAAAAGAAAAGAAGTGATATTTGTAGTTTATCAAGAAAGAAGGAATGTTCATCATTATCCTCGTCATCATCATTATCATTCTCATCATCCAGAATAATAAAGAAGAGGAAGTGGCATGCATGGTGAGGAAAATCTTGAGAAAGAGCAGCAATTTAAGCATAAATTATATACAGAGGATACTCAAAGTCAAAAGAAAAAAGAGGAGTAGAGTAGGATAGTGAAGTGTTTAAATTGTGGTCAAGAAGGGCATTTGGAAGATGATTGTCCAAAAATTATAGAAGGGAAAAGAGAAAGTCAAATAAAAGGTGGAGAAGAAAAAAATATCCTCTGAGCGAGTTACTTGGGATGGTACATCTTTATCATTCGAAGAAAAACAAGAGCAAAGGATAAAGGAAATTATTTGACACTGATGACAATAGATGATGGAATCTACACAATAACTGATAAGGATCTAGCATAGTGAAGGGGATGGTTCACACAAAAGTGACAATAAAATCAACTCTCTATTAGTTAATGAACTTTTTAAATACTATTCCTAGTTTATTGAATTTTTTAAAGAGGGCTACGGACAAATACAAAAAGCTCAAGGAAGAGTAAAAATCATAAAAATCATTAGAGGCCCAAATTAATTATCTACCGCCACCTTGTGTTCAATCACACAAGCAAGATCAAGTTAAGAAATCTGAAAATAAAAATCTCAAATCATAAGTGGATGATTGAAGAAAAGGCATTATAAAAATCTTCACATGAATCCAAGCACTTGGACATGATTATTGGGAGTTAATGAATCAACTATAGTAAAAGGCCATCGTGTCTTGCCAATACAGTTTCGGTATTTTTTTATTTATATATAGTAATTATTAAAAAAATATGTTTATTGTGTATAATTTAAAAATAAGTTATATATAGATTTTATATAAATTTTCAATTATTGAACATAATATTCTTAGAAAAAATAATTAAATATAGTTTTCTTTAAAGAATATAGATCTATCAATTACTCGAATTAAAATTGTACATCATAATCAAGGTTTAGGGTTTCGAACCGTTTCGCCCGAAACAGGCGAAACGGTTTCGTTCCGCCTGAGCGCCGAAACCGGCTCGACGACGCCTCCTGTTTCGACGCAGGCGTCAGCGTCACGCACGCGGCGACACGGCGAGTGGCGACAGCGTGATTCGTGGCGCGCGACAGACCGAATCGCGCAACAACGAACGCACGGCACGCGCGACAGTAGGAATCGATTCCGTCGGTGCGCCAGCCTGTCTCGCTGCCTTTTTTCGCTATAAAGGGACGGTGGATCGCCGGTGGTGAGCAGCAGCGAAGACAGCAGCGAGCGAAGCGCAGCGTGGAGGCGGAGACAGCAGCGAAGCTCGGCGGTGGCGGCGACAGGTATGATCAAACGATCTCCGCAGCTTCACCGGAGGCATTGCGGGACTCCCCGGTGTCGCCGGAGGAGTCGCCGGAAGCCTCGCCAGATGCTCCTCCATCTTCGGCGGAGACGCTGGACGTGCGGGTCGGAGACGCTGCGGGTCTCCAGCGACGTCGTCGGAAGCCTCCGGCGTCGCCGGAATCTTCGCCGGAGGCTGCTGGAGTCGTCGGACGAGCGGCTCCGGCGGATCTCCGCGCGCAGCCGAACGGCTCGGCGCCGGATTCGGGAAAATCAAGAAAAAATTCCTGATTTTCTCCGAAATTTGATTTAAAAAAAAATAAAACTGCTATATTTATTTAAATTCAGAATATCCTTTTTTAATTCAAAAAAATTAAATAGATTTATTTAAGGAATTTTGAATTTTCTTAAATTCAGAATATCCTTTTTTAATTAAAAAAATTAAATAGATTTATTTAAGGAATTTTGAATTTTCTAAATTTATTTTTCTGTTTTAAATATTATTTAAAAATTCTAAAAAAAAATTTAAAACCCCTAAATAAAATCTAAAAAAATTCAAAAAAATCATTTTATAATCTGATAATTATTTATTATATTTATTATTTTATATTTAATTAATATTTTAATATTTTTATCATTTTAAATATATATTATTTAAATAATTAATATTATTGTTCCAAGTTTACTTGATAAAAATGTGTTGTAGTAGATTACTTTAATGAAGTTGTCTTTTATAGTTTTATATATTTAATTTGTTTGTTTATAATGATAAAATTGTTCTTGACAATGATGACTATTATTTGAGCTAACAATGTGAATTATTCATAATTTTTTATAATACATAGGTAATGACACCCAAACAACAATCTGATCCAGCTTGGAGACACACACGCCGATTAGAGAATCGATTCCATTGGCAATGTTTACATTACGATATGATTGGACGAGGTGATGGGGTCACACGCCTAAAACAACATCTTGCTGGTGGATATCCAGATGTTTCAAATTGTCCAAAAGTTTCTCAAGAAGTTCGGCGTGCAATGAAAGAAAAACTTGAAGGTCAAAAAGCAATAAAGTATAAACAACAACGACAACGTGATCTTCTTGATAGTCGAATCTCTAGAGAGCCAATTTATGATGAATTTGAAGGTCATGGTGATGTTCCAAACGATGAAAATTTTTTAGCAGCTCTCAATGCCTCACGAACTCAATATGACTATGAGCAAAATATGCGACATAGAAGTGACTCAGCTGGTACTAGTAGAAGTGGCTCATCTACTGCACCGACATTAGGAAGGAGTGCAAGTGTTCGTAGTACTTCAACACAAAGTGGTATTGGTCGGTTTTTTTCTTCTATGGGAATGGGACGAAGACGTGCAGTTGATATTGATGATATTGATCCACTGGCATTTCCAGACCAAGCTAGCAAACAGACTAGGATTGATGATGCATACACAAAAGAGAAGAAGAAATCAAGCGGTAAAAGTATTGCAAAATTTTTTCATTTTAATCATATTCCTCCTAATGCAGCAAACAACACATACTACCGTAGCATGGTGTCCAACATCCAAAAATCTGGTCCTGGTATTTAGCCTCCGACTGCATATGAAATTGCTGGTTCATATTTAGATGAACAAGTGGAGGAGATAAAAACATGGTTCCTATCATGCAAAAAGCAATGGAGCTTATATGGGGTTACGTTGATGTGTGATGGCTGGACAGGACCTACACGGATGAGTATTATCAACTTTCTACTATACTGCAATAGAAAGGTGATATTTCATAAATCTATTGATACAACTACAGATTTTCATGATGCACCCTACATATATCATTTGATGGATAGTGTAGTTCAAGAGATAGGTGTAGATTATATAGTGCAGGTAATTACAGATAATGGTGCCAACTTTAAGAGGGCTGGAGAATTATTGGAGCAAAAGTATCAAACATTATTTTGGACATCATGCGCAGCACACTGTATCGATTTGATGATGGGAGATATTGGTAAACTCGATATAGTGAAGAAGGTAGTGAAAAAAGGTCAATCTTTAACAAAATTCCTCTATAATCATCATTGGGTTCATGGATTAATGAGGAAATTTATCAATGGTGAGATTCTACGACCAGGAGCGACTAGGTTTGCCACTCACTTTCTCCTGTTAAAATCGTTGAATCAAAAAAAAGTTGGATTGAAATCCATATTCTCTTTTGAGGATTGAGAAGTCTCTCGATATTCTAACACAACCGAAGGTAAAGAAGTGCAAAAAATTATTATATCTGTTAGATTTTGGGACTATATTGCAGATATTCTTCTAGAAATAGAACATTTGTACGTTGTTCTACGTAAAGTCGATATGGACAGGAAGCCACAAATGGGCAACGTTTACCGCTTAATTCATGAAGCAAAAGAGGAAATTAAGAGACGTCTTCAATCACCAACCAAATATCAACATTACATTGATATAATCAATACAAGATGGGACGATCAAATGGGAAAATATATTCATTTAGCAGGTACGTATTTTTTAATAAAGAATTTCTAATATTGTTATTAATAATTGAATTTTTATATGTTTAATTATTGCAGGTTATTATCTCAATCCGGCATATCAATACCGTTATAATCTTAGCACAAATGATGATTTATTACAATCCCTCAGACATGTGATATCAAGACTACAAACAAATAGAGAATCAATTGCTGAGACTATTAATGAAAGCCGATTATTTCGAGAGGCATATGGTTCTTTTAGTGATCCTATTGCAGTGTCATGCAGATATAAAATGGATGCAGGTAAATATAGTAAAAATTATTATTAATTATTGTCAGCAAATATAAATATTATTTTAATTTTGTTCTTATTTATCTTACAGCTGAATGGTGGTTACAATATGGAGGATCGGCTCCAAATTTGAAAAAGATTGCAGTACGAATTCTCTCACAGACAACATCCTCAAGTGGTTGTGAAAGAAATTGGTCAACTTTCTCCCTCATTCATACAAAAGTAAGAAATCGTCTTTCTTATCGTCGATTGGAGAAGATGGTCTATGTTCATTATAATATGTGTCTTCAATTAAGAGCAATAACAGAAGAAAATGAAGAACAAGAGGCTGGTGATGTAGACCCATTTGATATTGGATTTGTCCAAAATGAGAATGATCCAATGATGGATTGGTGGAGCGCTGTTGAGGCTGAAAATCCATTACTTGATGAAGCAGGAGACCCACCACGACCATCTCAATTTCTTACTCAACAGATTGAAACAATACAAACTACAGGAGATATCAGGGAGGGAGAAGATTATGATGAAGCTTTTGATCAAGAATTTCGATTTTCTGGATCTCGATCAAGACATTTTCAAACATCCCAAACCCAACCAAAGATCATAGATAAAGGTAAAGCTCCTGCAGTTTTTACTAAAAAGAAAGAAAAAGTCAAGCCTCCTGCTTTTACAGGAAGGGGTCAATTGAGAATTAGAGAAAATCCACTTGATGCAATTGATAAGCAAGAACATGATGACAGTGATGAAACATCACCTTCTGATACTGTAGTCCGACGAGAAGTTAATAGCAGTGTAAGTACTCATGTAAGTGATGATAGTGGCGATGCATCTGGTGGTCAAAATTATGACCCCCCTACTCAAGCACCGGAGCCATGGTCATGTGAGGCAGATTACACACATACAACTCAAGATGATGATCATGGAGCTAGACCTATTCAATATCAACGTCGAAATAAGGATGGCAAACAAAAGAAAGCTCACAATTACGGTGATATGCGACAGAGTTTAGCTGACATTGATTCTGGTCGAAGTTCATCATACTCTCAGCCTTCTTATTATAACTCTGATGCATCATATGGTGATCCATCATACCACAGTTCAGAGGCATATGTTTATCCTTATCCTTATCCTGTGCCTGTACCCGTTCCGATTTCAATGGTGCCAGTTCAAGTCCAACTTCCAGTGATGAATCAAGACACGCTGATGGTCATGTGGAGAAATCAGTATCAATATTCCATGTCATGGGATGCTTATTTAATTTGGGCGTTACAGAACTATGGAATTGATCTAAGCAGAATGCTACAAGAACCAATGTCTTCATCTGATTCACGTCACTCCTTTTGGTATTAGTTAGGTAATATATTGTAATGTATCAATTTTATTTCGAGTTATGGTAACATATTGTAATGTATCAATTTTATTTCGAGTTATTGATAGATCAATTTTCTTTAAAGAAAGTTATATTTAATTGTTTTCTTAACAATATTAAGTTGTTTAATAATTGAAAACTTATATCAAATCAACATACAACTTATTTTTAAATTATACACAATAAATATATATTTATCTAATAATTATTATATATAAACAAAAAATACCGAAACCATATCGGCACGAAACGATACTATACCGAAACCGTATCGTTCCGGTCTGGGACCGAAACATCGGCACGGGTCGAAATTTAAAACCTTGATCATAATATCTTACTAATACCAAAAGGACAGATGGAAACTTGAAACAATTTCATAAGAATATTAATTTAAATGGAAAGCAATCTTCTATAACATATTTTTATAAAATAAACGTGAAATAATTTCCTAAGAATATTAATTCAACTTTCTCAATTTAGAAGGATCAAAAGTGTACAAAATTATAAGTCTTTTATTAGGAATTATAAACTTGACAACATACCTTTATCAAAATTTTTGAAATAAAGGACAGATAATATCTAAGACAAAAATATATGTTTCATATGTTTAAGAAACGAGAATCCTAAAAGTAAAAAAACTAAATATGTTAATATTCATTGATCTAAATTTAAAATTAATTCTATTATAAAAAATATATTATCTATAATAAGTATATAAATTAACAAAAAGTTGTTATTTTATATATAATAATTATATAAATTAACTATTTATTCATTTAATTGATTATTAATTTAAATAATATATATTTTAAATAGTAAAAAAATAGAATATTAATTAAACACTAAAACAGTAAAAAATACAAAATAATAGAAAAAATATCAAAATATAATTTTTTAAAAAAATCAGAATTTTTAAAAAAATTTAAATGAAATTTAAAATAATACAAAATTAAAAAAATTAAAAATATAAATCTGAATTACTATAATTTTTAGAATTTTTAAATGAAATGAGAAACATTAAAAAACAAAATTTCAGAATATTAATTAATACAATTTATTATTTTTTTAAAATTTGAAATATAATATTTATATATTTTATTGGGATAATTTAATTAGCATTTATAAAAGTCTATTTGAAATATCATACATACCTTAGGAATTGTTTAAATTAATTAAATCGAAAAAAAACATTTTTATCGAGTTTTAGGGTGGTCGGCGGGCCACCTTCGGCATGCATCGTGGAAGCTTCTGGTGACGCCGAAAGCATCCTGTGACATTTCTATCGTCGTGGGAGGTGCCCCATGACGCTTCCGGTGCCACGAGAGGCATCTTGCTACACCAGACCTTTTGATGTCGCAGGAGGCTTCTAGCGGCACCGTAAGGGTCCCGTGACTTTCGGCAACCCCTTCGGCGCCGCCTACGAGTTGTCCTTCTGTCGTGCAATTAATTGATCACAATGTCGTGACAGAAGGAATCAAATCGATTCCTTCTGTTGTGCGTGTTGTCGCAAACGCACACGGGTGACAGCAAAATCATCGCACGTCAAATGTCGGTTTCTCTCCTCCGCTAACGGAACGGTAAATATCGTTCGTGCTGGGTGGAACGTTATTTCCCTCTTTGTTTAGGATACAAATTAAAAGCAAAAAAAAGACCAAATCATCCCATATAAACAATCTAAGACCAAAATAACGATCCACATAGCCCATCTATAAATGAAATTAAAAAAGTCAAAAGATCCTTAGGAAATAGATTCCTAAGAAATAGCTAATTGTCCCGTGTTGAACGCTCCATCCACTACAAAGCTCTTTCCTAAGGCATAGAGATTCCTTCTTGCTAACTAGTGGCTTTGAAGCCTTATCCCAATACTTCTTTTGAAGATGTGGTTTCTACTTGAACTGTAGGGGTGACTCGCTGAGTCATAAATTCTGATTTAGGGGTTTAAATTTATATGTCAACATTGTTTGTTTGTGTTATTTCTTATTTCTGCTCTAAAGTTTTGATACTAAGAATACACATAGCACATGCACATTTAATGGTTTTATTGTTTCTTCTTATGCGAGAATTTTAATTTAGGTATGTTGTCTATATACCCCTTCCCAAGCACGACTTGCCAACTAACTAATCGACCCTAACACTATATCTGTCTATAATTAAAACAAAATTGCATTTCACCTTATTCTTATAAAGCAGGTAAGAAAAAAACATTTCTATTATTTGAGTTCCTCTTAATTTTCTAAAGTTTATTAAATAATTTAGCTAACTTATACCTTTATCTCCCAGATTCCAAACTAAAAATCTGGATGGAAAAACCAAGGATAATCAAGCATACATCCGGTACTACATACTATCTAAACCTATGAGTTCGAATAATAACCTTATTTTCTAGAATCACATGCTTGGAATTTGCTGCTAGTTGCTAATTTTCGATTTCCTTTCCAAATGGGTTTAATCATAGCAAGTCCTATATATATATAGAAAAAATAGATACTAGCCATATGCAAACTTAAAACAAGAACACAAGTAGGTGCTGAACATCTAACTATATCACCACAAGCTTTATGGTTAAGTAAATGAAATACATACTACCTGAATGTGTGGGAATCCACTACTTCATCTCCATTTTCTAAAAAAAGAACTAATGCGTTTATGACATCAGACACTGAATACCATAAATGTGGATGCTCATAAGAATCAGTTGATTCCTTCATTTGTCTCCTTTTTAATATGTGTCCTCTAAAATACTTTCTTCCTGATAACTCCGGTATTAAGATGACAGATGGATCAACATCTGGAAATGCAACAATAACATCTCTGTTTTTGTCCTGTTATCAAGCCAAAAAATGTATAAAAAATATGTACAACTTTTACTGAGAAAGCAAAGTCACGAGTACAAAATAGATGGTATTTGAACACCACTTTCAGAGGCAGGACACTAATAACTAATTTCCAAGTCAATATACTAAACCCCTATGCATCAACTTTACTAATAGAATATTTGATGTCAGAAATTGTAATGCATGATGAATCTAGAGTTGAGTCAAAGACAAAATCAGGGGAATAGCCAAAACATCCAAAACAAACAATGAACCAACTCACGTAAGCACCATCAGTGCAATTATAGAGAGTATGATACAATATCTGCCAAGCCTCTTGTAGACCTGAAACATTTTTTCCATATCTCCTTGTTGCATATTGGTCAACCCACACCTACAGAATCAACAAACCAAGTCAGGATTTCATTAATGGGCTGAATCTATTTTTTGTATAATAATTAATGCAATCTTGTTAGTAGATACTATTGCTATTAGACAATAACTACCTCATGTATGAATATACATGTCAGTTTTCCAAAGAAATCAAAACAAAAAGAAGCATCTAAAGTATAATCATTGTAATGACCAAGAATAACCTAACTTTGGAGCAGAAGACAAGATGTTAGATCTTCATGGATTAGTTAATAGAAGAGAATGGGAATCTTCTTATGGAAGAATAAATGAGAAGAGAGGATGAAAGAGAGATTATTTGAGATTAAATTTTCCTTCTATGCTGTCCAACATTTAATATTAATAGAGATATTGTTTTGAGATCTTCTCAATAATGTTGGACAACTTATCAATGAGGTGTTTCCGTATTGTTTTTGTCATCTGCCATATGGAGCTTATATAGTTTTCTCCTGAGATGGTAAATAAAACTATGAGCCATATATTATTATTTCAATCTTTATATGATGCTTCTGTTGCAACATTACTGCTCCCGAGGCTATGGTGCAGTAATTATAAAGTTAGTACAAATTAGATCACCTCTATTTTGGTCCTGCTAAATGCACACAAAATGTACTAGTGTAATTCTATAACCAAGATAAACCACACCTAATTACACTACAACCATCCCAATGGTTTGTCCAACTCCATCTCGGTTGTGAGCCTCTACTTATACTCTGCAAGGGACTGATAACATGATCTTCTGTGCGTCACCAAACACCATGTTATCTACAATGCAAAGTATCAGACGGTTATGCACATACTAATATATACATGCATCAGTGTTGTTGTGATTCTCTTTCAAAATGTAGATGTTCATAGAAAAAGACAATTCTTTTAGTATATATCCTAGCAATCTCCCACTTATACTCAAAGACTCTGCTGTCTTTCCAATGCCAAACATCTGACTCCCATATCTTCCACATGCCGATCAAAAGCTCTTGCCGGAAGGGCGTTAGTGAAAGGATCCGCTAGGTTGTCCTCCGAAGAAATCTTGCGACAGCTATTTCTCATCGATTTACGATTTCTCGTATCAGGTGGTACTTACGCTCTATGTGTTTACTCACCTTATGGGCTCGTGGTTCTTTCGAGTTTGCAACTGCACCACTGTTATCACAATAAATTGTGATAGATCTGGGCAAACCAGGAATCACATCCAAGTCCATCATGAAGTTCCTGAGCCATACAGCTTCCTTGGCTGCTTTTGAGGCTGCCACATACTAAGCTTCCATGGTGAAGTCCGCCACGCATTTCTACTTGACACTCCTCCATACTATGGTTCCACCTCCTAAAGTAAACATAAACGTTGAGGTAGACTTACTTTTGTCCCTGTCCGATTGGAAATCTGAATCCGTATAACCCACAGGGATTAATTGGTCTGCCCGATAAACCAGCATATAGTCCCTAGTTCGTCTCAGGTACTTCAGTATATGCTTTACTGCAGTCCAATGTCCCTGTCCAGGGTTACTCTGATATCTACTAACCATGCCCACGGCAAAACAGATATCTGGTCTCGTGCACAACATAGCATACATGAGGCTTTCTACAGCCGATGCATAAGGAACTGCCTTCATTTCCTCAATCTCCTTTGATGTTTTCTGTTGGATAGAAGAAGAAAGAAATATAACCAAAAATCTCTTATTTATGTGCAATGAAGAATACAATATATATAGGTGTTTATGAGGACTTAGTCAATTGACCAATTCTAAAATTAATTCTAAATACAATTCTAAAGACATGTTAATTATGTCATATAGAAAAGCCTGCAAAACCCTAATGGCACAAGATAAAAAGACCTAATTACCCCTGCAACTCACAACACTCCCCCTCAAGTTGAACATATATATCAAACATGTTTAACTTGTTAAGGGCAAAATTAAACATAGCTTGGGGTATAGCTTTTGTAAACATATCAGCAAGTTGGTCCTCAGATTTGACATAGGGCAAGCATAACTCTCCAGAATCAAGTCTCTCCCGAATAAAGTGGCGATCAATCTCGATGTGTTTGGTCCGATCATGTTGGACTGGATTATTTGCAATATTGATTGCAGCTTTGTTGTCGCAGTACAGCCTGAGAGGTAATTCAGCCTTTAACCCCATGTCTTCTAATAAAAAACTCAACCATAACATTTCTGCAAGACCATGTGCCATGGCTCGATACTTTGCTTCCGCACTAAACCGTGCACAAACACTTTGTTTCTTACTTCTCCAAGTTACCAAGTTTCCTCCTAAAAAGGTGCAATAGCCAGAAGTAGATCTTCTATCATCTCTAGAACCAGCCCAATCAGCATCAGAATAACATTCCACCTTCAGATTACCACCTCCCTTAAACAACAAGCCTTTTCCGGGACATGACTTTAAGTACCTCAAAATCCTGTCAACGGCCTTCATGTGGATAGTTTTAGGAGCATGCATGTACTGACTCACTACACTAACAGCGTAGGTAATGTCAGGCCTAGTCATAGATAAATAGAGTAATTTTCCAACCAACCTTTGATACGTTCCCTTTTCCAGATTTGTAAGATCTTCCCCATTAGAACTAGTAACATCATGATTTACTTCTATAGGAGTCGATGCTGGCCGACAACCTAACTTCCCTGTCTCCTTGAGCAAATCCAACACATATTTTCTCTGACATATATATATTCCCTCCTGAGATTGAGCAACTTCAATACCAAGGAAGTACTTCAATAGTCCAAGGTCTTTAATTTCAAACTCTGATATTAACTTGGACTTAAGAGCCTGGATTTCAACCTCGTCATCACCTGTGATTATCATATCATCAACGTAAACCAAAAGAATGGTAGTTTTGTCCTCTTTCCTCTTCACAAAGAGTGTATGATCAGCATTCCCTTGTCTAAAACCAAACAATGCCATGGCTTTGCAGAACCTATCAAACCATGCTCTGGGTGATTGTTTAAGTCCATACAAAGCTTTTATCATCGGCAGACCTTCCCTTTTGTTTCAATACCAGGAGGTGGTAACATGTAGACCTCTTCATGAAGGTTACCATTCAAAAAAGCATTTTTCACATCTAGCTGAAATAGCGGCCAACCATACTGGGAGGCAAGAGAAAGAATCACCCTGACTGATTTGAGTTTTGCAACTGGAGCGAAGGTCTCCAAGTAATCCACCCCATATGTTTGAGTGAATCCCTTGACAACAAGTCTAGCTTTATATCTGACCACGTCACCCTCTAAGTTATACTTAATAGCATAGACCCATTTAGAACCAACCAAGTTTTTCCCCTTTGGAGGATCTACTAATTCCCAAGTACCATTCTTATTAAGAGCATCCACTTCTTCATTCATTGCTTCCAGCCACCTTGAGTCCCTTACAGCTTCATAATAAGAAGAAGGTATAACATGATTTGATAGCTGTGAAACAAAGGCATGATATGAAGAAGACAAACGAGAATAAGAAACATGGTTAGAGATAGGATGTTGAGTGCATGACCTCACCCCTTTCCTAACAGCAATTGGAAGATTCAGCTCATTCATATTCAGGGGTGCGATTGGTTCAAGCAATAAGGATACAGGATCAGGAGCCAGAGCATCCGATTCAGCTAGCCGATTAGTAGTAGGTCCTTGCTTATGTCTTCGTCGCTTGTAAGTAATAATTTCTTGTAAAGCCTGCGAGCCCAGTAATGGAGCATCCAGTAGTGAAGCATCATCTTTTCTATTTTCCATGACATCCAATGAAATAGGAGTAGGAACCACTTGAGGTACAAGGGAAGAAGAGGTAAGATTCTCCCCCTGGGGACGAGTCTGGGAAGAATAATAGGACTCGGACTCAAAAAAGGTAACATCCTTCAAGACATACCTTGTCCTAGTAATAGGATCAAAGCACTTGTACCCTTTCTGGCAAGTGAAATACCCTAGAAAAACTCCCCGTATAGCTCGAGGATCAAGCTTAGAGGTCTTGGGACCAAGAACATGAATAAAACAAAGGGAGTCAAATACCCGAGGTGTAAGTGAGAACAACGTGGTGTCAGGACGAAGAATATTGAGAGGACACCGGTACCCTAGACCTTTTGATGGTAGACGATTAATGATATAAGCTGCTGCAAGGATAGCATCAGCCCAGAAATATTTGGGTAAGTGGCGCTGAAATAATAATGCACGAGCTGTTTCAAGGATATGACGATTTTTCCTTTCAGCCACTCCATTTTGCTGTGGTGTGTAGGGACAAGATGACTCATGAAAAATTCCTAAATCCTCTAGAAAGGTATTTAGAGACTGTGTAAAGTACTCCCGTGCATTATCAGATCGAAGAGTTTTCACTTTTGTGTGGAATTGAGTTTCAACCATTCTGCAATAATGTTGAATGAGTCGAGGAACTTCGTCTCTGCCTTTCATCAAATAAAGCCATGTACAATGAGTGTAATCATCAATAAAAGAGATAAAATATCGGTAGCCATCCAAAGAAGGAACAGGAGAGGGACCCCACACATCTGAATGAACAAGGTCAAACGGAGACGAACTTTTATTCATGGACTCAGAAAAATGAGTTCTACAATGTTTAGATAACTGACAAACTTCACATTGAAGAGACTCAAGAGAAACAGAGGAGAAGAGACTAGGAAATAGAACCTTCAAGGATCGAAAAGATAGATGTCCCAAACGAGAATGCCATAATAAGATTTCTTGATGCTTATTTTCTGAACACTGAGCTGTAGACTTCAGAGCAGATGTTGTTCCAAGATGATAGTAATAAAGACCTCCTACTTCACGGCCAGTCCCAATCGTTTGCTTGGTCTCGAGATCCTGAAAGACACAATGATCAGGGAAAAAGGTTACTGAGCAGTGTAGTTGTTTAGTAATACTACTAACAGAAAGTAAATTACAAGAAATGGAAGGGACATGAAGTGCAGAGGATAGGATAAAGTGATCTGCCAGTTGTATGGAACCTTTACCAGCAACAGTGGCTTTGGTCCCATCAGCAATAGTCACTTTATCCTGCCCAGAAGACAAAGAGTAAGAAATGAAGGAATTAGCAAGATTTGTCATATGATCTGTAGCTCCAGAGTCAATAACCCAGGGGCTATAAGATCTTGACGCAGCAATACTTAACTCCAGGTCACGAATACCTGTATGCGCTTGAGACGAATTAGTAGAGACAGAGGATGAAGTCTGAAGCCGTGATAAAAGGTCCTGAAGATTAGCAATATCAGCAGATGACAACTTAATATTAGAAGGTACCGAAGAATCAGTAGTCTCCCCATCCACTAATTTCTGGGCAACAATATTTCCACGACTAGGCGCCTTCTTGTCACTGTATTTGAATTTTTCAGGTTTTTTTCTGGATATTTCTCCCAACAAAAATCTGAATCATGATTAGTCCTCTTGCAGTGCCGACAAAATTTTCCACCTTTTCCTTTTGTTCCCCCAGACTTGAGTTTGTTAGAAGAACCGACAAAAGCAGATGTCTCTCCAATTGGAGTACTTGCTGCAGAGATATTACCTTTGGTGTTCATGGTCCTTCTCCTGCCTTCCTCACTTAGAATTTTGTAGTAGACTTGTTCTAGAGAGGGAGTAGGATCAATATTAAGAATTTGCCCTTTTAAATTTTCAAACTCTGCATGAAGCCCATCAAGAAACTTAATGATTTTGTCCTTCTCCAGAAGCTTCAAATATCTCTGATGATCATCAGTAGAAATCCAATTGTCCATCCTGTAGTAGTCAAACTCATCCCATAGCCCTTTTAGAGCAGCAAAATAATTTGTGACAGACATAGAACCTTGCTCAAGTTTAAAAATTTTACTACTTATCTGATAAGTACGCAGCATATCATGTTTGCGTTCGTACATCTGCTCCAGTGTCCTCCACATATCAACAGCTGTTCTATTATGAAGAATGACTTGTTTGATGCCAGAGCTAACAGAATTAAGTATCCAAGTCATTACCAGAATATTGTCACGCCTCCAAGTACGAAAGTTAGGATCTTTTTCATCTGGTTTCACTCTAGTACCATGAAGAATATCAAGTCTATCATGGCCTTCTACATAAAGTTCAACAGCAACTGCCCACGATGCATAATTTGTCTCGGTCAATTTTTCCGAGGTTATTTGAAGATCAGTTCCTCCCGTTCCCGTCATTGTGAAAATTAGTTGTACCTGTCCAGAAGACGCTAAAGGATCTGTAGACATCCCAGAACTTTCTCCGGATGTGTCTGCCATACCAATTCACAAGAAGGAAGAGACGTGGAGGCTCGAGATGCCAAGGGATGTTTCGGCCAGAAGAAAGAAAAGAAAAAAATTGAGGCTACTGGAAAAAAATTGGAGGCTGCTGAAATAAAAAAAAACCGTGGAGGCTGCTGAGAAAAGCCGACTTGTTGCTATTACGGAGGCTGCTGGAATATCTGACCAATCTCACCCAGCGGTGAAAAAATAAAAACAAATGGAGGATGGCTCGCGAGAAGTACCCTGCCGCCGCGAGAAGAAGACGCCAAGCAGCGAGAGTCGCAAGGTGAAGAAGGCGCCTGGGCTCGCGCGTCGCGAGGGTAGGGCAGTGCGAGAAGCAGCGCAAGAAGAAGGCGCCTGGGCTCGCGCGTCGCGAGAGAAGACGCCACGCCTTGATGAAGAGGCCTGGGCTCGCGAATCGCGAGGGAAGATCCTTCGAAGAAGAAGCCTTCGCAGAGGAAGCCTTCGCGAGAGAAGAGCCGCTGAGCTTGCGAAGTCTGCCTGCCGAGAAGAGAAGCACCAGTGCTCCCGAAGACAGGCTTCACTCGCCGTTCGCGAGGAGCAGCCGGCGACGTCGAGTTCACGTCGAGAAGAAGAGGCTGAGCAGAAGATCACGCAGCTGGAGAAGGTCGTGCAGCACTGGTCGCGGCGCGCGTGCGCGAGGAGTTCTGAGTCCGCGCGAGAACAGCGTCGAGCGAGGACGCGTCGAGCGAGGACGACGTTGAGTGGTTTGACGCGAGGAGTTCTGGATCTTGTGCGAGGACGACGTCGAGCGAGCGAGGACGGCGTCGAGAGATTTTGGAAAATCAGAGACACGCGCCGCGCGAGGAGAGAAGGGAAAAAAAAGGAAAATTAGGGTTGGGACAGAACTTGCTCTGATACCATGTTGGATAGAAGAAGAAAGAAATATAACCAAAAATCTCTTATTTATGTGCAATGAAGAATACAATATATATAGGTGTTTATGAGGACTTAGTCAATTGACCAATTCTAAAATTAATTCTAAATACAATTCTAAAGACATATTAATTATGTCATATAGAAAAGCCTACAAAACCCTAATGGCACAAGATAAAAAGACCTAATTACCCCTGCAACTCACAACATTTTCGAACACATATCTTTAGATAGAGGAACTCCATGCCTGAAAGGTAGAAATCCTTTCTTAGAGTTTTCCATGTTAAAACGAGTCAGGACAGTATCTATGTATGAAGTTTGGGATAAGCATAACATCCTTTTCAGGCGATCCCTTATGACCTTAATCCCAAGGATGTGTCCCGTTTCTACCAAGTCCTTCATATCGAACTGTTTGGACAACCATACCCTTACGTCTGACAACACTTTGGCATTGTTGCCAATGAGCAAAATGTCATCTACGTAAAGTACAAGAAACACCACTACATTTCCGTCATATCTCTTATATACACATGATTCATCCGAACTTTCAGCAACTTGATCCTCAACCGGAAACTTGATCTTCTGGTGATAGATCAAGACCACAACTTAGAATAAGCTGAAAGCTGGTCTCCCCAAAATGGCATTTTATGACGATTGGGTATCCACCACCATGAAGAGAGTCCTCATCCTCTGCAAGATATAATCTCCCAGAGACAAGAAAAGAGAAATTTTCCCCAACGGTTACATCCAATGTCCAGTGAAGCCGAACAACGGTGTTGAGACAGGCCACAACTCACCCTCATCTACCTACATCTAACCTCGGTTTATTATGGAGTACAATCTCTAAATCCCGATATAATAACGAGCACATGTAATTAGTATTTTATTTTTTAATTTACCAATGGGCAAGATTTATTCTGCTAAATCGATAGGCCCGGTAAGTTGAGAAATAATATTATTTACATGGTATGTCGTTGATTATTGACGGAATATATGTCCTGGTGAGTCGGGATAATGATACCCCCTTGATGAGCTCATAAGGTTCATTATATTAAACCCTGCAGGTGGATTTGATCCAACATGATGCAAATAAAGAAAGTGTGTGCGCAGCGAAAAATAAGGCAAACGAAAAGATAAAACACAAAACAACACACCGAGATTTACTTGGTTCGGAGCCTTCAACGATTCCTACTCCAAGGCCTCGGTCCGTTGGACCTTTTCGAGGGGCAATCCACTAATATCCTCTACCGGTAAACTCCCAGTAAAGTGATCGAGTATAGATGAATAACCGAGAAGTGTAACAACCCTACATATTGAAAGTACACAAATAAAATTTACCCAACACAGTAGTAGATTTTTTATCGCATTCGAGTGTTGGTGTCATCTTCCGATAGCTGTCGGTCCTAGTCGAGTCGTAGCAAAGCCACATCATGAAGACTTGGAAGTAGAACGATAGTGAGAGCTTGAGAACGGAGTGTAAAAGATTGATACGAGCTCTCGGTCGAGGACTGCTTATAAAGGCCATTGGAGGCGTCTCAGTTCCCAACTCAAGCACCTCAGTTGGAAGTTCAATCAGATACGAACATGGCACAGCTTATCCACTCTGAAGGCACCTTTATTCCGACCTGAGGTGCCTCAATTCCCAACTGAGGCGCCTTGGCTCCAAGCTGAGGTGCCTTCGACCGTCGCAGCTCATATCTCCAACAGCAACTACTTGGAGGAACCTTCATCCATTGAGGGCGCCTCCAATCCCAATTGAGAGGTCTCAGGTCCCACCTGAGGTGCCTCGGATAATGTTCATCCAAGGCAAATTTTATAGAAATAACCTTGCAAAACAAAGTGAGTCCGGAACAATATTTTCCTTGTAAAACAAAGTTAGCATAAGTATAGAATAGGAAAATTAAACTTAGTATTAAATAGACCCTGCCTTCCCAAGACCAGGGTCTAGTCAAAGGCCTCAGCTTAGAGCTCCAAAATGGTTCTAAGCTGGATCGCGCCTAAAAGTCTTATCAGGGACTCGTCGTAACCGAAATTCGCTCCTCTAGTGACATACCTTACTTACCTGTCAAACATCTAGTTCTCTAGACCTGTTTGGACTTTTTCTGGTCTTGCTTAGTGCCTGATCAACCTGATGCACTAAGACTTACCTGCAATACTGAGCCGATCGACCACGGGCGGTGGATCGGAAACCACTCGGTCGTACATTACCTAGGGTTACTCTAGGATTTTCTCCTGCTTAGCTTCACTCACTAGGACATCCATTGTCTGGATTCACTGACTAAGACTTCCACCACCTAGCTTCACTCACTAGGGCTGAGCTTCACTCACTAGGGCCCAGCTTCATCACCAAGTCTTCCCTTGCTTAACTTCCAGTTAGGACTAGTCACTTGGAAGACTTCTCACCCCCTTGCCTAACTTCCAGTTAAGACTAGTCGCTTGGTAGACTTATCATCTCTAAACATCTAAGTCTTGTTTGGATTTAACCCTTTGGTCAAATTAGACCAAACTCAGGTACATTATCAAACATCAAAACCCTAGATGATGATTGCACCAACAGTATTCACTGGTATCCTCTAAGTTGGATTCCACAACCCCTTTTTCCTCTATTTTGGTAAGAATTCTGATATCCTCTAAATCAGACCATCAAAATTGTCATAAAAAACTCACATTATCCTTCATTTGATTGCATGGTATTATCAAAGAAACACATTACAGATTAAGGATCTTCTTAAATTAAGCATGGGAAATATTGAACACATAAATAATAATTGAAAATAGATACATAGCTAATGGTACAACAAAATGGGCATATATTTATCTAAATAAATTTCCCACGCTTCATGACTTTAGCATGCATCTAAAAACACACAAATTTATGAGTCAAAAATAAAGACGAAATAGCAATCATGCATGTTGTTACTTGAGTTGGAATATGAATAAATGACATCAATTAAAAATTACAGTTCAACCCAATTACCTATTTGTAATGAAAAATGCATTATAAAAGAGCGTTACATTCATATATTATTCCGTCTTCCGTTGCATTGAATTAATCAAAGTAAACCCAAAAACCCCAAGGAAGAATCTCATTGAAATTAAACTTTACAATTCTTTCAAGAAAGAAATCTAAGAAGACCAATAAACACCAGCAACATGGTTCATCTCAAAAAGTCATTAAAACTTCATCAAATCATCACAAAAATTGGAAACATAGTAGTTACATTAAAACATGCGTCGAACATCACAACATACGTACTATGATCCATATAGTGTAGAAAGCGATCGTTAAAAATCTCACCTAATCGTTTTGCATGTGAAAAGATATCGAGTGAGATGTAGGAGAGTGACGAGAGATAACAATGTTCTTTTCCAATTTCCTCAAGGGTTGCTAAGGGAGGAGGAGGAGAGGGAGGGGGGTGCACCAATGAGAAGAAAACCCTAAAATTCTCTCTTAAAGAAATATATATATATAAAGAATAAGGAAGGTTGGTTTGCTAGTAAATTGGGTTGGGTCCATTGATCCATTAGTTAGTATATTAATTAATCAGACCCATTAGTAAGTAATTATCCATACATAAATATAAAATATAAAACTCGATTTAATCAAATTTATGTGAACGAGGTTTTGGGCACAAAAGCAATGAAAACCTCACTTCCAATAATTCTCATCTCCTCACTTACAACCTCCAAACACACTTGAAGGTGTTCTTTAATTTCATTTGTGGGGGAGACAGGAAGCCATTCAATAGAATGGAGTAGATCAAACTAAGATTTTGCAAGAAATAATCAAGTATTTTATCTATCATTGTATAGAGCCAATCATGGGTGCAAATAAGGATATAATCAATTAGAGTGATTTGACAGAATATTTTATTTATGTAGAATAGTTTTTTAAAATTTATTCCTTCTTTATTTATTAACTTCCATTGTAATTATAAAAGGGTGTCTTGGTTCATTAATCAAAAAGAGAGATTTTTTCTTCTCAACTTTGTTTATAGATTTAAAATCATAAGTCGTAACCGGAATGATAAAGTTTTAGTACTGTATCATGCAATGGCAGAACGGTTTCAATACTTAATTAATTGAATTATTAATAATAATATGATTTATTTTATTTAATATAAATTTTAATTTTTAATTAATTTATTATTGCAATTAACTATTTACATAATAATCAATTAGATTGTTAATATATGTTTACTCTTCTTATTTTTTAGATTAAAAAATGTTTTAACCATTTAGTTTTAATTTTATCTTCAATTGTAGACTTTATACTTCTTTCCTTTTATAATAAATTACACTTATAATTTGTTCAAGTTTTCTGAGAAGAATACTGAAATGAGCAAAGAGAAATGAGACATTTTTCTAATCCTTCATAAACTTGGCATGCTTTGCCTTCAAACTTATTAAAATTAAAGAAATTTGGTATTTGAAGGGCCAAGAAACTTCATTTTCGATGATATAATTTTGTTTGAAATGAACAGAGATAATTTTATTAATTATACTTAAAAAAAATTATGAGCATTTGTTAAGAATTTTGAATATTATTATTTTTATATATTTACAATATAAAACCGTAAATAAAAAAAGGTATTGGATGTGACGAAATAATTAAAATTCTATCATTTAATTTTAATTTGATTCAGTTTGTTTTATAGAATTATAAAAAAGATTCAACTTTTTTTCAAATTTTGAGACCTAAACTATTATATTTTAGGTTAAAGTAGATTTTAAATTTTATAATTAAATTTGAAAAATTTATTTATGATTTTTTTGATTCAAGCTCAATTAAATATGAAAATAGAGTTTTTCTTTTAAAAAAATTAATCATCTTGTTACTTTACATCTATTGCAATCATAGTTGCATTCATAACGTATATTAAATTATATTCTAATAAATCAAATTAAAATTATGAAAAAAATATTTTTTATTTAATTAAAGTATCATGTCGAATCATAATTGTTTGTTAATGCATGAACTAAAACTAAGACAGAGACATAAAAGTGGGCAAGAAGTTCACCATCTCATTGAGCTATACTTTTCTTATTCTTTGTTCACATATTCTCTCGGTTGCTTTCAATGTTGCAACAGTTAGAACAAGAAAAATCTTTGTCGATGTTAAATACCAATTTTTATCCTATTTAAAATTTTGTTATTTAAATTAATGTTTAAATTTTTTTAAGAACTAATTAAGGTAAATAAAATTAATATTTTGAGTTTCGTAGTTGAGTGTAAGTTAGTTTAAAGTCAAATAAAGTTTAACATGTAGATATGACGATTACTAATTAGTTGGGATGACCAAAGGGTTGATTTGGAGGCATGAGCAATTTGTTCATTTTCAGATTTGTTGCAAGATGTCTCGTAAGCTCATTGCGGTTACGTTTGTCTATGGCTAGATTTCTATGGTGGGGAGGAAGGCATTGTGAGATAGGCATCAGCATATTTCCAGAGATATGGGGATGTCATGGTTGGTCGTTAGAGATTTTAATTTTGACTTATCGACCGAGGATAAGAGTGGAGGGTTAACCGATTACTTAGAATTGCATAGCAGTTTTTCAAAATTTTGTGAGCCATCTCGGAATGGAGGCTCTATCATATATAGGCTGCAGATTCACATGGGCGAATGGTAATATATGTAGCAAACTGGATCGAGCACTCATTAATAGAGAATGGTTAGAAGCCGAGTTACAAAGCTTTGCAGAGTTCACACCTCTAGGTTGGTTATCAGATCACTCAAGCATGTTTGGTCTCTATCTCGGGTGGAGGAATTCACATTCAGAAGTCATTCAAATTCTTCAATATGTGGGTCCAACATGACTCATTGTCATAAATAGTGGAGACAAAATGGGTAGAATACAAGCAACAGTTGGTCTGACGCAGCAAACTAATATGGGCTCTCACATATCTTAAAGACATTGATATCAAATTTGAAGAGATTGAATGCAGAGCATTATCAACACATATCAGAGTCGTTGCTCCCCGAGCACGCATGGAAGAGACACAAGACGATGGATTGTTGCATGGTCATATAACATAGAATTACAAGGAGTTGCAGCAAACTGCAACTTGTCTAAATGCTGCAAAACATTCTTTTTCCATGCAACGTGCAAATATTGGCTACTTCAAGCATGTGGATCGAAACACTGCCTTTTTTCACACACTGGTAAAACATAATAATAAGCATAATGAGATCATTGTAGTGGAGAGTCAGATGGTAGTCTTTATAGAATTATTTGAGGAGGTGATCAAGGTTTTCACAGAACTTCCATCGCCAACTTGGGGAGACTGTAGGCCACACGATGGACTTTCCTCACTCATGTATGACATTCAGCCAGCATGCCCATGTGTATCAACATGTTCTTTAGAGAGACCCCTACACCAAAGGAGATGAAGCAACTACTATTTGATATTGGTGATCAGAGGACTCAGGCTCGGATGGGTATAGCTCGAAATTCTTCAAGAATTCTTGGGACATTGTGGGGTTGGAATTCACTAGTGCAGTTATGGAATTTTTCACCAGGGAATTATTGCGGAGATGGAATCATACTTTGATTGCGCTTGTTCTGCCGAAATCAGCCCACCCTAGCAAGTTGATAGATTATAGACTGATCTCCTGTTGTACGGTATCCTACAAGATCATCTCTAAGTTATTGGCTTCGAGATCATCTGAGGTAGTAGGAGGAATACTTCATCAATCTCAGGCAGTTTTTGCACAAGGATGTCTCATTACAGATAATATCCATCTGACACAGGAGTTCTTCCGATGGTATCACAAGAAGTACATCTCCCCTAGATGCATTATAAAGGTTGACCTTCAGAAGGCTTTCAACTCGATTCATTGGGAGTTTTTGCGTGAGACGCTTATCGGTCTTTAATTTCCTTTGAGGTTTATATCCTGGATAATGGAGAGTGTGACCACTCCGTCATTCTCTCTAGCTATTAGTGAGGGACTTTTGGATTCTTCAGAGGAGCTAGAGAGTTACGTCAGGGAGGCTCTCTCTCCCTACTTATTCGGCATTTGTGTGGAGATCCTTGGGCAACAAATAGAGCAACAGCACACGAATAGATCATATTTCAAGTTCCATCTATGATATGGTTATCTTAGATTGGCACACTTGACGTATGCAAATGACTTACTATTATTTAGTCGGGGAGATGAGGAATCAGTAGGAGCATTATCTTCTTGTTTGCAAATGTTTGGTGTGACTATAAGGATTCAGGTTAATCACTAGAAGTCAAACATTTATCTAGCTAGAGTAGATGACTTGATGCAGTTGTAGCTTCTTTCTCTTACGGGCTTCCAAGAGGGGACCATGCCCTTTCTATGTTTGGGGATGTCGCTTGTTGCTGAGCGACTATGGATTTTGGACTATAATGAACTCCTTGATTCGTTAGTATGATGGATTAACTGCTGGCCGAAAAAGACACTTTGTTATGCCGAAAGAGTGCAGCTCATCACTTCAGTGCTTCAAGGAGTGGAGTGCTTTTTGTTGGTGCAATTTGCACTAATAGTTAAACCTGAGTTTTGATGAATGACAAATAGGTTAAAGTTAGACTTGCTTTTGGTTTTGACCTCTTTACTAAGTGTGCAGGGTTGAAAGACTTAGGACCTGACACCAGGCTGAAGTCCAGGGTGGTTGAGTCCTGGCGGGAAGTCCAGGGTGGTTGAGTCCTGGCGAGAAGTCCAGTTGGGTTCACGGGGCCTGACAACTGGCTGAAGCCCAAGTTGGTTGAAACTTGGCAAAAAGACCAGGATGGTTGAGCCCTGGCAGGAAGACCTGGTGGGTTAAGAAGTTGAGTAGAGCTGCACGAGGTAAGTGAGGTAAGTCACTGGAGGAGCGAACCAGTGAGGACGGGTCCTATTTTAGGACTGTAGGCACGGTCCAACTTAGGCCCATTTTGGTGACCTCGGTTGAGTCCTGGTTAGATCCTTATCCAGGTTTGGACGGGGTCTAATTAACTCTAAATGCATTAACTCTATTTTACAGAATTTATTTAATTAGATTCTAAATGCATTAACTCTATTTTACAGAATTTATTTAATTAGATTTTGTAGTTGAATTTTATAAAATTATTCCTTATCTAAAGCCTTGGTTGAGGATAAATTATCATTTAAATTATTCGTATTTCCTTCTTTTTAGAGAATAAAATTATTCCTACTAATGCTTAAAATTCTCACGTAAAGCTTAGCTGGAAGGATAAAATCTCCTTTTAAATTATTAATAAAATTGTAAGAGGATAAAACCTCTCGGTTAACTTTTCAATATTCTGTATTTATATTTTATTTAAATTATTTTCTTAATTGAAGCAAAGGATAGAAACATTATCTTTTTTTTAATTATTTTATCTTGTTGATGGATAAAATTTGAGCTGAGAAGATCATGCATCGAGGCACTATAAATAGAAGCAAGCAAGCCCTCTAACAGATAAGAAAATTTGATTCTGGTTCAAGCTTTGGCGCTCTCTTGCTTCCACGATCCTCTGCTGCGGTTTGTGCTTTGACTCGACGTTGTCCGACCGCTGCTGGAAGATCGCTCCCAACACCCAAGCTGCTTCAGATAAATCTAAGTGTTGGGTAACGAATTTTTGTTCTGCACTTAAATTATTTAAGGGGGAAGTGTAGGGCTGTTACACTTCCGCCCAATCTTGTATTCGAATCACTCTATCGGTAGTTTGTCGATAGAGGTTTTTAGTGGATTGCCCACAGGAAAGGTTCAAGGAACCTGGGCCTTCGAGTAGGAGTCGGCGAAGGCTCCGAACGAAGTAAAACTCCTCGTGTAATTTTTTTTTATTTTTCGCTTTCGCATTTCGTTTTAATTTTTCCGCTGCGCACGTTATAAAAAGCATCATACAATTTTCTATCGACTCTGATTTTATAACGAAGATTTTAAAAGTCACGTGATTCACCCCCTCTCTCACGTGCATCGGTCCTACACTTTTGACTCTCTATATTACATGTGGGCTTGGAATTATTGACAACATTTTTACATCTGTAGGACTTTTATGTGGACGTCCAAACACCCTCAGGATGTCTTAGGTGGATATATACAAAGGAGGACTAGGATTTCAAGACCTAAAAGTTTGGAACCTTGCCTTATTAGCTAAGGTACTTTGGCGGATATAGGCAAAAGAGGATACTCTTTTGATCACATCGTTGCATCATACATACTTGAGGCGGCCGAACATATGGACTTGGTATGTGGTGCACTTGGATTCCCCGTTGATCAAGAGGTTGATTGATTGGTGACCTTATCCTTACAGTTACTAGGTCATTGGCAAGTACAATGTAGAGATTGGCAGATTGGTTTGAGTAGGATAGAGGTCTGGCTAGTCCTAAGAAGCCCTTGCCAGTCCTAAGAAGACTTGGGTGCGGACATATGGAAGACCTACATCCAGCCTAGTCATGTAGTTACGCTTTGGATGCTGGCTCAGAGGCAGCTTCCCACCAGGGATATATTTGACTATTTGGAGGATCGGTGTTGTGCCTTTTGTAGGCGAGACATGGAGACGCAGGAGCGCTTGTTCTTTGGGTGCCCTGATGTTGCGGTCTTATGGCGAAGGATCCGAGAGTGGCTACATATGGGGCAGGAGATGTCTACCTACTAGCGGATGCTGTGATTCTTCAAGCATTTCTTTAGAGGAGGTCATCTCTTGACTAAAGCTAGATACCTAGCAATATCGGCTTTGGTACATTTTATATGGAGAGTAAGGAATAGTTATATCTTTGATGAGGTACAATTGGAGAGTGAAAGGATTTTTAGAAATGTACAAAACCATATTTATCACTTATTAGGAGTGTTTTCTGATATGATATTATGTCAGACATGAAACGCTACCGATTACTGGGTATTGTATTATGGACCTGCATTGATATAAACATTTTACTTATCAAAAAAAAAAAGTAGATATGACGATTAAGAATAAGTGGGTTTAAAACTGAACTCGATTGAGATTTATTTTGGTATATTTAAAACTAAACAAGTTTATATATATAGGATAAACTAGTTCAATCGTGTATTTAATGAGGCTAGTTGTATTTTTATAAGAGCATTAATTATTTAATTATTTAATTTCATCCCTTCTTGTTGTTAGCCCTATAATTACATGCATGTGTTCCACGACCACCTACTACAATCACTTGCTTCCAAGGTTGCCTGTTGTCCACTTGAAGCCTTAGTCATGCCCTCTACTTACTAGGGGTGAGAAAAAATTCGATTAAACCGAATCGAATTTAAAATTCGGTTCGGTTTATTCAAAAATTCGATTTTTTTTCATAAAAAAAATAGGTTAATTCGGTTCGGTTTCGGTTTTCAAATTTCTTATTCGATTCAACCGAATAGACCAAATTGACTGAATTTTTTAACCAAACCAAATTTTTAGACTCTTTTTTTACATTGAAACTGAATTTTATTTAAAAAACAAATTTTATTTAAAAACAAATTTTATTTAAAAAACTGAATTTTTAAACAAATTCGGTTAATTCGGTCGAAAATCGAATTAACCGATATTTTATTAGTTCGGTTTGTTGTTTTTTAATTCAGTCGGTTTGGTTTGTTCGAAAAAAATTAGTTCGGTTCGGTTTTAACCGAATACACACTCCAACTACTTACAACAACGACCACACTCACAATTGTAATGCCCTTTCTCTCCGGTAACTTCTTTTTCCCTCTCTATCTCCAAAGTACTTTTTCCCTCTCTATCTCCAATGTTGGTGTCAAGTGTTCTGTGTCTCAATCTATTGGAAAGACAAACAAATTTTGCCCATGTCAACGAACACGGCTCGACACTTCAAGCCTTGGATCCAACAATAGTCAGGGATCTCATCAGTGAAAGAAAATGTGAGAAAGTTTGATATCAAGAGGGATGCTTGACAATAGAAAAGTGATGGCAGAATACATATATTCCTAGAGGCTAATGCGATATTATATCACAGAGAATTGCTAAGTAATGTAATGTGAAATAGAGCTAATCATGCAGGAGATTAGGGAATAATCCTTTAACAATATCTATGGTAGTTTGCATATACATACATATTCTTCAATGAAGAAAATAAATATGAATAAACATAATTTCTTGTCATATTTGTCTCAACTCATGTCATTTTTACTTGAGTAGCACATTAATCTTGCAATGAGTAAACAATTGGTAGTTTTAAAGTGACAATTAGGCTTTGAGTTATACATATAAGGTGTACTCGTACAGTAGCAAATTATGATTATGATTATGACGTCCTTCCAAGGAAAGTAATTCTAGAGAAGAAGAATATTTTTATAATAGTTATCAACATTAAGCATGTCGGAAAGAACCAAGATGAAGGTTTCATTTCTTACAGATGTGAAATTGTAGAGCACAATTGCATTATTTTCATCACGATTATAAGGAGAAAAACCAGAGTCAATGATTGGCCTAGGTGGAAGTAACAAATTTATAAATGATATATTACTAAAGGAAAAAACACAAACATTCAAAATAATGATAACAAGCACAAGAAATGGGTATAAGAGACAATGAAATTTACCTTCACATTTACTGGTTTGTGATGAAATGCCATTTCAGACATAAGATCATAAACAATAGGATTTTGCTCAATGCCTTCCATCGACATTCCAACACCAACCTTGAGTCAAGAATGTGCCAGCAAGTATAGAGAATCATAATATATCAACTAAAGAAATAAGAAAAAAATGAGATCACCCAATGCATTAGACGAATATAGAAAAACAAGTAACCATGGTTGAATTTTTGCTTATTTGAGCTTCAATAGGTCCCAGTGCAATGGAATCCAGAATACCATACATCTCAATGTTTCCAGCAAAATTATGTAGCATACACCTGTGAAAATTTTGAAAAAAATTCCTTGTAGGTTATTTTTGCAAAATAAAAAAGAAGTGTTACAAATTATCTTGCTAAAATTTCTAAATTCAATCAAACAGAGAATGAGGAACTTTCCAGATATATGGAACGCCATAAAATTGCTCTGAGGTGAACCATATTGGTTTTACTTCAGCAAACAGATCAAGAACTACCATGTGACCAATTGGAACTGAATGAAGGAGAGCCTATGCAAAATAAATAAATAAATAAATAAATAAATAAATAATAATAATAATATGAGAGGAAATGCTACAATTTTAAGTATTGGAAAGAAGAGGTAGTACTTAGAGATAACATCTAGAATATGCAACAGATTGGGATTTACCAATATGCTTTAGTATGTACATTCTCTTGTAATGTTAGGCAGTACTTGTATTGTGATGACCTGGTGTTTCTCACTATTATAATTGTTTTGATACTAATAAACTGATTCAGAATCCTTGCATAAATGCAGAGAGAAAACAATGCAATTAAATGTAGTTAATGATTTTTTTATCAACAACAAATATTTTTGTAAATGACCTTGCACGAGGAAATTAACTAGTTGGTACTTGATGGGACTGCAATCATATTTTTTTTCCTTTCATTTAAAACATCCTTAAAAATTCTTGAAAATACAGAGGCTAAGAAATAATTGATTCCAACACTGAACCATCAGTACTTAGAATGCATTGACATGATTGTGTATCAAGTAAACTTCAAGATAACATTCACTTGTCCATGTTGAAAATGCTAGACAGGATAACAAGTTCTAGTAGAGAGTAAGATGTTGAAAGAACATTTTGTCAATAAACTAAATAAGCAGGTAGATGTTACCTTCATCTGAGGGGGTTTCCAAAATGGATCATATGAGAATAACCAACCCTGTGATGTTTCAATAACCAAAAATTTATTTAATGTCTATATTTGTTGGGAATATAAAAAGTATAATGGAGTAATTTAATGTATTTAAAGTGTTCACTCAAAAGCCACAAGATGTAACATGATATTCTGTATTTAAATCCTGCAAATGCTAGTACAGAAAAACATACTCCAGTTATGTCAATCCACATGTTGGGATCAGGCTTAGTACAATTCAGATAATGGGTAAGTGGGTGGGGGCGGGAGTAAGAAAATAGAAAGTCTACATTAAACCAATCCTCACAGCTTATGCTTTTTGAATATGAAGAGACATCAAATTTTAATGATATTGGTTCAATTTAAACACATCAAAACATGATGGGGAAACAATAAAAGGAGTATATGAAGAGACACATCAAAATTTAACATATTGGTTCAGCTTAGTACACTTCAAAACGTGAGGAACATGAGAATCTTGGGCACTGACTTAACAACACAAGTTTCAGTAATTAGAGAATAAATTCAGTTGAAAATGGTTAAATCCATGTGTTGGTAGCAACTAGAGAAATAACTAATTTTATTTAAACTTGCACATAAGACTAATATGTGCTCGACACGGTTATATGTAATATTCTTAGTTGACACTTCTGTTAAGGTGAAAAACAGTTTTCTATCATGCCTAACATAGATATAGTAGCAAATCAATTGTCCAATAATAGGCTTGATAAATATGTTGAAATTTGTTCTTAGCAGAAAAGTAGTGTGTTAAGCTTATGATAATCATTATCTGCGTTGCGAATAATGTGGTACTCCACCTTAGTGCATTATGGAACACTGTATATTATCACTGTAGATGACTTCATATTATAATGAATATTTATTAGTTCCATACTATTAAAGATGAGATCATCAAGAAAGGATTTTATTACAAGTTGCAAACGGCATGCCATTATCCACTAGATTGTGCTACAATACCTCTTAGTTTTCCACATTAGGAGGTGCTTCCAGCATTCATACATAAACATGAAGGACCCTTAATTAATGTCTAAAAAGGCCTCAATATTTAATGTCCACGCTTCTTATAAAGTAAATCTTTCCATAGAATATTGAAGGACCCTTAATAGTTTCTCCCAGTGAAACTTCTTAACAGCATAAATTAACTCACAAAACCAACAGACATCAAGCCCATTAACTGTAATAGATGAGAACAACACCAACTTTGGAGACTCCATGCAAGGCTGTAACGACACTGACAATGACATCAGATCCTTCACAAGAAGCTCGTTCAAGGTGCTAACCAAGAAGAAGGCGTGAGCTTCCGGAAGGCAACTGTGATGAGGTTAGAGTTCAGTATACGGCCATAATGAGGTAATAATGACTTTTTTTCTTTGCTTTTCTTTTTTTCTTTCTTTCTTTCTTCATTTCTTTCTTCTTCCTCTTCACCACCTCTCTAATTACTTCATTGTTGTGGTGTCTTAGGTACCACATGCTGGCACGACACCACACTCTCGTTTTGGCAGGGACCCTAAGTATCAAAATCTCACAAGGAACATGATTTCAAACCTTGAATCAAACAACTCGAGCTTCTAGGCCCTGTTTGGTTGTACCATTTTCAACCAATTTTAATCTTATTTTGTTTACAAAAAAAGAAGTAATCTCTGAAAATGCGTAGGCCATGAATAACAGATGAAGAAGAAATAGTCAAGGTGAATGTAAAACTGTATAAATAATTTGTAAATAATCACCTGCATGAGCCATACAGCATTATCATCACCACTTTGCATTCCTTTATATATTGCTGAACCCAATGAAGAAATGTAGTTTGGATCATCCAGAGGAGGAGTATTCTCATCAAATGTATCACTACAGAGACAAGAAAATAAAAAAATAAATGATAACTTTTTAGGTGTGAAATTCATAAAAATTAGATTCACTACAAATTGATTGTAGATGGCCTTAATGCTCCTGTTTACATGGGTGGATGAATTGGACGGAAATGGGGATAGGGCATGGGGAATGCAAAGAGTACATTGGTGATATTTCCTTAACATGTGCAGAATTATTTCTTTCCTTTACCCTGCACTTCCTATTCATCCATCCACCAAAGTAAATAATGGAACAAAAATAAGACATCAATTTAAAATACTCAACAATCATTCACTTTCATTTTTTTCTTCATATGCATAAGTTGAATAATAGGTTCACCTATCTTGTAGTAAAATTGATTCTCCATTTGTCTAGGTAACAGGGCCTTCTTCTCTTTTGAAGAATTCAAGTTGGCAAAAGGTGATTCGCTCGCCCCTAGCGCCCTCGCCGACCCGTCCCAGGGCTTTTGAAGAATTCAAGAACTTATATGTGGTCAACAAATTTATCATTTTCAACCAAGTTCAATAATTATACTAGGGTCCTATAAAGCACACTGTACTTTGTTAAAGGCTTTGACAAAACTCAATTTGATAAATAAATTACCATGTTTAGAAATTTTGTAGCATATCAAATGACATAATTGAATGACAATTAGACTAGTTATGTTATATGAAATTGAATGTTACATTATAAAGCGAATACACAAGCAAAAAATGAAAGTTCCAACGATGAGGAAGTTAAGGTGGATGTGCGGATATACAAGGATATACTAGATAAAAAATGAGAAAATTAGAAAGATAGTCATGGTTGCACCTATTGAGAAAAAACTCCGAGAGATATGTTTAAGGTGGTATTGGCATGTACTTTGGCACCCAATAAATGCCCAATTAGGCAATGTGAGACCATGATAAATACACACATTAATAAGGAAGAAGAAAACCAAAGAAGACTTAGTTAGTAATAATAAAATAAGATAAAATTCATTTAAATATAGATGAGGATATAGTAGGAATGGAGCCCAATGACATAAAAAAATCTATATAGTTAAACCCACTTATATAGTAGGGATTGAGCCCGATGATATAAGAGGATTTATAAAGATTTGGCTATCATTGTTGTATCGGGTGGCATGGTTGAAACATACCGTTCTAAAATAAATTATCAAAACTTGATACCACTCAGCATAGATAATATCTCCTATATTGCTATGTCAATCATGTTGATGTTGATGAATATTATGTTATGTCAACAATGAATGCCTTTAACATACTACAACATAAATTAAGAAGAATTGAGATAATGTGGCTAACCTTTTTTAGTTTGTGTTCATATAAGATAATGTTAAAACTATACAATTCCAGATGGATTTTAAAGTCCAAAAATGGTTGTATTATCTTCTTTTTCTTGTTAATCTCTATCCTCCTTCCACCACCAATTTGCTACTAGCACTATACATCAAAATGTCGGCACGATACTAAAAATAGTATCATTTCACTCAAAGACCAAAATTCCAACAGAGCTTGAGTTTTTTTTAACCTTATATGATTCTTTTATTGGAATCATGGTTGTAAAAATCGCTAGGCAGTAGTCGGGTGGAGGACTATCGCCTAGCGCCTAGAGCCTAGGTGGCCTCGGCGGGGCCTAGGCATTTTCACTATTTTCCAAACAAAAACTCCAAGGATGCCATTGGAATTTTAGGATGTCAAATATTTCATGAATGGTGCAAATGATAACAGGACAGTGTCAATGAATAGCCTATAATATAAGATATAACTAACAAAATAAAAATTCAAAGAACAAAAAATAGATAACTGTTCTAGAAAGTACGGCGAGCCGGCGAGGAGCGCGAGTAGGTGGCGTGAGGGAGAGAAAACGCACGACGGCACTACGCGAGGGCTTGGATTGCATGCCCTAATTTCTTCTCACTTGTTTTATTCCAAAAATTCTCAAAAAAAAATTAATTTATTGTCAAAGCGTTAAAAAAAAACTGCAAATGTCCATGCCGGCTAGGCGGCCAGCCGCCACAAACATGCTGATTCACACTTGTGCGGAGTGGTGGAGGGTCGATTGGCGCCTAGGTGGCACTGATTGGAATATACAAATATATGTTGGTTTTATATGATTGAATATGGGGAATGGTTTTTGCATTTGACATGATGATTTACAAAGGTGGCAAATCGTATTGTGCATTGATGGTAACCATGATGACAATGAAAGTAAAATACGAAAGCAAAGTTACATATTAAGTGAATGCTATCATAGTAATATATAACAAATTGAGAAAGAATTAGAGTTAATCATATAGGAGACAGAGACAATATCTCTCCTTTAAAACTTCTCAAACTGAAGGCATTGCAAGTATTTAGTTTGCATCCAACATAACAAAGTTGACAAATGATTGTATACTAGAATTTCAAATTTATTGGTTGAAATTAAATTGAATGACACTCTGACTTTAAAATGATTTGCACAACCTTTGAAACTACAAGATGCTAGTAAGACACCAACTAATTGAAGATTTGAATAACATATTGTTAGATCAAATGATCCACTTGGCTTTATAGCTGATTTGTGCATTGCCAAAATATAAATGCCAATGCCAATGCCAAAATTAAATTTATACTAATTCCAAATATAAATGCTTTCCAATCTATCCACTTGCACATTCCATAGGAATAGAGATGATTATTTGACCATATAGCAGATCACTATTTGGAAATTGGTCTGGTAACCAATAAAATTGAGTAAGATCTCTTAAATTGATAAAGGATGTTTGTTGGAAATGGACAATTTATATTGTGATAGAATTTTATAAATCAATTTCTTAAATGAATGAGAAAATAATGTCCAAAATTAAACTACAAGTAATGGAGGAAATTGTGTTGTTGATTTGGTTTAAGTAGATTTACGTCAGACCAAGGTGCAAAATCAAGTACAACATTGGAAACAAGTCAATAAATGCATGAGGGCAAACATAAACTTGAGTGTGCAAGAGTGCTATTGAGTACATGGGAGTGCAAGATCACATGGGGAAAAGATGGAAAAAAAACATTAGATGTTATTCCATATAAACTCTTGAGTTAAGAGACACTAATTCCTTGAAACTTCTTGAATCAAAATCAACCTTTTCAAGTAACCTCTTGAAGCACTAACTCTGATGAAAAGGAACCCTCTTCTCCCATTCCAAATTACTCTAAACTCGACAAGCATTTTCTCAGTCACTTACCTCTTTGATTCTCTCTTCTTGAGAAAGCATGAGTCCCACGATTTAAAATCTCGTACAATGCCTGGGCAAATCGGAATGTATCGATACTACTCGACACATGCAATATTTCATGTGTTATTGTCTATTATTACATGCCAACATTCGACAACTCTTAGCATGCTACAATGCAAGTCAAGATGAATTAAAATAATGTTGTTATTTTTTTAGCTTGTCTCTATATAAGATAATGTTAATATATCATTTCAAGTGGAAGACAATTTGAATTTAAGAATATAGAATTATAGATGTATTTTATTTTATTTTTTTTATCTCCACTTTCCACCTTTAATTCAACACTGGCACCATGTATCGAAGCATCTTGCATGTTACCGCAACAATATTGTTCTAATCAAAAAATGAAACTCTAGCACTATTTCGAGATTTTGAACCATAGTGAGTCCTTGTATTATCAAACTCTGCATTATTGACACCAAAATAGCTCTTCTTAGAGAATGTGCTTTGCAAACTTCTCCAAGATTGACCTAGGTAGTGGGTATCATCAAATTTATATTAGGAAAGGAGAGGAGAGGAACATCAGCTTTGAAACAAAGGATGGACAATATGAATGGTTAGCCATGCCCTTGGGCTTTTAAACACCCCAAGTACATTCATGAATTATATTAATGATATTTGGATCTATAGCAAAGAGCATGACAACCACCTAGAAAACATTTACTTAGTTCTTGAGAACCTTCGGACCAAAAGCAACTTCTTGTCAACATGATGAATGCACTTTCCTACAACCCTAGGTCTTTTTCCTTGAGTTCATCATTTCCTCAAAAGGCATTTCGACAAACCTAAACAAAATTAGGGTAGTCAAAGAATGGATTGAGCCACATAACCTATAGGAGGTTTGACATTTCCACAACCTTAGAAAGACACATCATCAAGAACTTTAATTACATCATAACTCCATGAATTGTCTAATGAAAGGGAATTTTCATTGGACCAAGACCATCTCGTTAGCATACCAAGAAATTAAGCAAAGAATGACAAATAATCCTGCCTATAGAAATAAAGAACTTTCGAAATCATTCAAAGTAGCTTGTGATGCATTTGGGTAGGAATTGGAGGTACCCTAAGCAAGGAGCAACATCCTGTGACCTTCTATAGCAAAAATTCAATAAGACTTGACATATAATAAAGAGTTTTAGCTATATTATTCAAGCTCTAAGGCATTGGTGATACTACTCATGGTTTAAAAACTCATACTAAGCTGAGTGGCATGGTTGAAATATATCGTTTAGATAAATTATTATTGATGTGTGAGAATCATGAATATGTCATTGTTCTTATTTAGCATACAGTTACTACATCACATGAGCATAATTTAGTTAAATTTTAGCTTTTACATCTATTTTTATCTTTTCAATTCGGATAATGGCTCTTTGTGATTATGATGACAGGACAAAAAGATTTTGGCGTTTGAGCATGTTTGGAGACGAAAATCTAATGGAGCAACATTGCAGTATAATCCACGGCCAGACCGTGGTAGCCATCATTGTAAAATACGACAATTAAATTCTAAGAGTTAAATCAGAAAATAACCTTCTAAAATTTATCGAAAATTTTCAAGAATTTTTCTGGAGTGTATGCGGATATTCGGGATAGAAACGAAGCCTATTTAGTGATACCCGAATTCAATATGAAAAAGAATAAAATTATAAATCCATTTTTTTATATAATTTTATTCTCTTAAAATCCCTAACGTCACCCGTACTCTCCCCTCTCCCTAAGCTCTCTCGCCCGATTCCCCTTCTTCTCCATTCCTCTCATGACTCTCTCCCCGACACATCTGCCCTCCCTCGCGCTGATTGCCACGTCGTCGGCCGACCCTTCTCCACCTCGGCCAGCGGCCGGATCTACACCGCCACTCTCATACATCTCTCACGAGTCCATCGTGCCACGAGCATGAATCTCCACCGCCGGTTGAAGGGGAGAGCACACCATTGCCTCTTTTGTTCTCCGATTAACACCACTTCCCTATCGAGCGAGATCAGGAAGGCAATGCCACGACAACTAGCAAGGATGGCATGCCATTGATCATCGTCTTGGATCCATTGTCGCTCTTCTCACGGTGCCCTACTCTCTCTCTCGATCTAGAGCTTCGATCGATCAGCCACTGCTGTCGGCCTCCACTACCTGCCGTAAGCCTCCGTCGGAGTTGTGTCGTCACTATTAAGTTTAGGGTAAGTGATTGGATTAAATTCGATTGATAGATATTCTTAATTAAGGTGATTTCATTAACTAGATGAATAAGTAGTTTAATTAAGGTATTAATCGGTTTGATGGATTATAATTGGTTGATATGGAAGAGGTAATTTAATCTAGATCACACCATATTGGTTTAATGATATAATGATGATTTCATTTGATGTCCATTAGAAGTGGAAATCAGGGATTGAGATTTGCATTGTTTTAGTTTGAAGTCCTGAACAATAACATATCTACGAGGTGGCTTGTTATTATAATGGAGTAGGACATCATATTATGTTGTCCCAGTGGTAGGAAGCATGTTGATCTATGTACTTAGAGCATTTTTCTGTCGTTGTATGTGTATACTTAGTTGCTCCTTGTCATCGCTGACTTCGATGAGTTGTATAATCAATAAGAGATCTGGAATAGTAGATCTATGGTACATGGTTTTAGGTGTCGTTAGGTTTCGGGCGGCACCAACGGAATTTACCGTTCCGCTGGTGCGCCGAAACCAGCTCGAGGAGGCGATTGGTTTCGAGCGTCACGCACCGTCACGCGGCGACAACGGCGAGTCGGCGACAGCGAGATTCGCGGCGCGTGACAGAGAGAATTGCGCAACAGCGAACGCGCACGACACGCGCGACAGAAGGAATCGCGTGCGTCGTGCGCCAAAGGCATCGCGGGACTTCCCGGCGTCGCCGGAAGCCTCCGACGTCGCCGGAAGCATTGCCGGACGGTGGTGGAGCTGGACGTGCGGCTCCTCCATCTTCGGCGGATTTCTGGCGGGTCCACAGGACTCCCGGCGTCGCCGGAGAGGTCGTCGAAAGGCTCCGGCGTCGCCGGAATCTTCGCCGGATGCTGCTGGTGCCGTTGGACGCGCGGCTCCGGCGGATCTCCGACGGATCTCGGCGGTGTGGCCAAGATCGGATCGGCAGCGAAAAAGGAAAATCGGGAAAAAATTCCTGATTTTCTCACGTAAATGGGATTTAAAAAAAAAGGAAATGTTGTATTTATTTAAATCCAACATTTCCTTTCTAAATTCAAAAAATTAAATAGATTTAATTATTGAATTTTCTGAATTTATTTTTCTATTTTAAATATTATTTAAAAATTCTAAAAAAATTCAAAAAAGCGAAATAAATTCTAAAAAAATTCAAAAAAATTTATTTTATAATCTGATAATTATTTTTTATTTTTACTGTTTTATATTTAATTAATATTTTAATATTTTTATCATTTTAAACATATATTATTTAAATAATTAATATTATTGTTCCAAATTTATTTGATAAAAATGTGTTATTTTAGAGAACCATGGAATTGATCTAAGCAGAACGCTACAAAAACCAATGTTTTCATCTGATTCACGTCACTCCTTTTGATATTAGTAAGGTAACATATTGTAATGTATCAATTTTAATTCGAGTTATTGATAGATCAATTTTCTTTAAAGAAAGTTATATTTAATTGTTTTCTTAACAATATTAAGTTGTTCAATAATTGAAAACTTATATCAAATTAATATACAACTTATTTTTAAATTATACACAATAAATATATATTTATCTAATAATTATTATATCTAAATAAAAAATACCGAAACCATATCGGCACGAAACGATACGATACCGAAACCGTATCGTTCCGGTCTGGGACCGAAACATCGGCACGGGTCGAAATTTTAAACCTTGCTATGGTATTGATTGGTGGATTAAACGATAAGCTTATAACTTAAATGATCATATGAATGAGTGCTTGTATTAATCTGACCTTAGTTGGGAGTTTCATATGTGATTAAGGTTATATAAATTGGATGATCATTAAGATGGATTCGTTATTGTGATTAATGGAGTTATGGATTATTGATGAAATGGTAATTAATCATGGATGATTAAGAGCATGAATTGGTTAATGTGAATAATCATTAGATTGAGAAATCAATTGTGATAAGTTGATTTGGGTAAATCATTAGATTAAATGAATTATTAATTAATTAATAAGTTGATTAATTAATTAAGGGAAGAATAAATTAAGAAGTTGATTAATTAATCAATAGAGTTTTAGTAATGATTGATAGCTCTTAGATCCTTCGTATCCTTGATATGTAAGATTCGAGCTTAAGACAGAGCCCTGGACTCGAAGATGGTTTGGAACGACCTACGATAAATGTGGGAATTACTTCCTTGGCCTTTGTAGTTTATTTATCTTAGTGCATAGATTCTTATTACGGATTTGGTTGCTTCACTCTTTCCGTATTGTTATCCTGTGCTTGATACTTGTGTGCTTGATCTTAGAAATAATCTATTTACATTCATACAGTCTCATCTTCAACTATTCATGCTCTGTAATGAGTACATGTGTAAAGTAAGAGTTATTACAAAGTTATTATGTGGGTTATACGTATGTTGTAGTATATATACGGGTATGATGTACTATAGGAGTTCTCATTTTGACTAAATATACTTTGTGTAGTATATATGTGTGGTGTTGACTATGGGTGTTGTCAGTTATGGGATGTGTTGTTTGGTGGATACCTTTTGGATCTTTCCATACCTTCAGATATAGGTGATTGATGGATCATGATTCTAGTGATGTCCATGTTTGCCATGCTAGTCGTATTGAGGATGGTTGTGTTGAGTCATGGATACTAGCATCTTGCATAATGGCATGCTTGATAGATGACACCTGGTTGCACTTTCCCTATATACCTATTTGGGCGTGACTAATAAATCATGTTATCTGTTGTATTCTTGTGCATATCGTATTGTTTACATGAATGCTGATCTGTTTTGAGATATGTGCATTAGTGTCATGCACCATCCTTACACTGTTGCATAGTTGTCGACTCTTAACTCCCTTGTGATTGAGATGAGTCGTGAGTCATTTTCCTGCCCACTCGGCCACTCAGAGGTAGTGGTAGGTTGAGTGCGAGCAGTTGTCCTATTGTACCACGCTCGGCCACTCAGGGGTAGTGGTAACTAGAGTTGTGTGTAGGCAGTTGACGCCTCACGGGTGCTAGGGATCCCCATAGGTACTAGGGGTATTGAGCCACAAGTGTTAAGCTTTCATCATCCTGTCCACCTAGCTACCCAATATAGTTGTTACTGCCCTTTTCTCTCAGCAGCATAGATGTGATATGTTGAGAGCCTGACTAGTGATAGAGGGTGACACATGACATTACATCATGTGTATATGATGCATCGTTGCATTTATTTATGATTGCTGCATTTAATTGAGCTATGTTTGCTGCATATGGTTGGCATACACATACAAGTTTATGCATCATGCTTAGTCAAGCATTTGTTATTGCTCATATGGTTTTGAGCTGAGCTGTCGCAAATCTCAGGTTTTACAGACTGTCATACTATATGTGTTAGGCCAAGTTCTGGTATGTGTTTATGTCAGTTATGATTATGTTCAAATTTTATTACTATTTGTGAGACTGTATATGCTTGATCTCCTTACACTGTTTTATCCATGCACTGTCTATTTCTTATTACCCGCGGAGTCACCTAGACTCACCACCGTTTTGTATGTTTTATTTTTCCCAAAGTAGCTTATAGATGTACTTGGAGTCGCTTAGAGAACCCGTCCGCTGGTCCCACTTTACATCGAGGGTGCTTTTGGATTTATAATCTCGATATTATATTAATTTATTGTGTGTACTTGTATTTTAGCCTGGTGGCTACTTTGGTTGGTTTTGTGGTTGTTGTGTCAAGCCGGGTCGGCTCACATGTAGTTTTGTGTAGCATTTCTCATGGTGATTTCATTTCCATTGTGTTTTGCCTTGATTTCCAGCTGTGTGAGTTGTATAAACAGTGTGGTTGTGGATTCCATCCATGTGAACTGTTATATAAACTGCGTAGTTGTGTTTTTATCTTATTTGCAGCTGTGTGGGTTGAGGTATTGTGTATGGCCGTGTAGGCCTTGTATTATAGTTTTATATTGTCTGTCGTACAAGGGAGATGCTGTCAGATTTTCTATTAGACATGTTCATCCAAGAGTTAGATTTGCCAGTAGAGCATCAGGAGGAAGCCACAAGAACCACCCACGGCTAGGTCGTGGCACCTACCATAGCTATAGTCCATCCTAAGGATTGATGAGAAGGCTTCTAGCATGATCCACGTCCTGCCCGTGGCACCTACCATGATCGTGGATCTCTAGGGTTTCGCTGATAACACCCCTTGTATTTTAGAAAATTCCTTTTATGTTTTGGAGGCTATAAAAAGAACAAAGAGGTGCCGGCTATGGGCATCAAAGGTTCTCATGACAGGAGACCCTAGGAGAGAGTCGTCTTCCAAGATATCCAAGGAGCCAAGAGAATTCTAGCCACCAAAGATCACGTGGAGATCTTCTAGAGACGTCGGTGGCATCTACTTATTGTGAAGTGAATTCATATTGTACTCTAACTATAAGGCACTTAGCTACTTTCATATTTCACTTTAACATAAAGGCGCTTAGCTACATTTAAATACAAACAAAATTAGAGTTAAACACGCAAGGTGGGTCAATTCCTTCAAAAGTACAATTCTATCCTACAACACCACCCTACTGGCACATAAGGTGTAGGCACCCTACACATTAAAGAAATCATAATAATAGGATTTGAACACTTAGCATGAATACCCTACAAGGCCTCACTTTAGAATATTTTTTCAAGACATCCAAGACAAAAACCATCTTATTTTGGTTAGACTTTTAACTAAGGATGGTTACTTATTTAAGGGTACTCACCTGTATCCCTCACACATCACTTAGGGACTTCTTAATATGGAAGTTACATGTAAGAGGTCTCAACAACACATTTAGGAAGGACAAAACCAAAGCTCTCATTCAAGAAAGATTTTATTAACCATCCTAAGGTTGTAGCGCAGTGTCCCATATGTCAGAAACTAAAGTGACCAAGCAAAATATAGGTCTTATAGACCCTGACCAATACCTCACAAACCAAGGAAAGACATTAGTATGAATCCTATACTAGGACTCCCTTGGATTAATTGTAGCCATTACTAGATTAAAATTGTAACAGATAGGTTTCCAAAAATAGTAGATTTCATTCAATGCAATAAGACAAATATGCAGCTCATATAGCTTAGCTCCCTTGTTCTTTAAGGAGGTTTTTAAAGTGAATGGGTTGCCCATATCAATTGTGTCAAATGGAGATGTCTAAGTTTGTTAGTTACTATTTGAAGATTCTTTCAATATTATTTGAGTACAAGTCAAATTCTCTTCTACATTTGACATAGATAATCAAACCGAGATAAATATTTGTAGCTTAAAAAAATTACTAAGATGTTTAATATGGGAAAAACTAGGGATTTGAAAGTTCGTCTTACCCAATGTTTTTTTGGATAGATAAATAAAATTATCCAAGGGTAAAAAGATGTACAATCATGATTGAGCAAGCTCAATCAAGTCCATACAAAACATTTGCAACAAAAGTAAATGACTATTAATTGTCATTCAGACTCGATACCATATCCTAGATTAAGCTTTGTTAGCGCCATGTTGTGTTCTTGACTTGCAGCACTCACATCTTCATCTTGGACTGCATACCGAGTTTGAGGTCTAGAAATCAAGGGTAATGAACTGGCCTGTCATTGGCCCATGAAGGGGAGTAGGCCAGCTCTTTGATTCAGCCAACCTTGCTCCTGGGCTTGCACAGTTAGACCCAGCACAGCCACTTCTTCCATTTGCCCAACCTAGCATCACCCAAACCCAGTGGTGACTTGTGGATCCCAGGCCCAGCTACCCACATAAGCATCCAACTTGGTGTCCACTTTTAGTTTGAATTTCAAATGCAGCGCCAATTGAAATGGGTTTGAATTTGAATTCCAAATCCCAAAGTCTCAGTTTCACAGCCATGACAGGTGTCACACACGTTATCCATCCCTGCTGTCCTCTCGTGTGTTGTCATGTGATCATCTTCCATGAGCCGAATTGAGTGCAGGCTCTCTGTTGTTGCCTAGTAATGACGAAGCCGGCCTAATTGTTCACCATTGCATCCTCCAGCATTAGACCACAGGCCTTCTCTGCCGCACCTCCGATTGGGCAAACTCATAGCGCACCCCAACTACGGTTCACCTCCTTATCACCGGACAGCAACAATTTGGAGACTTGGTCAAAGCCCTAAAACAATCCAAGGCGATCCTCTCTTCAGCAGCCTAATTCTGCCACCAGAAGCTTGCAAGAGTTACCAGTTATGGCAGCAACTCAACGGAAGAAGAGACTAACTGCCTGCTTATAAAACCTCTAGTCCTCTCCACCAATAGCATTCTCCACTTGACACCACCACCGTAGCTTCACTGCCGGCCCAAACGTGCCCAGACCAGAGGCCCCCAAGGAGATGTGGAGGTTCCCCCAGCCATCTCCAGTACCGGCCTTGTTGTTTGCCATTTCCTCCGTCGATTATAGGTGATGAGCCACTTTTCCCAACTGTCGCAGCATCATACCACAACATCCCCTATGGCTGAACATCAGCCATCACGGAGGTAGCTCACCTCAGTATCTCGCAGCAACCTTTCCTCAGCCGCCATCGTCTCTGGCAGCCGTTGTCCACCTTAGAGTTGTGTCACCACAACTCTTGCAGCCCCGTTGGTGTATCCCAGCAGGTGTTTCTCCCTTCGTAGCCTCGTCGGTGGGGGAAGTGTAGGATTGATAGGTGCTCTAGAGGGGGATGAATATTGCTTTCGGAAACTTAACATGTGATTTAACGTGGCTCACATGTTTCTCCCTCGGGGCTTTCAGGGACCACAGACGAAGGGTTGCTTCAGCTTACTGCTCATTGTGTTGGACAGCTTCTTCATCCTTCGTCCCGGCCAGGGCTCGTTTAACCCTATCATTAGGCAAGGTTAGAAGTCCTAGAGGAGTGGATTCTAGGAAGTGGAAATCTTGGTAGGTCAAGGGTGACAACAATAGTTATCCACTAAGCAATAGATTAAGTCCTAAAGACAAGGAGTCTCTAGGCTAAAAAAGTCCTAATAGGTTGAAGTAAACTTATATACTATTATACTAGGCATACGAGAATGTCTAGGAGACAATGGGTTTCTTGAAATGAGGAAGCTCTAACTTTTAATAGGCCGAAAACAAATAGAAAATTGTTCAATCTAGTGGTATAGTCGACTCAATTGAATAATATTTGCAGCCAAGGTTTAAAATTTTAAGTCATGTCAAATTTCAGTTTATGACCGTAATGAAACAATTTTAGTACGGTATCATGTTATGCCAATATAATTTCAATACTTTTTCAAATATAAATGTATTGTTTAAAAATATTTTTATTAATATCTAATAGTTACATATGCTTATTAATGAATTACAATTGAGATGTTGAATGTTAAGTTTTGATCATAGTTGTCAAAAGCTCAAGGCGCAAAAAAGCGCTCAAGGGTCTTGGGGCTTAATGCGCAAAGCGCAAGGCAAAGCGCAGGCTTTACGGAAAAAACATAATAAACAAATGAACTATTGTATCTGATTTATATGAATTAATTAAATTTATTAAAAAATTTATTTTAAATATTTTTTTGAATATTTAAATGATTAAATCTGATATACTAATTTATATAAATTAATAAAATTTATTAGAATTTTTTATTTTAAATATATTTTTAAATATTTAAATTTGATTGCTGATTTATATGAATTAATATAATTTATTTATTTTTTATAATTTTAAATATATTTAAGTCTATTTAATAAAATAAAAAAATATCAGATTTAATTTTAAATATAATTTTTATGAATTTAAATTTTAAATCTGATTTACTGATTTTTATGAATTAATAAAAATTTTAATTTTTTAATTTTAAATATATTTTTTATATATTTAAATCTAATTTATATAAATTAATAAAATCTATCAGATTTTTATATTTTTTAATTTTAAATCTGACTTATATTAAGTAATAAAATTTATTAGAATTTTTTATTTTAAGTGGGAATTGTTTGATTTAATTAAATCAAAAATAAAGAAAATTAATATCATTAAAATCCTAAAATCCCTAAAATCGTCTCGTGAAATCTTCGCAACGGCAGCAACGCCGATTGCGCGTCCCAAGCAGCATCAGAAATGTCGCGAGACCCTTCCTGCGGTGCTAAAGGTGTCCAACACCACTTGGACTCGCGATCAACAAGATGTTGGGTTAAATTGTTGGAAAAAGAAGTGAATAAATACAACTTTATCATAGAAGAAGAAGAAGAAGAAGAAGCCGAGAAGAACTTACCTCTCCGCGAACGAAGAAGCAGTGTAGCAGCATGGCGACGAAGATAACTTAAAAAAAAAAATGGAATGTTCTGTGCTTCTCGTAAAAGCGAACGCTTCACTTTTGCGCGAAGCGAACGCTTCGCTTTTGCGGGAAGCGAACGCTTCTTGGAAGCTTCGTGCTTTACTGCGCCTTGCGCTTAAGCGAAGGAAGTGATCGCTTTTGACAACTTTGATTTTGATATTTCTGAAATATTTGAAGTTTGTAGAGTAAAAATCAATTAAGAATGAGCTGCGTAAACATGATAGGATCACGTAGGTTAAACTAGATTTAATTTGGATTTACTTTGTTGAGTTCAAAATTAAACCAAATTTATATATACTAATTTAATAAAACAAATTGTATCACTATCTGTATTTTGGTATATATGTATATATATAATTTCTATATATTCTATATATAAATATAATTTTAAAATTTTTTTGTATATATAGGAAGTTGTGGCTACGTTTTATAATTTGTTCTTTCTATAGAAAGAGATCTAATTCTTCCAATGTGTTATTTTTCATTTATAGTTGTAAGTTACCACGACATAATAAATGGATCAGTTATTCAACATTTTGATAAAATGGGGAGAGAGACTCTCAATCACCTAAAAAATCGATAGAAAAAAGTTGGCTATCGGAGTCGAATCGATGACCATTGCATTACAAATGTGATGCTCTAACCTCTATTTCATAATACTATATTTGATATAGTTAGAAATTATATTAGATTTATTTATTTAGGTTTTTAAACAATCTATTTCCTCTTTCTTAAAGAGGTTTTTTCACTATTACTTAATAGACAGATGAAGGGAAAAAAAATTTAACTTTCCTTTAAGGTTTTTTTTTTATCTTGTATATCTTGTGGACAAATGAAAGAGGAAAAAAATTAACCATCCTTAAAGAAGTAAAGAGGTTTTTTCTCAGTTTACTCTCGTAGAGGAATGAAGAAGGGAAAAAATAATAATAAAGAAAGAAAAAAATAATACATAAAGAAGGGGAAAAAATCACCATTCTGCAAGACTGCAACCACACAATCAATGGGCACAATATGGAGGCATATGGTAATTTACCTCATGTTAATGAGTTTTGTGTGTCTGTGTAAGGTCAAAATGAAACTTTTCAACCGATTTGCCCAATATATGATTAAAAATCATGAGGCATTAAATGAATTATAGTATATTGATAATCCAATTAGAAAAATAACATAAATAGACAAGATTAAATGTGCTTCTTAAGTTTGGGAACATGACGAACAAGCATGACGACACGTGAGCTGAACTAATTAATGTTTTATGAGCAAATTCATTAAGTTTATGGACAAAGTTATTGGTCTCATTTGTTATCTTGCTTCTTTTATTCAAATTTAAAGAATATAATAGAAGTATATATATTTATGATACTATTTTCCAATTATTTTTTATATTTAAGGTTCTTAAATCTTAACTATTTATAATATGTGAAAACTGAGTCAAAAAGAAGTTTCATTTACTGGATCATAGTTTTAACTACACTATTAGCTTAATCTTATTGATAGTTAAGCTCGGAAAAACTTGAGTTCCTTACGAAACTTAGTTAACAAACTAATACAAAATATTGAATATCTAGCATTAAGCTAATTTATTTTTAATAAACAAAAATGCAGAGCTTAACTCTAGCTCATTTACAGTCCTAAAAGACCATCTAATCTGTACATTCATTCAGGTGAATGCAACATTATGAACTGCAGTATACCATAATGTTATTACTAAATATACCATGATAAACAAAATAAAATTCCTAAATTCTACAACAAATACAACATCATTTTACTCTTAGGTAGACGTGTAGGATAGTATATTCAGTTTTTTTCTTAGGCATGTTTCTGACACTACCAATTCCTATGTTAGCTTCTCATGAATTTGATTAGTTTGTAATTATCAAAGCTCTTAGCTATGAAATGATAAATAGAAAGATTTCACCAAAGAGAAAAAAAGAAATGTACCAATTGTATATGTGACTAGTTCTTCCATATTCTGCAGAAAAATAGAAAAATAGTTTGAATTTCAGAAAAATATTATATATCATATTAAAAATCGGTAAATGGTCTACAGAAAATCACAGGAAAAATGCAAGGAAACAATATATTATGATGTTAATTTCTGCATGGGCGCATAAGTTCACATAACACAATAAATGATACAATAGACAATAGCGAGGTAAATTACAAGTGATCATTTCCTAAGCAATCCCATCTACCTTCATGTATACGACCATTATTCTCATTTTACATTTACAAACCTAAGTTTTTTGTATAATCATAGTTAAATCGTGTTCAATTCACTATTAGTTCCTTACTCCCCCTCAAGCTATCTCAAAAATAGTAAAACCCAGCCTCCACGGGCGTGCTGCAGTGGCAAAGCACTCAAGAGGAACAAATAAAAGAATCAAAGTTCGAATCCCAATAGGGATGAGCATTCTAAAGGTCGGCCTCGGAGTGTGCATAGGCTATGCTCCGGATTTATCTAGTAGGCGAACTAGGGAATAAGGTCGTCTACCTCCAAAATTAGTCGGGCGAAATCTGGATATATATATATATATATATATATATAGCAACACAAATTTGTTACAAATACATTTATTTAAAAGCAAATCTATTAACTGTTAATTAAAACTAACAAAGAAGGTATCTCCTTAAAGTGCACTTTCTTCCCAACAAAAGTGGCAATTAACCCAAATATATTTTATGCTATCATGAAAGGCAGATTTGAAGCAATGCATGGTATCTTAATTCTCACAATATGGCTTCAACAGCTCAACGGAAGCATTAGTGAACTCGCTCATAACCTATCTAAGACAAATAGGCTCACATAGCTAGAGTCATAGTGTTCTACCTCTGTGCTTGACCTAACAATGATTTTTTTTTTTTTACTTTTATCTTCCAAGATATCAGGTTGTCCCAAACAACAATGCAATATTCTGATATGAATGCATATATATGGGACCCTACCTGATCAGGGTCATATATTCAATAATCTAAGGATGACAATAATCAAGCTTTAAGGAATTCCTTTCCAAGAGCATTGTTAAAGTATCATAAAATGTCAACAGTTCCTTCCTAATGATCATGACCCAAGCCTAAAACTAATTGCACTAACAGTAAATGAGATAGATATCAGCTTACTAATTAGTCTTATACACTTTCCTTGATCAGATAAAACCGTCTTTAGGATCAGTCTTCATTCTGACATTGATGATATCAACTAGCTTTGTTCCTAACATACTAGTCTCCTCGAGCATGTTAAGTACATTATTTGTTGAAATATATAAATCTCTCATTGGCTAAACAACATCATGTAGTTGCCAAGATCCTTGACTTGAAGCATTGTGATTTTGCAGAGTCATCAGCAATATGATGATATCATCTATATAAACCATAAGAAAACAACACATCCTAGAAAAAGTGATTGGATGCATTATTGAATGATCTTATATACTTTCAATCATGTCAAACTAAATAAGAGCAAACTGCAAATATGCCCTAGGAGATTGCTTCAGTATGTATAGAAACCCATTTAGCATTTTAGGTTTCATCTCTATATGTAGTCCTATCTTGATGTATATTTTCATTATTGTCATTCAGATTACAACCCTAATGTTTATACACTTACAGTCAAGCCCTATTTGCTTAACAATTAGGTCCTGAATAGACAACATATTTCTGAAGCTTATAATTGCAACGAACTAAAGCGATAGGTTAGTCAAATGATTTATAGAATCAGTATTAAAAAAAAAACAGTCTGGTGCACAAAGCTCCTACCAATATGGGGTCTCAGCGAAGGATCTATTGTACACAGCCTTACCTTGCTTTGCAATAATGTGTTTCCGAAACTCAGAACTCATGACCTCCAAATCACACAGCGGCAACTTTATCATTGTACCAAGACTCTCCTTATAGAATCATTATAAGTATACAAAGGTGACAGCTTCATATTTTGCTCAAATTATAAGTATACAAAGCCCCAGGGTGGCATTGGCCCTGATAACGTAGTAATCTTACATTCAACCAAGTCATGAAGTCACTTTTTGGATGCTCAGCAAGGGCTCCCCATCCGAAACGGGTAGGAGTATTAGGAGGATCGAAAGTGCCCTTTTTAAGGATAGATGCTGGAGACACGGGAGCATCTAATCTTCCGGTGCCCTCTATTGCAGACCTATGGCAAAGGATTCGAGGTTGGCTTTATATGCGTCTCCACCTATCTGAGGATAATTGTCTTTGGACGGCACTATAAAGGAAGCAAAGTGGTGACAAAGACATCCAACTTTGTCATCGCTGATATATTATGTGCGGAGGGTCCGCAATATAATTTGTTTGTGAGAGTCAATTATATGTAGAGAGGATATTCATACAAGTCTTTAAGTGTCTATCCAAATCTGATACTACATCAGACATGAATAGACCCTCAAATTTCACTTTTGTACATTTTAGATATATGATATACCATTTTTACTTATCCAAAAAAATTATAAGTATACAAAGCATACAGCTTCATGTATAAAGTCTTAACTAAGTTACTTCAATTGGATTGAGAACTTAGAAGTATATCCCAAAAGTTAGGCAAAAGAACAAATAGTTTTGTTTACAAAAGTTGTATAAAATGTAATTGGTAAACGTTGCCTACCTAAATTATACTAAGTCTTGGGCGATTGGCCAAAGCCAACTCAAGATGAGGAATAATGTGAATCTTGTACCACGTGAATATTGTCGTTATTGGGTTTGGAGCTAATAGTGTGAGTAAATTATGGTCGCCCACATCCATGACTTGTCCTTACCAAAGCTTTACGATTCAAGGGAGCATCATTAAAGGCCTAATTATATAATTTAGATATAATGTTTATTTCTATATTTTATTGTTGTAGATCACCATGTCGTCAAATATGTCCAATACTTTCTTTCTGCGATTTGTCCTTGAGAAGGACAAGTTCAATAGAGCTAGTTTCCTGGACTGATACAAAAACTTAAGAATCATTCTCAAGCAAGAACGAAAATTGTACGTCCTAGAGCAACCCGTTCCTAAATCACCCGCCACTACCGCTACTCGTGAGGAAAAAGATGCTTATAAGAAGCATCAGGATGATACACTGGATGTGTCATGCCTTATGCTTGCCACCATGAACTCTGAGTTTCAGAAACAACATGCGAACATGGATGCTCACGATATAGTTGAGCATCTTAAATAGCTAGGCACAAGCGGTTTGAGGTTGTCTAAGGCCCTATTTGCATGAAAGATGCAAGATGGAACTCCTATGGGGACTCATGTGGTCAAAATAATTGGGTACGTTGAGAACCTTGAAAGACTAGGATTTCCACTAGGCCAAGAATGGGTCACTGACCTTATTCTGCAATCTATAACATAAATACCAAACGGTTCAAACCTAATGATTTGAACCAAACATATCTTTGGCATTGTCGCTTAAGTCACATAAATGAAAGTCGCATATCACAGCTCCATAAAGATAGACTTCAGGACTTATTTGATTTTGAATCATAAGAGGTATATGAATCTTGTCTTCTAGGTATGATGACCAAGACTCCATTTAGTGAACACGGCCAACGAGCTACTGACTTGTTAGGACTCATAAATACTGATGTTTGTGACCCTTTCAATGTAGCAGCTAGAGGGGAGGCTATCAATACATTACTTTTACTGATAATGTCAGTAGATATGGTTATGTATCTCATGAAACACAAGTCGGAATCCTTTAAAATGTTCAAAGAATTCAATAATGAAGTACAAAATCAACTTTGCAAAAGTATTAAGATGTTTCGATCAAATCGAGATGGTGAATACCGTAGCTAAGAGTTTCGTGACCATCTAGCTGAGTGTGGGATCTTATCTCAACTCACTCCGCCTAGAACACCACAATGGAATGGTATATCTGAGAGGAGTAATCATACTTTATTATATATTGATCCTGTCGACAAGTGAAGAAAGTTCTCACTCGGATGACTCGGTCTGACCAAGATGACCTCGGTTGCGATAGCATGTGAGTCGGGGTCGGTCTCGAGAGCTAGTGGAACACAAGTGGCTCGGGTCGGATCAAAAACAAGAGCACAAGGTGGAGAAGAGATTTCAATTGTCGAAACCCCCTTTTTCTGAAGGACCAGGGGAGCTTTATATAGGGGAGGAAGAGGTCCCCTGTCTTGTCGACAATCTTTTCTCATTAAAAACTGACCAGCTGACAGTTTGACCTTCTGGCAGCTTTAGTCAGTCTGTGAATCTGTCATAGCCACCTAAATGTCCATCAAGGGGTCAATTCTACCCTCATTAATGTCTGCTACCCTGACAAGTTATGATTATGTCAGAAGTCTTTTCCTCATAATGGGGAGATTTAGGAAATCTTATCGTTGATGAGGTCATTCGATCACTCGGGATCACCCGATCAGGCAACTACGGGTTTACCAGATCTCGACCAGGCGGGTAAAGATGGTCGGACAGATAAGCCAGGCTTCTTTGCTACTCACGTTTTTAGAACGGTCCCAAGGTGCCCGACCCAGGGTGCCCGACCGAGAACGCCCGACCGGGAATCCTCGACCGGGAGGACCACTCTGTACTGAGTGCTTCCTTTTCCAGGGGCCCGACAAGTGCTTCTAACTTTGCCTGCCCGAACATCCCCGACCGGTGACTCCCGACCGGGAGCGTCCGACCGGATCTCGCTGACCGACCCCTAGCCCAAGTAACCTCGAACTCTGATCACTCAAGCTGGGTCGGCGTTTGGTGCACCCGCCTATCCTGGCCAGACCAAGACATGACTCAACCAGCTTCACCTGACCAGGACTTGATCCGACCGGGCTCCCGATCAACTCAGAAAACCTACCCGACCGAATCACAAGCCTCCCCTTCAAGTCTAGTCGAAGGAGGCGAGGAGTCCGACTGACTAGGCTATTCGCCCAGTCGGATGCCTACAGACGTCGTACCCCCGGGTCTTATCATGGCCTTCGGATCCTAGTTATTAAATGTCGAATCCCCCGTCAAATCGGCATTTAACGCCTCTGCCACGTGTCATTCCCCGACTGGGATTCCCTGGCAATGAAGCGTCATCTGTCAGACTCATGTGGTGGCAGGGTAACGGGTCTAGAAGCATCGGGAATGAGCGGGAGACCGACGGTCGGGATCTAATCCCGCCTTTTTTTCCCCTGTGCATCCGACGGCTCTCCTGATCCCCTATGCAGTATAAATAGGTTAACCTCTCATTTTAACCCTTGCCGTTTTACCTTTCGCTTTTACTTCCTTTCTTGTCCGATCTCCGCCGCCTGACCCCCGTGAGCTCCAGCGACCTGCGATTTCCGGTGATCCCGACCTTTAGGTACTTCTTTCCTGACCTTCTGTGTTTCTCCTTACAACTCCCGACCCCGACCTGATGGCCGGGTCAACTTCCTCGACCGGAGTATGGTATACTACCACCCTCTCGACCTTGACCCTAGGTCACCTAGAGACCCTTCGCCTAGACTACCAGATCCCCGAAATCATCTTCTAGCTCTTCCTTCCCGTCATGAACGACCCCATCAACCTCCCATGGGCTACTTCACTGTTTTCAAAGATCATCTTCTAGCCGGCCTGAGATTCCCCTTGCACCCGTTCATTTCCGAGATCTGTAGATATTTCTAAGTGCCTCATTCTCAGCTAAATTCGAACTCTGTTCGGATTCTATGTAGGACAGCAGTCATCTTTTCCACATACCGTGTCCCTCTTGACCCCCGAGTATTTCATTTCTTCTTCTATCTTAAAAAGCAGGAGTCGAGCAATTTTTTCTTCCAAGCCCGGACCAAGTCAGCCTTTCTAGATAAGGTTCCCTCCTCCAATAAGGGATGGAAGTCCCATTTCTTCTATGTGCGTTCAGCCCCACCCCCGACCTGGCCGACCGAGTAGGTAGAAGACCTGCCTACCCAACCTCCCATGCCCAAGAGCTACCGCTCGGAGGGGCTTCCAGCTAGCGTTCTCCAAGATCGGGGGGTTGTGCTTCCACGCCGGCAAGCTGTTGAGCGAAGCTGTGTTATACCTCTTCCTGCTGAGCCACATTCCTACAGAGTTACCCGGCTCCTTCGGTAAGCATGGATCCTAGTTGCCAGAAGAATGTGATTGTGAGTTCCTCCTCAGACAGTGAAGATGTACCTGTTGTCGTCTCTCACTCACAAGGCTCACGTACAACTTCATCATGCAACACATCATCTAAGAAAAGAAAGAAACTCTCACGAAGAAGGGAAAGTTTCCAAAAGAAAAAAAATCAGAAACATTTCAACAAAGGATTGATTCAAGGTTGGATAACTTTAGTACCAAATTTGAGTCCATTTGTGATCAGATGGCATCACAATATGCTGCTGTTACAAATGCTTTGATTGCGGAATCTAAATCTGAATCCCTAGGTGCTGACAAGATGCAGGAGGTTATTGAAGAATCAATTACCATTGGCAAACCTCAAATGGATATTGGTAAAGCAGTTGAAATTTGCTACAAGGACCCTGCGAAAGTTGAGGTTATGTTCGCGTTGCCAAGTCATTTGAGACGGTCCTTTGTGCTTGGGTTTTCATCCATCTTCCAATCCGTGAACTATGTTTGGCTTCTGTGGTTTACATTAGCTTTTGCTTTTTGTTTGTTGGCTTTTGTGCATAATTCCAACATGATACATTTGATGTTACATAACCAGGTTATTTTGAAAAACAGTTGTAATGTTGGAGTTGTAATATTGTCATTACGTAAATGCTTTGATAATCTATTGACATTATCTTGTATTAGCAGGAAATTTTGGGACTATTTTTTGTTTTTTTTCAAAGTTTATTTGGTAAAAAGTTGCAACTAGTTCAACTCATTGGGATTGATAGTTATTCTTTACTATTTCATTAACTTACGACATACTTTAGAATTCATTTGTTTTTGTTTTAACATGATGCTTCTGTGTTGCATACAGTGACATCATCAAACTCCCTGATAGCCCATTTGCACTCTACTATAGCGAACATGATGCTTCTGTGTTGCAGTCCTATAATTATCCAGGAAGGAAATAAATCAAGGGAGCTTTCAGTTCCAGTTTACATCAGTTAACTCAGACTCCTAATAATTTTTATATTCAGCAATGGACCAATAAATGCGTCTCCATTTTTACTGTGAAAAGGATAGGATGATGCCTAACATAAGGAACTTCTCTTTGTAGATACTGAAGAAGGAAAAATGGTGTTCTTTAGAAGATCTTGTGGCAACGGCGGGCAGATGATTGATTACTGAAGCAAATACCAGACAATGCAACAGTTGTATTACAAACTTTTGCTCATCTTCCTTGAAATTATTGCTGAAACAGCTAAATGTAAATATATAGGCATTTCTGCTACAAATTTTATGATGATAAAGTTTGAGTCAAGAACTCTGCTTGTGCTATGATAAATTCTCGTGGACTTATTTTGTATGGTAAGACAAGTATACACGCCTTTACTTGTATTCCGTTTGGCATACATATTTTTATGTTAATTTTTAAAATTATGATGTAAAAAATAATAATATTTTATCTTTTTAATTAAATAGAATATTATATGTAATGAATGAGATGAGATATTAAAAAATTGATTCCTTTATAGGCAAACCAAACATCAACAATGGTAATGGTAATGATTACACAGTCCTAACCAAACAACACTTTGTAATCAATCATACTCATTCCCATTCCCCACCTCAATCAATCCCATTCTCATTCCCATTCCTCCGTTTGTACCAAGCGCACCCTTAAACTCAAATAAATCAAATTGGATTATGGGTTTAAGTCTAATCCGAGTTAGACTCATTTGGATTAGACTCAACCAATTAATAACGGATAATGATTCATTAAAAGTTTAATGAATTATTATTAAAGAGAAATACCAAGGGGGATCTATTCATTAGATGAATAAAAGATGAAAAGCCAAAATGAATACCAAGAGGTTTTTGGTATTCATTTTTATTGGCATCAATAGGAAGGAAAGCTCAAGGGTCAAAAACTTTTTGTATTCATTGGATAAATACATAAGCTTCTTGCAATTTTCGAAATTTCACTAAGTCATTCATTTATCTTCCTCCTCTCCTTCTTGTTGGCCTAAACACACAAAGTGTGTTTTTGGTTCTCTTATCTTGTGAACCATCCCAAGTTGCTAGCACAACTAAGGTGGTTCATCTCCGAGACCGAGATCGTGTTCGTGTGGATGCTATTAGAGGCACGACCATTCTGATCGTGCAAAAGATCCGGCGAACCAAGGACTAGCGGGATAAGCTATAGGCACACATTAAAGGTATAACTCTTTAGATAGAACTATGTAAGGATTTTTCGCATGGATCGCTCGAAGGAATTCTATTTTCCGCTGTGATTTTGTTATTTATCGCAAAGAGATCCCTACAAATATGCCCTTCAGGTACCTTAGGATTCAACTAGCTACAACGCCTCACTTCAGTACTTTAGGGTGTCGAGTGCTTCTAGCTATCTATTATTGTCGTTATCTCAGGGTATCATCGACCGCATCCAAGCATCTATCGATCTTTCATATGAACATCCAAGCACCCTCCAATGTCTTGGAAGAATATGTGTAGACTGAAACATGAGGCTGGCATGGGATTCAGAGACTTGCGGGCATGGAACCTAGCCTTCTAAGGTTCTCTGGAGGATCCAGGAGAAGGTGGATGCATTATAGATCAAGTGGGTACATACCTACTTGAGTTTCATTAATCTGTGAATGTGGCAAGCAGCTCATTCAGATTCCCCACTGATTAAGCGCTTGTTACACATGTGGAATCTCATCCTAAAGGCTCCTAGACAAAGACTGACAAAGTGGTTTTCGCATGATGGAGTAGCTTGGGCTTACAACTTCTACAGACACCCTAGTCCCAAGGTGCCATGGCCCAAAGAGTGTGGAAGTCTTATGTTAGTCATGCAGTCACCTTCTGGAAGTTGGCGTAGCGAAGGCTTTCCACTAGAGATTGACAGGAGTATCCGGAGGATAGACGATGTACATTTTGCAAACAAGTTCAAGAGACACAGGAGCATATGTTCTTCTAGTGCCCCACTATTGCAGACCGATGGCAGAGGATTTAAGGCTAGCTTTATATGCGTCTAGAGATGTCCACCTATCGGAGGACGATCCATGTCTTTAGACAGCATTACCGTGGGAGCAGGACAGTGACAAGGGCTCGTCATTTAGTCTTGTCATTGCTGATACATTATGTGTGGAGGGCTCGAAATTGTAGTTTTTTTTATAGGGGACAATTAAATGTAGAGAGGATATTTAGAAGTGTGGTCTTTAGGTATCTATTCAGATGAGACATGAATAAACCCTAAAACCTCATTTTGTATATTTTATATACATGATATACCACTTCTACTTATTCTAAATATTATAATTAGACATGACCTATCTACCCATAAAAATCTTCTTATTAAATTAGTAGTCCACATCACTACCTACCAAAACATGGGATCCAAGCTAAGAACTACATTAGGTAGTCAATAAAATAAAATAATAAGAAGCAAAAATACTGGGTTCCGAGAAAATCTCCATGTCTGTTGAATCAACATATTAATTTGTCTAGTGGCATTTTGTAGAGAACAAGATAGTCAGATTAAAAGTTAAATTATCTAAACATTTTTCATATATTAAAATTTGAATGATATATTAAAATTTTGTTGAGAAGAAGATAATATTAACTCTAGTGAAAAAATTATTAGGACCACAATTTTTGTCCTAACAAAATAACATACAAGTAGGAACAAGTACCTTTAAGTTGTTGTTCAATAAATGCTTTTCCAATTTCTACAAACAATGGATCTGTTGCATCTAAAAGATATGTGCAACACCACCTTAGATCACTATGTACTGTAAACCTGCAACCAATTAAAAGAACATAATGTAATAGTAAAAAATAACATGACGGGAAATGATTTAATACATCAATAACCATAAATGGACAAAGTCGAAGTAGAAGAGTTGTGAAAGCATCAACTGCAGTGACCAATAAGATGCAATACAAGTTGGGAAGTATGGTACATAGTACATGTTAAAAGGATAAGATTTATTAGAGTAGATCAAGTTTATTTTACCTTGTCATATATTAGTTATATATGTACCCGCTTTACGAGGAATTGGTCTTTTTGAGGTTTACAAATTCATAATTTTAAACATGCTTCGTGATATAAAATATATAATTTTCCTCTTAATTTGGTATCAAAGTTTACCCAGCTCGTCACCACCCCACTTTTTCTCCCTAACTCCTCTCACACTAATACCTAATCCCATGAGAAGCAGTATGTGTTCTAAATGGCAGCTGCCTAGGCGGGAACCACACCTCCATTGCTTGAGGCGATGCTTTAGGTGGCAACTCACCTCCTTCGGATGTGTCGTTGGCCCCTACGTCATGCTATCCTGACGACGCGTCCAGACTAGTTGTGTGGTCCAGGCGACACATCGGACTCATCGTCCTACCGAAACAGTGTACATGAATAAGTTTTAAGTTAGGGTTTAATTAAATAACTTTAGGTTAATAATTTTAATCAACTACTAGCCATGATTGAGATAATTTAAATAGACTTACTCAAAGTTCAATAAAATTATTCTATTAATTTAATATATATATTTAAAATATATATTTTTATTTTTAAATATTTAGATTTTATTTTTAATTAATATATTTTATTAAAAATAAATATTATAAAGAATAATAATTGTTTATAATATTATGTATAAAAAAAGTAAAAAAATTCAACAACTTAGGCACTGCCCAGGCGGTAGATGGTTACTAACTGCCTCACCACCGCTTACCACCATTTACAACACTGAAAGCAGTGTTTTCAAAACCAAACTAAATTGGTTGGTATCTAGGAACCAAGTACAAAATCAATCCAATTTATCACAAAAACCACTTGGAATGGAAACCAACAAAAAGTGGAAAAACATATAACTAGGAATCAGAAAGCCTTGTGGTCAGTGTTTTGTTCCTTCACATGGATTACCACAGTTCTAAACCCACGTAACTCAATTTACTTTCTTTTTTCTGTTCTATTCTATTCCTATGTTTGGTCACCCTCTTCTCCTCTGTTGCCTACATCGCCTCTCCTCCACAGCCTTTATTGCTGCCTAGGAGTTGGGAATATTTGCCCTGGTTTGCTCCTAAACATCAGATCACCAGTTACACAGACATGGTTTTCAGGGTGTTTCAAGGGGTGCTTGGTATATATTCGGCAATGGGAATGATAATGAGTTTTGATTGAGGGGTTTATGGGTTTAATGATAACCTAGTGGGGGTTGGGTTATAAAATCAAGGGTATCATATCCATATTTTGATTCCGATTCCCGTATACCAAGCATCATAAATGGGAATGAAATAGATTTCATTCTCATTCCCGCTTTCTAAACCCGCTTATCAAGCACCCCCTCAGTTTTCCAACAGTTTCTTTTTAAAAAATTCCTTTTGGTTTGTTACTTTTCTGTTCTATATTGATTGAATTTTTATGATATGGTTCAAATTTGGGGATAGGTTGCTCCCTCGCTTCAGCCTGATCTAGTTTTTTATAAGTTTTAGTTCTGAATCAGTTAGGCATCATATTGCTTAGCTTGTTTCAATTTTGCAATTTTTCTAGCTTTGAAACAATTTCAGTTTCGTGCATTTCATTTTCAGATTGAGTGTGTTTCTTTATTAGCTTCTGTTTTGACATTGTTTTCTTCCTAAGCTTCAAATTTGATTGAGTTTCCGAAAAGTTATAAATATGGAACATATTTCATATCTGCTTCAGTATGAGTGACATTTTGAGCAGCTTCAATTTACAGATAATGTTCTTATCATGTTTTAGAATGGGTAAGATTTGGATGACTTTCAAATCTGAAACACACAAAGTTTTAGGTAGTGTTTTAGACCTAAAAAAAATGTCCATATAAAGTTTTAGGTTAATGGATATATTGATATGTTTCACTTTTCCACAACTTGATAGAATCTATTCCAGCTCTTATCAGGTTTGCTTGCTTAGGTAAGGTATCAAGTTGCAGCTTATGTGATGCAATGATGTTTTTGATAGTTTCCCTGATGAATGTTTCTAGATTGCTCAGTTATTAGGTTTGTCTAGATCCTCGTTCAGAGAATAATAAATGCTATCTACTAGATCATGGAACTGAGATATTGAATGAAGGATTATTTTGGGTAGTTGTTGAAAAATTCTTATTTTAATTTAACAATGATTTCAACTAAAAATAAGTCCATATTGAGTTCATGTTTGTTTTGAGTAATTGTTGAAAATTTCTTATTTTCATGTTAATAATGTTGCTAGTTAAGAATAAATTAAAATTAAGTTAATGATTGTGTAAGTACAACAACAATCAAGTATTATCTCACTAAGTGGGGTCCGCTATAAGAATCCTTCTATGCCATTGAATTATATTCTCTATTATATTATCATTTATATTTAAATAAATTTTATCTTGCTTTGTTATTGCTAACAAGCTTTTTTTTTGTCTTACTCTTTTTCATTTGAGTTTCATATTTATTATAGTTTCACATCTTCTAACTAAAGTATTTATTGGTCATCTAAGTACATGTCTATATTATCTTAAACGTATCTCCCAGACTTTTCCCTCAATAGGTGCAACTTCGACTTTCTCTATTATTTTCATTTGTTATCCTATCCATCCTTGTATGTTCCCACATCCACTTTAACATCCTCATCTCTGCAATTATCATCTTCTGCTCATGCGCTCAAGTCATAGCCCAACATAGAGCTCTATATAATATAGCAAGTATAACCACCATTTTGTATAATTTTCCCGTTAAGTTTTAGAGATCCTTTGTGATCACAAAAAACATCTGACGCTCTCCTCGATTTTAACCATCCTGTTTGTATTCTTTAGAAAAAACATCTCTTCCAATCCCTCCATTTTTTCCAAAATAATCATAAATACTTAAAGCGATTAGTTATAGGCAACTTGTAGTTTCCCATCAAAACAATTATCCATTAATTAGAGCAAAAGGTGATATCGCTCACCCCAGGTGGTCCAGTATCACCGATTCCATGGCAAAATACAAGCATGTAAATCACAGGGCCATTTTGCTAGTGCAGCTACCCTTTGGGTGAGGGAGGTCAGAGGTGCCCAACGAGACATTTTGCACTCACTCGAAATTGACACATAGGCAAATGTTATGTATGCATCCTTTAAATAATTGAGTTTGCTAGGTTGTTCATTAAAAGAACACGTTACAGAGTCCAACTTCAACGTGTAGACAAAGCTCAATGAACACTTGGACATAGTATTAAATATGCAAAAGTTTTAACATCGTAGGATAGATAAGAACAGACACTATAGAAACAAACAATTATCTTAGATTTGAAGCATGGAACATAAGAACACTCAAGAGATAATAAATACAAGAAAATTAATATTTTATGTTTACAAAAGACAAATGGATAGAGGAGAAGACAAAAATAATAGAGAACTAAGATTTTATGTTATGATACACCAGAAAAAGTAAAATGAGAAAGAGTAAGTATTATTATAATATAGTTTATTTAGGACGAAGTAGTTATGATGATAGATACGACTATAGCTCTTAAAATAGTAGTAGCAAAAAAATTATTAATGAAATTAACATATATACACCTTAAGTAGAATTAGATGAAGACACCAAAGATAGGTTTTGTGAAGACCTAGATGAGGAAGTACAAAAAATTTACACAAACAAAATGATTTTAATAGGAAGAGCCCTAAATGACCATATAAGAAAAAATGAGAAATATGATAAATAGAAAACGATGATCCATTTTCATCTAAAATAATCTGCTTATGTAAGTATTTATATACATAAAGAGGAAAAGAAGATCCTATAATTATGGTATGTTTATCAATCATTAATTACAATCAATCTTAATCCCTATAATCAAGCTAATCTAAATCAATCATGATCTCTACAATTAAGAGTATCTTTGGAAGTATTCAACTCTCACTGAAGCTGGAGTATATCTCAATCATATTCAGCTTGTCACAAAGTTCTTAGAATTGTTTTCCTCCTAATGCTTTAGTGAAGACATCGATAACTTGGTTGGATGATGATGTGAATGGAGTGATAATTTTCTCACTCATTATATACTCACAAACAAAGTGACAATCAACCTCAATATGTTTAGTCCTCTCATGAAGAATTAGGTTACTTGCAAAGTGAATAGCTGCTTGGATATCACAATATATTAGCAAAGGTTCATTGTAGGTAAACCCTAATTTTTCAAGCAGATTCTTCTGCTATAACATTTCGGTTACAGTTTAAGTCATGGCTCTGTATTCGATTTCGGCAGTCGACCTAGCAACAACAATTTGTTTCTTACTTCGTTATGTTACTAGATTCCCCCTATATAAGTACAATACCCAAAAGTGGACCATCTGTCAGTCAACATCAAAATAAATTTCGATCTTTAGGTGCTCATTTCTCTTAAATGGCAACCTTTTTCATAGAGATTTCTTAATGTACTTAAGAATCCTAACAGTGGCATCCGAGTGAACTTGCTATGGATTATCGATGAAATAACGAACTATTCCAATTGCAAAGGATATGTTATTGTTAAGTAAATGAGTTTCCCAACAAACCATCTATATTTTGCCTTATCCTCAAAGAACTCTCTAGTATCATCCCAAACACTTGAATTGATATTCATAGGCATATCAACCAACTTCATTCTAAGCAATCCAATTTCTTTGAGTAAATCTGTAGCATACTTTCGTTGGCATAATAAAACTCAAGACTTGTTGTGAGCAATTTCAATTCCAAAAAAAAAGACAGGGCGTCGCATATCCCTCGTCACAAAGTGTTGTTGCAAGTACTTTTTAGTTTTGTCTATCCCACCTATATTACTATCGGATATTAGGATGTCATCAACATAAACAATAAGCACGATAATCGTATTCGTGCTCTGTTGTACAAACACAAAGTGATCCGATTTGCACTGTTTGAAGCCAACAACACTGATTATGTTACCAAATTTATCAAACCAAACTCTAAGACTTTGTTTAAGACCATAAATAACCTTTTTAAATCTACAAACTATAGTAGCATTCTCCCCTGAGCAACATACCCTAGTAGTTGCACCACAAAACGATCTCGTGCAAATCACCACAAAGAAAAACATTCCTCACATCTAGCTAATACATTGACCAAGATTAATTGATAGCCAGGGAAAATAGAACTCTAATAGAATTTAGGCAAGCAATAAGAGAAAACATCTCAAAGTAATCAACACCATAAGTTAGTGTAAATCCTTTAGACACCAAATGAGCTTTATATAGATCAATAGTACCGTCAGCTTTAAATTTCATAGTAAATACCCAACAACCGGCAATAATATCAACATAAGATGTGCAACCACCAGCTCCCAAGTACCACGAGAGATAAAGGCAGAAATTTCCTCATCCATGATTGTTTGCCAAGCTGAGTGTTGATAAGCCTCAAAGTAGGAAGTTAGAACTCCAATAGATGATAGAGAAACAGCAAAAGCGTGAAATGTAGGACCAAGATAATCAAACAAAATATGATTAGACAAAGGATGAGTAGTGCACGACCGAATACCTATATAAAGAGTAATAGGCAGATCAATATCGGAGAGGCAAGTAGCATCAAGAGCTGTAGAAAGAGGATGTGCTTGGTTGTGGCCAAGCACGCCTCATGTACAGCTAATAGTTTAGGAGACGGAGCATCTGTAGTGGGAGGCACGGAGGGTGGGATAGGTAATGGAGGAGATACAAATATATCATGTGACTGAGCTACATAAGGGGAACATAACATAATCATAGGTGTAACTGCATTTTATAAGTGGATCAAGACAACGATGTCCTTTTTGTGTGTGATAATATCTAAGGAGGATGCATTTAATAGAGCGAGGAAACAATTTATCCAAGTCAAGAGTAAAATTATGAACAAAATAAATATAGCCAAATATGTGAGGAGGCATAGAGAAAAGAAATTTATTAGGATGAAGACAAGAGAAGGGGATATCCCTATATAATTCAATAGACAAGAAAAGATATATGAGCATCTTATTCGTTTAAAGAAAGTTCTACTTATTCTAAGAAATGAGAATAATGCTAACGTCCAAATATTCATTTTGTATTAATTAGGTTGTCTTTCTTTGTTATATTATTAGTTCTAAGAGAATAGATGTTGATGAAGAGAAGGTTAAGGATATTTGTGAATGGCTAACACCAAAAATCATAACTGGGGTTTATAACTTTTATAGGTTAGGTTGCTAAAAAGAATATTGAATTTCATTAGAGTAGTGAACAAGATACAATTTATTTAAAGAGAGGCTGAGTTTTGCATCATTAGTTGTAATAGTTAACTTTGCTAAAACTTTTTAAATTGAATGTGATGCTTCAGGAATGTATTAAAATTGTGCTAATATAAGAAGGTTGAACTCCTTGCTTATTTTAGTAACAGGCTCATTGGAATAAGTTTGAACTATCCAACTTATGACAAAACCTTTACTATAGTGAGACCTTGGAGAATTTATAGCATTACTTGCTACTAAAAGAGGTTTTCACAGTGGTCTTTAAACCTAAGGATTAGGTATAGTTTATTTGAGAAAGGATAGATTCCGAGCTAAACAATGTAATAGGTTGCATCTCCAAGGATTTAGATCATTTTATATTGTCACTCACATCAATGATAATGCCTACAAGGGTGACTTGCCAGGGGAGTATAATATGAGTGTTATGTAGGATCTAAGAGCGATAAAGGGTGGGTGAATAGCGCTCGTGGCTTTTTCGTAAGTCAAGTTAAAATCGTAGCGAAAATGAGAACAATAAAACATAATCGCTAACACGAGTTGGTTTACTTGATTCGGAGTGTGTGACGGCTCCTACTCCAAGACCCACGATCCTTGATCATTTACTTTGGGCAATCACTAATAATCTGGAATGATTACAAATATGAGTATCAAAGTACAAACACAAAAATAATTATACCAACAACCAAAGTATTAAAGGTCGAAGCGTTGTCGTCGGAGCAACGTTTTGGCGTCTTTGAACGATTTCTGGTGAAGCACACGAGCGAAAGTTGTAGCATTCTTATACTCAATGCACTAGTCGAAGGCCCCCTATATAGGGTATCCCGGGTGTTGGTGCAATCGACCTCTAAAGTTTTGATGTTTGTTTAATAATATGTTTATTAAAGTTTGGTTAAGGTTGACCTAATCGGGTGATAAGTCTACCAAGTGACTAATCCTAACTAGAGGTTAGGTAGTGATAAGTCTACCAACTGACTAGTTCTAACAAGAGGTTGGGTGATAAGTCCACCAAGTGACTAGTTCTAACTGGAAGTTAGGCAAGGGGGTGATAAGTCTACCATGTGATTAGTCCTAACTGGAGGTTAGGCAAGGAAAGTCCTAGTAAGTGAAGCTAGGCTCTAGTGAGTGAAGCTAGGTTGGTAAAGTCCTGGTGAGTGAAGTCAGGCCCTAGTGAGTGAAGCTAGGTTGGTGAAAGTCCTGGTGAGTAAAGTCAAGCAGTGGAAAGTTTAGTGAGTGAAGCTAGGTAATGAAAACCCTAAGATAGGTAACCTTAGAAGTCTTAGCGAAGTGAACTCCAAGCAAGTTTGATCGGAAAGTTTCCAGTCGACTGGACCAAGGAATCTTGATAGATCTAAGTATAGGTTTATCAATACTGTTTTGCTTTACTATTATTGTTGTTATGCTAATTTAGTATTGCAGGAAAGTCTTAGTGGATTAGGTGTTTAAACAGTAGGCAAAGTAAGTCCAAACAGATCTGGAGGACCAGATGTTTGGCAGGTGAGTAAAGGTAAGTTCCTGAAGGAGAGTGCTGTGAGGTTGTGTCCCAAGGACACAACCTTAGGCGTTGATCCAACTAAGAGAAACTTACGAAGGTTTCCAAGTTGAGATCAAGATAGATTTTACTGTCATTTACTCATGCATATTATATATTTGTGCTAACTCTATTTTGCAGGGTTAATCCTTTACATGTATTGTGTTGTGCTAACATTTTCATGCAGATCAGATAAAGGAAGTTGACCGAGGGTTCGGTCGACTGTACGAGTGGATCAGTCGACCGAACCAAGCATACTACGCCAAATTTAATATATTTAAAGGGATCGTTGACTGATCATTTGAATCAGTCAACTGAACTATATTTGGTAAGGCACAACATACGAAGATGGAAGTTCTATCCGTCGACCAATCAAAAGATAGGTCGACGGATTACATTTATTGCAGCGACAGTCGAGCAGTATATACAAGAAATGGCACAGGGTTCGTCGACTGAAGAGGAGGTTCAATGGATCGATAGGTTCCGTTGACTAAACGGTTTTTCAGCCGATCGAACCGTGCCTATATAAGGAGCTTGAGACTAGTGCTCAGATCATCTTCCAATGGGTCTACTCTCTTCCTACATTGATGAACTGCTCACAATCTACTACTACGATGCCAGGAAGCTCTCCGACATGCTATGGCCAATATCTTACTCTATGTGTTGGTATATTCATTTTCTTACGTACTTGTACTTGCATATTACAAGGGGTTAGTATGTTATTACTAACTCCCCTTACATTTTGTATGATATTACTTCCTCCGAAAGGTTTTCGGAGGAAGGATTATAGTGGATTGCATCGAGGGCAATCGAGAACTGCGGGTTTTAAAGTAGGAGTCGCCGAAAACTCCGAACCAAGTAAAAGAAAAGTGTAATTCATTTTTCGCTATTTCTACTCTACTTTGTTTTACGCAAGCAAACAAAAAGATTTTTGAACGATCGAGATTCACCCCCTCCCCACTCTCTCTCGATTTCCAACGATTCTACTGTTAGTAGGAGCCCTAGAGCCAATTATGTGATGATTGACTAGGAACATTTTGTATCATATTCTATCATTAATAAAGGCATATTTGGTTATTATACTTACTTTGTATTTGTGCCAAATAACTAAGTATAATAATGTCCTTGGGTAGTAGGTTCTTATCTACATTATATTGATAGGTTGTATCGATAGTGAGATAATGTAGAGAACACTACTCTAAACCATTCCTAGTCAAGTATTAATATTCAAGGACAATATTAATGCATAGAGACTAGCATGTAGGTCAACTGATGACTTGAGCTCACAAGTCATGGATATGTGATATCAAGTTGACACATGGGTATACATTGGAGAATGTGTACTGAATTGACCCGCCATGAGAAAGTTTCATATATTATCATATGAGTGTCATAAACTTTCTCATGTGACTATTAGTATGAATAGTCCTTAGACCTGAAGTCACTACGGTTCCCTACATAAGGAGGTACGTACTTTGATATCGTCAAACGTCACCCGTAACAGGGTGGACTATAAAGGAGATCACTGGGTATGTAATGAATTATGCGGAGGAATGTGAGTGATGTAGATGGGATCTATCCCTCCCATATGACGGGAGTGATATCTGTGAGCCCCTTGATCGAGTAGGACTACTGAAACGCATAGTCATGCTCAAATGAGTCAATATGAGATATTGAGCTCATTTGTTTGAGTGAGTCTACTCGGGGATCAAGAAACACAAGATTGATTGAGGATGACACGGTCTATGCCTCAGTCAATCTAGATATCAAGGATAGAAGAACAAGGTCATACATTATCATAGTCACGGAGGTTTAGTCGGATCTCGACTTTTCTTGTTACTTGGGTAGCAATGATGCATTGCTATATGTCGCTCATTGCTTATATGTCTAAAGTGTTTAGGCGCATTGCCAATGTCACGAGAACCTATTGGGTCACACACAAAGGACACGATGCTTCAGGAAATCTGATCGGCTGATCTGAGCCCGAGTTGGGAACTCGGGAGACCTGAGCCCGAGTTGGGAACTCGGGAGGTCAGTTCGGGAGCTCGAGTTGGGAACTCGGGAGTGCGGGTCGGGAGTTCGGCACTCGGCTGACTGGGCTAGAAGCTCGGCAGACTGGGCTGGGAGCTCGGCAGACTGGGTCGGGAGCTCTGCACTCGGGAGACTTGGTCGGGAAACCTAGTTGGAAGCCCAAGAGGCCCGGTCGGAATTGCATGTGAAGGAAAGAGAAAAGTCTCTCTTCATTGATGAAGTGAAGGTAAAGAGTCACATGAAAAGATGTGCTCATTGGCTTTAATGAAGGAAAGTCAAAGAGACAAAAGACTCTTCATATTCATGGGATGAATATAAAAGAGGGTCTAGTCATTTTGAATAAAGTGTGTGCTTTTCTTCTTCCCTTCCTCTCCTCCCCTCTTGGTCGAAACCCTTGTGGTTTCTTGGTGGTCTTATGAACTACCTCAAGTTGCTAGCACAACTAAGGTAGTTCTTCCCGAAGTTGAGAGATTGTGTCCGTGTGGATACGAATAGAGGCACGGACACTTGAACGTGCAAGAGATCCGGCGCATCTTGGACGAGCGGGATAAGCAAAGGGCACGCTCCAAAAATATACACTTTAGATAGATCTATTAGATAGATGAACTTTGTACGAGTTTTTCTTTCGCATGGATCGCTCGTGCTGCGTTTTGTGTTTTTGTGCCGGGAGAACCCAACATCTACACCGAGTACCTGTTTAGCCATCCCAAGCCCCCCATTGTGATAACGTAGCGGCTGCTCGTCTAAACTTCATATGGGAAACTTATACCTTCACAGACGCCTATATCATTCCGAGCACATGTATGGGAATGTGGCACAACCAACCAACGCGCGCCAACTCAGCGGAACCCCGGCTGAGTCGAAGGGCGTCTGATTGCTCTCAGGCGCCTGTGTTCTAGGGCACTTGAGCTCCTCTTAGGCGCCTGAATGCAAGATTCCAACTTCCTTTACTTTCTTCTTCAGCAAAACAAAGTTAGGACAAACCAAACAAATATATATTAAATGAAATGAAATGCACTTTGACATTCACAAACTGTCCGGTCCTAACTTTTAGATTTCGATCAAAACCCTAGGTCGGACTAATGTCTACTGTTCCCTCTTTCGAGAAATGTGTCCTCACCTACTCCTCTTAGGAGAGTTTACCTTTTGCCAACCGGACCTCCGATTAGACTTTTGCTTAGCCTCCGATCTCGACTCCGGAACTCACGATGTCTGATCCTCGACCCGTCTCGCTCCTGTCCGTCATCCTCGATCAGCCAAGTCTTCTACCCGATCCTCCAGACTAGGACTTCGTTGCCCAGCCCTCAGCCAGGACTTAGTGCCCGATCCTACAAATCAGGATTTAGTCCCTAGGTCAGCTAGGGTTTTCCTGCACACTCAAGGTAACACATTATATCACAAATAACACTTAACTTTGAACTCTTTGCCAATATCAAAACAAGATTTGATTAGGTGCTTCCGGCACCAACATGTTACATACAACATTTTTTATCTTTCTCCCTTTGATGTAGGTGACAATAATTCAAGGACGAATCCTTTTATAGAGAGGGAATGATGACGATCAAATTGTGGCCAAGCAAGCTAGGGATAAGTATCAAGCAATGACTCTGAAAAGGAATGAGCATCCATTCTAAATTTTACTGATGAACTATTACACATTGATGGAGGCCCAATTACAAGGGCTAGAGCTAAAAATATAAAGAAACACTTAATGGATTATTAAAGATATTTGGGGAAAAGTTGTAGTTCAAGTAGATTTGGACATGAGCAAAACATGCAGCCTAATCAACCTAATTCAAGTCTCAGATGGGTTAATTAGTCACTTAATTCTCTTTTGTATGTAGTGGGGACTATTTTAATGTGTAGGCTTAAATTTTACCTTTATTTGAATTGTAATAATGACTTAAGCGCAAACTAGCTAAGTAGTCTATCAAAGCCTTTTCTATATGGACTTACTTTAGACATTCTAGGGTTTTCATGACACCCTATAGTTACAAATATGCAGCCACATATATCAAATGTTTGTTTTCAATCCAAAAGCATGGAGAGACTCTTGTTAGTTCTTTATTGAACTAAAACATATCAAGGCAATCATTGTGGCATTCATCCAAGTTATAACATAAATTTCTTAGGTTGTGGTGTCTTTTATCTCATATACCTCATATATGTACATTGCTAGACATTGGGTCTAGGTTTTATTGTCCACATTATAGATTTATACTTTTCTAGTTTCTATCTTCAATTCGTTGTGAGTTCATGAGATATTATTCTTATTGGGTTCACGTCACCAAGTCAGTTTATGCAGCAACCTAAGAAGTATCATTGGGAAGAAACCTTTATAATACTTTAATACATTAATTGATTTGCAAGAAAAGCATTATTTACGAAAAGCACAGACACTTAAATATCAAATTCTTATTGGACATCAATCAAATATTGATAGAAGATCTATCCCATGGTTTTGTACATATGTAAGAGGGAATCTTGTAACATTAAAAAGAAAAATAAAATAAAATAATGTGATTAAATGATCTAGTGTCGAATAGCAATACAGAGCAACTAGTGCAAAAAACTGTGAGATTTCTTGACTATCTTGGTGATGTGTGTGGATAATGCATATTGTTTTCGGTATCATTTAGCATATATTTATTGCATTACATGATCATATTTTGCATAAATTCCTAACTTTTACATTCTTTTCATCTTTTAAGTTCGGATAACTACTCTTTGCAAATTTTATTAATAGGGCATGAAGATCTTGGCGTTGGAGCTTGTTTAAAGACGAAAAGCCAAAGGAGCAACATTGCAGAACGATTCACGGCCTAACTGTGGCACCTGCCACGACCATGGACCATCCATGGAAGCAGAATTGGCATCGAAGCAACCAAGACATCTAGCAAGGAACACAACCAGCACGTGGCACCTATCACAGCCATGGTAGGCAGAATGGGTTGGTCGTGGGTCACTAGGTTTTAATGACGGCACTCCTCTAAATTTTAGGAGATTCTAAAATATTTTTGAAAACTTTTGGAGGTTATAAAAGCAACTAGGGGCTCCAGTTTGAAGTATCGTGGGGTTCTCATGACAAGAGACCCCAAAAGAGAGTCATCTTCAAAGAGATCCAAGGACTAGAGATTTCGGCCACCACGAGCACGTGGAGATCATCTAGAGATGTCGACGACATCTACAAATTGAATTCTTTCTATACTTCGATTTCTATTTTGAATTGTAGAATGTTCTTTTTTATGACTTTGGAATGGAATAGTCTCCTTAATTCTAGGATTAGGGAATAACATGATGTTGAGTTGACAATTGTAGCTTGTTTTTTTTCCCTTTTATCACATGGTATGTTTAATCCTTGAATCAACTTTTAGCATACTTAACATAATAATATGTATTAATGTACGTTTAAAATCTCCGTATCGAAGTTGGGTCAATGATCGAAATGATACGATTTCGATGCCTTGTTGTACCATGTGGATATGGTTGGTATTTTTTAAATATAAAATATATTAACTAAAAATAAAATATTTAACATAAATATTTAAAAAAATAAAAAATATATAAAACATAATTTTTTTTAAGAATATATAGATAAATAAATATATATATAAAAAACTTATTATATATTTTTAAAATTAAAATAAATACAATATATAGTTAACTAGATAATTTTATTAAGGTGTAATTAAGTTTTTTAGATTATCTCTATTATAGTTAGAAGTTGATTACGATAATCAAATTAAATTTTAAATAAAAACCCCTGGCCTGCTGATGCTAATCCTCCGCAGTTGTGGGAATCCCACGATTCCTCTATAGTATTTTTTAAATATAAATATAATAATTAAAATAAAATATGTAAAAATAAAATAAAATTTTAAAAAAGAAAAATATAGAGATAAATAAATAATAAATAATTTATTATATATTTTAAGAATTAAAATAGATAAATATATAGTTAATTAGATAATTTTATTAGGGTTAAATTTCCCTCTTTTGATTATCTTTATCATAGATACGAGTTGATATGAGATAATCAACGTAACTCAGTTTTAATTAAAAAACTCGCCCGCTCGCACGACCCAGCACGACCGCTGTCGCAAGGGTCATGCGACCACTATGGCACGATCACTAGGGTAGCACGAGCCTTCTGCGGTGACCAATGGGGTCGTGCAATGCCTCCATGACTACCGCTGGGCCTACTGTCGGGTCGTGTCATGTCATGTTGTGTTGATGTCAGTCGGTGGGCAACACGAAATGTTTTGCCCGTTTCAATCGACTCGACAAGATATTTTAATCCATAGCATATATCTTAGATGAAAGGGGAAGGACTGTGGAAGGTGAACTCTAATCTTAGACCTATAAGAATTGGATTTTAGGGTTCACGAAAGTAGTCCAAACTTTTTCAAGGATACCATTAGCTATGAAAGAGTGTAAAAGGTCTACCCCTATTCGGTTAGCACAAAAGTAGGGGTCGCAATAGGATAGATACACCCGTGTATTCTCGAAAGGGAGCATCAGGTAGCTTAGGATACACCTCCTTCAAACATGATCTAACATTAAGGTAAGAGAGGGATTCACAACTAAATGTCAACGATAATCGTGGTGAAACCGAAGTCCTAGAATTGTTTCTAAAACTAGTTTTCTCCCTAATTTTAATTCAACTTAATTTACTTGCTTTCACAACAATTCTCTCAATTTGATTCATTATAGCCTTTTGTTGCACGTAAACTGGAAATCAACACCACAATCCCTAAGAACGATAATTTTACTACTTAACGACGACCGTGCACTTGTTGTTAGTACACATCACTTGGCTTTATACTTAATATGCATTGTGATAATCAAGCAATTATCTACTTTAACAACAATCCACAATGTTATGAATGCAAAAAAAATATATAATAAAGTAGATTGCCACCCCATTAGAAATGCAGCAATGTTTGAAAGAATTAGCATGTCACACTTCCTTTGAAGAACAAATCATTGACATTTTTTAGAAAATCAACCTCTAACTTTTTTTTTTGTCTATGTAACATCTTAGGCATTATCAACATCTATGTTTATTTTATTTTATTTTAGCTAACACCCAGTATTCAACCCTTCGGATTGACTAGTCCTGAGGTTGGTCGACATGGCCCAACAAAAGTTTCCCACTGGTCAGCGTAAATCTGAAAGTGTAATATACCAAATAAATATATATATATATATATAGATAGATAATTAAATATATATATATATAAGGATTAAAATGATTAAAATTTAACATAATTAAATTTATTTAGGAAAATAAATTTATATAGGTGAGAATTATGAGTGAAATAGGTTTATATAAATCAATAGAAATTACAGACAATTTCCTAAATATGCAGTTTCGTTGCTATCCATGCTATTTATGGTTATTTATGCTTGTATTTTTTATGCTAGTGATACTATACCGTAGCATAGCTATAAAATATTGAACTAGGTTACTAGTTTGATATTGATTCATGCCTGGGTATTAATGATAGCATACCGTAGTATAGAATATCGAGTATCCTACCAGATCCGTGTTGGTTATTTAGGCTCATGCCTATACGTTAATAAGACTATACCATAGTATAGGATATCGAGTATCCTACTAGACCCATGTCGATTATTTAGACTCACGCCTATATGTTAGTGAGGTCAGACCGTAGTATGACTTGTTGAGCATTATCCTTGGATGGATTGTTACTGCTTGCTTTGCTATTAGGGTTTTGTATACATATAGATCTTCATTGTCCAATACACGTCCGTGGTAGAGTGTTGCTCTCGCAGCCTGTAGCTATATAACTACCTACACACCCTATCTGCCCACGGGATCCGCGTAGAGCGTTTCTCCCTCATATAATGGCCACTTATATAACTTATACATCTAAACTACCCACAGAATACGTCCGTGGTAGAGCGTTTCTCCCGCAATCAGAAACTATATATATATAAATATATATATATCCATGGTAGAGTGTTTCGTTTGCTTACCCTTGATTGCCCACGGGGCCATCCATGGTAGAGTATTTCTCCCGCAATCAATGCTAGTTATATGGTTGCTATATGTTGGTTATGTATTTGTTCGTGGTTCCAGAGGTACTGTATATACTTCTGATTTATTGGTTATACCTGGTAGAGCAGGTTAGTAGAGGGTTATATAGTTGTTTATGCTTTTTTTAGCAATTGGTGCTCTTATTTTTGTACTAAGTATTTTACCTGAAACTGCATCCTTTGATCTCCTTACACTTAGTTCATGCACTTTCTTATATGAGTCGTTGTACTCACCACCTATTATTTTTCCTTTTATTTTCCAGGTTAGCAGGTAGAGGATATATCATGTCGCTCAAAGGTCCTGGTTGTCGATTCCACTCGTTCGGATTCTCTTTTTGGGTTGCTTGGTTTATTCTTCACTGTCTCAATTTATATTTTTCTTTCTGTATCGATTTTGAGTTTTGTTAGATTAGTGACTTTTATCTTGTTCAATTGAGTATGTTGACATGTACATGCATACATACACGCATGGGCATTAATAAACTTGGTGATTTTATATTGCATTGGTATTTATGTTGCCTTTAATTGGATATCGATTATTTCTTACATTGTCACTAGGGGTACCGTACAAATATATCCTCAGGGCGTGACAAGAAGTGCTCGCAACAAGCGACCCAATAGCCCAACATCCAAGTTTATCATCCCACTAGAGAAAAATATCCTACAGTATGTCATAGCTGGAATCGAACCGTGAGTGCTTGAGAGACTGCATGAGCGCCCAACCACTGCACCATAGCCCATGGGTCTGATCAACATCTATGTTGGAACTTGGCGGGGAATGTTAGAGAGTATAAGATTTATCAAGGTAGATAAGATTTATTTTACCTAGTCATAGCCAAAGAGGAATCTTTGAAATTTAAAACCATAATGCTGCTAAACATCCTTCATCAAGGACTGAAAATTACAATTTTCCTCTTAGCTGAACTCATTAAAGAAATCAGAAAATGATAAAATAAAATTTGAAGCACAAAAAACTAAAATATTGACAATAGGTACAATGGAAAATCAACCTTGTAAGTGGCCTAAGATACCAACTTAAACAAAGGATCTAACATGGTAGATAAAGTAGCTAAAATTTTGACTTAAATTTTGAAGATTTTTTCTTTGAAGAAAACTTTTTTTCCCCCTTGTAGCATTTTCTGATAGGAGCAAAACATGCTGTATAATGTGTTCATCTTCACAGATAATATTATAATGCTATTGAATGCATGAACTATACAATGCTATCAAATAGTAGAATCAATCAACAAAAGAAATACTTCCAAGGGTTAAAGCAACTATAAAGCCAACTTGGCTTATCATACCAGTTTCCAAGCTGACTAATTTTAGCTGAAGGAAATTTGGCTTTCAATACAGGAGGAACATTTCCAGAAAATGCAGGAAGAACTGCATGGAAGGTTGTTACAAGAATAATCATAAGATCACAAAACCTGCAGAATAAGAAAACATACAGATCTACATGCAACCTGCATATATAATCATGCTATGTATAGAAGTTCAGCAACAATTTATGGTCAATGGATATGGAAAGAGGAAGAATCAACCTCAAACTAAATGAGACAGCTGTTGACAGCAAAATTATCAAGCATTTCAAAAATATCATGAACTGGAAGTGAGTCGGTTTAAAATTAGATTGAATAGGTAGAATAATAAGATGCTCATTGTAAATTCAGATTTGCATCAACTCATGAATGTATGAACCCAATCTTTGAAACCAATTTCAAATTTGAAACTAAATTTGCAATTTTTTTATTTTGAGTCAATGAAAACTTTAAATATTTTAAGAAACTAAAAAACAATTTTCAAATTTATTTTTGAAACAAATTGATCTTAAAAATTGTTTGAACTTTCAAAATTAACATTTTGAGGGTGCGCGCTATCAGCATTTTTGAAATCCTAGAAATTATTTGAGAATTCCTAATCTAATTTATTGAACAAGATTCCTCAAATTAATGGATCTAAATTGATTAAACTTTGTTTAATTTGATCTCAGGGAATTAATTAGACCTTGAAACAAATTGGGCCACAATTGAAAAACTCATCCACACTAAATGCTTATCAGATTCTAGAACCAGACCCGCTTCAAACTCACAACCAATAAAGCAAAAAGTTGTTTTAAAAACAATCTCAATACTACCTCAACTCCCTACCACATCCCAATTTCTAAACTTTCTCCACTTGTCTCACTATATTTTCTTTTTCTTTTTGTCACATCTTGTATCTCATGCAACACAAGTCCCCACTAGCTCCTCCATCATTATATTGTCTTATTAATTAATTACATTCATATCTATACTCCCATTTTCTTCTCTCCCTTACAATTCACTCAACAACAAGCACCCATACTCTCTTATTTCCTATTATAGTGCCGCCACAGGCTCAATTGAGATGGCAGTTGGATGGTGGTTGCCACTTGAAGTCGAAGGGTTGATCTCACCCCCACATCCACCTACCTACTCATTACCATGATTTACCTAGTCCATGTTGATCCTAGGGCAGGCTAGCAAGGGCGCTGGGGGCGAGTGCTTCGCCTTTTGCCACTTATTTCATACTATAGTACTCAAATATCCATCACCACCTCTTCTAACATCATAAAGCATTTCATCCTATACAACCATCCATTCCTCCTCAACAAAAAAAATCAAGCAAGAGAAGAGAAGAAAACATAACCTAAATTTTCCTTCTACTCTCTTCCTTCTTTTATAAATAGTCAATCATCAATGCAACAAAGGCAAGCAAACTCCTCACCATCACAGGAGAAAGGAGTCACTTCCCTACACTCTTCCTACATGATTGAGAAGGGGTTGACGTACATATTCTTTTCTTCCTAGTGTTGATGTTTTTTCTTTTTTCTTTAATATCGTTGTTGCCAAGTGTTGAATATTTTTAATCTCACCAAAATAAGAACATGTACAAGATTTATATAACTTGCATAACCCTAAGGACACAAAATAGTAAAAGACCTATCTACCCTTGCAACTCACAACACTCCCCCTCAAGTTGAACATATATATCAAACATGTTCAACTTGCTAAGAGCAGAATTAAACACAGCTTGGGGTACAGCTTTTGTAAACATATCTGTAAGTTGGTTCTCAGATTTGACATAAGGCAAACATAGTTCTCCAGAATCAAGTCTCTCCCGAATAAAGTGGCGATCAATCTCAATGTGTTTTGTCCGGTCATGTTAAACTGGATTATTTGCAATATTGATTGCAGTCTTGTTGTCGCAATACAGCTTGAGTGGTAATTCAACATTTAATCTCATGTCTTCCAACAAGAATCTCAACCATAACATTTCCAAGATCATGTGTCATGACCCGATATTCTGCTTCCGCACTGGACTGTGAGCAAACACTTTATTTCTTACTTCTCCAAATTACAAAGTCTCCTCCTAAAAAGGTGCAATAGCCGGAAGTAGATCTTCTATCATCTCTAGAACCAGCCCAATCTACATCTGAATAACATTCCACTTTCAGATTACCACCTCCCTTAAACAGCAAGCCTTTTCCGGGACATGACTTTAAGTACCTTAAAATCCTGTCAACAGCCTTCATGTGTACAGTTTTAGGAGCATGCATGTACTGGCTCACTACGCTAACAGCATAGGTGATGTCAGGTCTAGTCATAGATAAATAGAGTAATTTTCCAACCAACCTTTGATACGTTCCTTTTTCTAGACTTGTAAGATCCTCCCCATTAAAACTAGTAAGATCATGACTTACTTCTATAGGAGTAGAGGTTGGCCAACAACCCAATTTCCCTGTCTCCTTGAGTAAATCCAACATATATTTCCTTTGACATATATAAATTCCCTCTTGATATCAAGCAACTTCAATACCAAGGAAGTACCTCAATAGTCCAAGGTCTTTAATTTCAAACTCCGATGTTAACATGGACTTAAGAGCCTAGATTTCAACCTCGTCGTCACCCGTAACTATCATATCATCAACGTAAACCAAGAGAATAGTAGTTCTGTCAACAGCCTTCATGTGTACAGTTTTAGGAGCATGCATGTACTGGCTCACTACGCTAACAGCATAGGTGATGTCAGGTCTAGTCATAGATAAATAGAGTAATTTTCCAACCAACCTTTGATACGTTCCTTTTTCCAGACTTGTAAGATCCTCCCCATTAAAACTAGTAAGATCATGACTTACTTCTATAGGAGTAGAGGTTGGCCAACAACCCAATTTCCCTATCTCCTTGAGTAAATCCAACATATATTTCCTTTGACATATATAAATTCCCTCTTGAGATCAAGCAACTTCAATACCAAGGAAGTACCTCAATAGTCCAAGGTCTTTAATTTCAAACTCTGATGTTAACATGGACTTAAGAGCCTAGATTTCAACCTCGTCGTCACCCGTAACTATCATATCATCAACGTAAACCAAGAGAATAGTAGTTCTGTCCTCTTTCTTTTTCACAAAGAGTGTATGATCAGCATTCCCTTGTTTAAAGCCAAACAATATCATAGCTTTGCAGAACCTATCAAACCATACTCTGGGAGATTGTTTAAGTCCATACAAAGCTTTTATTAGCCTGCAAACTTTTCCTTTTGTTTTAATTCCAAGAGGCGGCAACATGTAGACCTCTTCGTGAAGGTCACTATTCAAAAAAGCATTTTTCACATCTAGCTGAAATAGAGGCCAATCATATTGAGCAGCAAGAAAAATGATTACTCTGACCGTTTTTAGTTTTGCAACTGGAGCGAAGGTCTCCAAGTAATCCACCCCATATGTTTGAGTAAATCCCTTGGCAACAAGTCTAGCTTTATATCTAACCACTTCACCCTCTGAGTTATACTTGATAGCATAGACCCATTTAGAAGCGATCAAGTTCTTCCCCTTTGGAGGATCAACTAATTCTCAAGTACCATATCTATTAAGAGCCTCCATTTCTGCATTGATTGCTTCCAACCACCTTGAATCCCTTACAGCATCATAATAAGAAGAAGGTATGACATGATTTGATAACTGTGAAACAAAGGCATGATATGAAGAAGACAAACGAGAATAAGAAACATGGTTAGAGATAGGATGTTGAGTAAGTCGAGGTACTTTATCCATGTTTTTCATCAAATAAAGCCATGTACAGTGGGTGTAATCATCAATAAAGGAGAGAAAACACCGATAGTCATCCAAAGAAGGCACAAGAGAGGGCCCCCACACATCTGAATGAACAAAATCAAACAGAGACAAACTTTTATTTTTAGACTCAGAAAAATGAGTTCTACAATGTTTGGATAACTGACAAACTTCACACTGGAGTGACTCAAGAGAAATAGAAGAGAAGAGACTAGGAAATAAGACCTTCAAGGACCGGAAAGATAAATGTCCCAATCGGGAATGCCATAAAAGAATTCCTTGATGCTTATTTTCCAAACACTGGGTTGTAGACTTCAGAGCAGATGTTGGTCCAGGCTGATAGTAATAAAGACCTCCTACTTCACGGCCAGTCTCAATCATTTGCTTAGTCTCGAGATCCTGAAAGACACAATGATCAGGAAAATAAGTTACTGAGCAGTGTAGTTGTTTAGTAATATTGCTGACAGAAAGTAAATTAAGAGAAATGGAAGGGACATGAAGAGCAGATGATAGGATAAAGTAATCAGCCAGTTGTATGACACCTTTTCCAGCAACACTGGCATTGGTTCCATCTGCAATGGTCACTTTATCTTACCCAGAGGACAAAGAGTAGGAAATAAAAGAATTAGCAACATTCGTCATATGATCCGTAGCTCCTGAATCAATAACCCAGAGGCTATAAGATCTTGAACCAGTAACACTTAACCCCAGGCCACGGATACCTGTGTGTGCTTGAGACGGAATGGTAGAGATAGAGGATGAAGCCTGAAGCTGCGAGAGAAGGTGCTGAAGGGTGGTAATGTCAGTAGATGACAACTTAACAGTAGAAGGTACACCGGAATCAGTAGTCTCCTCATCCACTAATTTTTGGACAACAAGATTCCCACGATTAGGAGCCTTCTTGTCACTAAATTTGAATTTTTCAGGTTTCTTCTCTGGATATTTCTTGCAACAGAAATATGAATCATGATTAGTCCTCTTGCAATGTCGACAAAATTTTTCACTTTTTCCTTTTAGTCCCTCAGGCTTGGACTTGTTTGCAGATGTTGAGAGTTGTAGGGGTAGTTAGGTCTTTTTCTATCTTGTGCCATTAGGGTTTTATTTTTTGCAAGCTATATAAGTTGTGTATATAGTCCTGTTTTAATTAAGTTTTGAAGAGTTTTTTTCTTCAACATGGTATCAGAGCCAAGTTCTCCTAAAACCTAATTTCTTTTTTCTTTCTCTCCACGGCGCCGTCCCTCTCTTCTCTGCTTTCTCGAGCCCGACGCCCCTCTCTGCTTTCTCGAGCCCGAAGCCCCTCTTCTCTGCTTTTCTTCCTTCGCAGCTGCAGGAGCGTCTATTTTTTTCCTTTCTTCTCGACGCGCAAGGCCGACGTCAGACGTGCGAGCCCGACGCCGACGTTGGATTTTCTTTCTTCGCGACGCGCAAGGCCGAGAGCTGCTCTTCCTTCACGACGCGCAAGCCCGATGCTCCCGTTTGCTCTTCGCGAAACGCCAACGTCGCTGCTCGTTCCTCGCGACGCGCGTGCTCATCCCTCGCAACGCGCGAGCCCATCCCTCGCGAGGCCGCTGCTTTTCCTCGCAACGACACTCATCTTCTCTTGCAACGCCGACGTCGCGTGAGTACCTGGGCGTCACTCTTCACGCCTGGTCCTGCTTCTCCGACGACGCTGCTCTTCCCTCGTGACGACGACGTCGCGCTTCTTCTCCAGGGCTTCTTCTCGCAAGCCCTAGTTGCTGATCTTCACGCCTGGTCCCTGCAGCAGGACAATAACAAAGAAGTCTTCGAGGGGCTCTTGTGCCTCCTCGGTGGCAAGGAGAGGCAGCAGTAGCCCTTTATGTGGCAGTAAACCTCCTGCGTTACCTACGACTGAGAATCCGTTCCTCTTCGACGCTGAGCCCTAATTGCTGATCTTCACTTCCTGTTCCTCATCCTCGGCTGGCGTATCCCTACAAACAGAGAAAGTTCCATTTGGTATGGCAGACATTTCTGGAGAAAGTTCTGGGATGTCTACAGATCCTTTGGCTTCCTCTAGACAGGTACAACCAATTTTCACAATGACAGGAACGGGAGGATCTGGTCTTCAGATAACCTCGGAAAAAATTGACCGAGACAAATTATGCATCGTGGGCAGTTGCGGTTGAACTTTATGTAGAAGGCCATGATAGACTGGATATTCTTCACGGTACTAGAGTGAAACTAGATGAAAAAGATCCTAGCTTTCGTACTTGGAGGCGTGACAACATTCTGGTAATGACTTGGATACTCAATTCTGTTAGCTCTGGCATCAAACAGGTCATTCTTCATAACAGAACAGATGTGGATATGTGGAGGACACTGGAGCAGATGTATGGACGCAAGCATGATATGCTGCGTACTTATCAGATAAGTAGTCAAATTTTTAAACTTGAGCAAGGTTCTATTTCTGTTACAAATTATTTTGCTGCTCTAAAAGGGCTATGGGATGAGTTTGACTACTACAGGATGGACAATTGGATTTCTACTGATGATCATCAGAGATATCTGAAGCTCCTGGAGAAGGACAGAATCATTAAGTTTCTTGATGGGCTTCATGCAGAGTTTGAAAGTTTAAAAGGACAATAGAAGGGAGGTGGTAATCTGAAGGTGGAATGTTATTCTGATGCTGATTGGGCTGGTTCTAGAGATGATAGAAGATCCACTTCTGGCTATTGCACCTTTTTAGGAGGAAATTTGGTAACTTGGAGAAGTAAGAAACAGAGTGTTTGTGCACGGTCCAGTGCAGAGGCAGAATATCGAGCCATGGCACATGGTCTTGCAGAAATGTTATGGTTGAGTTTTTTGTTAGAAGACATCGGGTTAAAGGCTGAGAGGTAATTCAGCCTTTAACCCGATGTCTTCCAACAAAAAACTCAAACATAACATTTCTGCAAAACCATGTGCAATGGCTCGATATTCTGCCTCTGCATTGGACCGTGCACAAACATTCTGTTTCTTACTTCTCCAAGTTACCAAATTTCCTCCTAAAAAGGTGCAATAGCCAGAAGTGGATCTTCTATCATCTCTAGAACCAGCCCAATCAGCAATAGTGAGGAAGGCAGGAGAAGGACCATGAATAACAAAGGTAATATCTCTGCAGCAAGCACTCCAATTGGAGAGACATTTGCTTTTGTCGGTTCTTCTAACAAGCTCAAGTCTGGGGGAACAAAAGGAAAAGGTGGAAAATTTTGTCAGCACTGCAAGAGGACTAATCATGATTCAGATTTTTGTTGGGAGAAATATCCAGAAAAAAAACCTGAAAAATTCAAATACAATGACAAGAAAGCTCATAGTCGTGGGAACCTTGCTGCCCAGAAATTAGTGGATGGGGAGACTACTGATTCCTCGGTACCTTCTAATATTGAGTTGTCATCTACTGATATTGCCAAACTTCAGCTCCTATTAACGCGGCTTCAGACTTTATCCTCTGCTAATTCGTCTCAAGCGCACACAGGTATTCGTGGCCTGGAGTTAAGTATTGATGGGTCAAGATCTTATAGCCCCTGGGTTATTGACTCTGGAGCTACAGATCATATAACAAATCTTGCTAATTCCTTCATTTCCTACTCTTTGTCTTCTGGGCAGGATAAAGTGACCATTGCTAATGGCACCAAAGCTACCGTTGCTGGAAAAGGTTCCATACAACTAGCAGACCACTTTATCCTATCCTCTGCTCTTCATGTCCCTTCTATTTCTCTTAATTTACTTTCTGTTAGTAGTATTACTAAACAACTCCACTGCTCAGTAACTTTTTTCCCTGATCTTGTGTCTTTCAGGATCTCGAGACCAAGCAAACGATTAGGACTGGCCGTGAAGTAGGAGGTCTTTATTACTATCATCTTGGAACAACATCTGCTCTGAAGTCTACAGCCCAGTGTTCAGAAAATAAGCATCAAGAGATTTTGTTATGGCATTCTCGTTTGGGACATTTGTCTTTTCGGTCATTAAAGGTCATATTTCCTAGTCTCTTCTCGTCTATTTCTTTTGAGTCTCTTCAATGTAAAGTTTGTCAGTTATCCAAACATTGTAGAACTCATTTTTCTGAGTCCGTGAATAAAAGCTCGTCTCCGTTTGACCTTGTTCATTCAAATGTATGGGGTCCTTCTCCTGTGCCTTCTTTAGATGGCTACCGATACTTTCTCTCTTTTATTGATGATTACACCCACTGTACATGGCTTTATCTGATGAAAGGCAGAGATGAGGTTCCTCGACTCATTCAACATTATTGCAGAATGGTCGAAACTCAATTCCACACAAAAGTTAAAACTTTTCGATCTGATAATGCACGGGAGTACTTTGCACAGTCTCTGAATACTTTTCTACAGGATTTAGGAATTCTTCACGAGTCATCTTGTCCCTACACACCTCAACAAAATGGGGTGGCTGAAAGGAAAAATCGTCATATCCTTGAAACAACCCATGCATTATTATTTCAACGCCAATTAACCAAATATTTCTGGGCTGATGCTGTCCTTGCAGCTGCTTATATCATTAATCGTCTACCATCAAAAGGTCTTGGGTATCGGTGTCCTCTCACTATTCTTCGTCCTGACACTACGTTGTTCTCCCTTAGACCTCGGGTATTTGGCTCCCTTTGTTTTATTCATGTTCTTGGTCCCAAGACCTCTAAGCTTGATCCTCGGGGGAGTATTTCTAGGGTATTCCACTTGCCAGAAAAGCTACAAGTGCTTTGATCCTATTACTAGGACACGATATATCGTGAAAGATGTTACCTTTTTTGAGTCCGAGTCCTATTATTTTTCCCAGACTCGCCCTTAGGGGGAGAATCTTACCTCTGAGAATCTTACCTCTTCTCTTGTACCTCAAGTTGTTCCTGCTCATATTTCACTGGATGTCATGGAAAATAAAAAAGATGATGCTCCGTTACTGGGCTCGCAGACTTCACAAGAAATTATTACTTACAAGCGACGAAGACATAAGCAAGGACCTACTACGAATCGACCAGCTGAATCGGATGCTCTGACTCCTGATCCTGTTGAACCAATCGCACCCCTAAATCTGAATGAGTTAGACCTTCCAATTGCTGTTAGAAAGGGGGTCAGGTCATGTACTCAACATCCTATCTCTAACCATGTTTCTTATTCTCGTTTGTCTTCTTCATTTCATGCTTTTGTTTTATAACTATCAAATCATGTCATACCTTCTTCTTATGATGAAGCTGTAAAGGACTCAAGGTGGTTGAAAGCAATGAATGAAGAAGTAGAGGCTCTTAATAAAAATGGTACTTGGGAATTAGAAGATCCCCCAAAGGGGAAGAACTTGGTTGGTTCTAAATGGGTCTATACTATCAAGTATAACTCAGAGGGTGAGGTGGTCAGATATAAAGCCAGACTTGTTGCCAAGGGATTCACTCAAACATATGGGGTGGATTACTTGGAAACCTTTGCTCCAGTTGCAAAACTCAAATCAGTCAGGGTGATTCTTTCTCTTGCCTCTCGATATGGTTAGCTGCTATTTCAGCTAGATGTGAAAAATGCCTTTTTGAATGGCAACCTTCACGAAGAAGTCTACATGTTACCACCTCCTGGAATCGAAACAAAAGGAAAGGTTTGCAGGCTGATAAAAGCTTTGTATGGACTTAAACAATCACCTAGAGCATGGTTTGATAGGTTCTGCAAAGCCATGATATTGTTTGGCTTTAAACAAGGGAATGCTGATCATACACTCTTTGTGAAAAAGAAAGAGGACAAAACTACCATTCTTTTGGTTTACGTTGATGATATGATAATCACAGGTGATGATGAGGATGAAATCCAGGCTCTTAAGTCCAAGTTAATATCAGAGTTTGAAATTAAAGACCTTGGACTATTGAGGTACTTCCTTGGTATTGAAGTTGCTCGATCTCAGGAGGGAATCTATATATGTCAGAGAAAATATGTGTTGGATTTGCTCAAGGAGACAGGGAAGTTGGGTTGTCGGCCAGCATCGACACCTATAGAAGTAAATCATGACCTTACTATTTCTAATGGGGAAGATCTTACAAATCTGGAAAAGGGAACGTATCAAAGGTTGGTTGGAAAATTACTCTATTTGTCTATGACTAGGCCTGACATTACCTACGCTGTTAGTGTAGTGAGCCAGTATATGCATGCTCCTAAAACTATCCACATGAAGGCTGTTGACAAAATTTTGAGGTACTTAAAGTCATGTCCGGAAAAAGGCTTGCTATTTAAGGGAGGTGGTAATCTGAAGGTGGAATGTTATTCTGATGCTGATTGGGCTGGTTCTAGAGATGATAGAAGATCCACTTCTAGCTATTGCACCTTTTTAGGAGGAAATTTGGTAACTTGGAGAAGTAAGAAACAGAGTGTTTGTGCACGGTCCAGTGCAGAGGCAGAATATCGAGCCATGGCACATGGTCTTGCAGAAATGTTATGGTTGAGTTTTTTGTTTGAAGACATCGGGTTAAAGGCTGAATTACCTCTCAGGCTGTATTGCGACAACAAAGCTGTAATCAATATCGCAAATAATCCAGTTCAACATGACCGAACCAAACACATCGAGATTGATCGCCACTTTATTCGGGAGAGACTTGATTCTGGAGAGCTATGTTTGCCCTATGTCAAATCTGAGGACCAACTTGCTGATATGTTCACAAAAGCTATACCCCAAGCCATGTTTAATTCTACCCTTAGCAAGTTAAACATGTTTGATATATATGTTCAACTTGAGGGGGAGTGTTGAGAGTTGTAGGGGTAGTTAGGTCTTTTTCTATCTTGTGCCATTAGGGTTTTATTTTTTGCAAGCTATATAAGTTGTGTATATGGTCCTGTTTTAATTAAGTTTTGAAGAGTTTTTTTCTTCAACAGCAGAACTAACAAAGTCTCTCCAATTGGGTTGCTTGTTGTAGAAATACTACCCTTGTTGCTCATGGTCCTTCTCCTGCCTTCCTCACTAAGAATTTTGTAGTAAACTTGTTATAGCAAGGGAGTAGGATCAAGACTAAGAATTTATCCTTTTAAACTCTCAAACTTTGTACTAAGCCCATCAAGAAATTTAATGATTCTGTCCTTCTCCAGAAGCTTTAGATATCTCTGATGATCATCAGTAGAACTCCAATTTTCCATCCTGTAGTAGTCAAACTCATCCCACAATCCCTTTAGAGAAGCAAAATAATTTGTGACCGACATAGAACCTTGTTGAAGTTTAAAAATTTGACTACTTAGCTGATAAGTACGCAACATATCATGTTTGCGTCCATACATCTGCTACAATGTCTTCCACATGTCCACGGTTGTTCTGTTATGAAGAATGACCTGTTTGATGTCAGGACTAACAGAATTGAGTATCCAAGTCATTAACTGAATATTGTCGCACCTCCAAGTACGAAAGCTAGGATCCTTTTCATCTGATTTCACTTTAGTCCCGTGAAGAATATCAAGTTTATCATACCTTCAACATAAAGTTCAACAGTCACTGCCCACAATGCATAATTTATCTCGGTCAATTTCTCCGAGGTTATCTGAAGACCAGATCCTCCAGCCCCTGTCACTGTGAAAAAAGGTTGTACCTATCCAGAAGAAGCCAAAGGATCTGTAGAAATCCCAGAAGTTTCTCCAGAAGCGTCAGCCATAACAAACCACAAGAGATGGATCGTGCGTAGCAGTCAGCAAGAACACACAGAGACTACGAGATTTGATTCTGAGAGCTGGCGGCGAAGAAGAAGGCCCCTCTAGGCTCCTCAAGCTCTAGCTCTACACGCTAATCAGCCTCCGCGCCTGGATTGAGAGCAATGGCGCCGAAGAAGGAGAAAGCCCCACCTCCGTCTTCGAAGCCGGCCAAGTCCGTGGCAGGCAAGCAGAAGAAGAAGAGGCGGAAGAAGTGAAGGGCTTCCGAGGATCTTCCGGCGAGCACAACTGCAAGCGTGAAAAAGAGAGATCGAGACCCGTCACCGTGTTGAGCGCGAGAAGACAACGTTGAAACGGCTGCTCCAGGAACTCACGACGCCAATCAACCTTGGCAACAACTCGCTTGCGTGGAGAAGGAAAAAATCGTGAACAGGAGGAGGCTACGACGCAAGAGTTGCTCGTTCGACGTCGAGATCTGAGAAGAAAAGAGAGACGATGGGTCGGCGGTGGGGCTCTAGGTAGCAGGCGGGATGTCGCTCGATTGTGTAGGTTGCGACGGGGGAGAGAAAATCGTGTTGAGGGGTCGTCGCCTACCACCCAACGGCGCGGCGCAAGGAGAAATAGGAAAATTAGGGTTTGGGAGAAAGATTAGGCTCTGATACCATGTTGAATATTTTTAATGTCACCAAAACAAGAACATGTACAAGGTTTATATAACTTGCATAACCCTAAGGACACAAAATAGGAAAAGACCTATCTACCCTTGCAACTCACAACACCAAGGTTTATATTGCCTCATCACTGCCATCAACAATGGAGAGCATCACTTCCTACATCTTGTCATATGTGGTAGAGAAGAGTCCAACATCGGTCTTCGTTTCTACTCCAAAACCACCAAGGTGTCACACTATTGCATCATCAAATTAGACCACCACTCCAATATACTTTTGTCATTTTTCCTTTCTTCTCCGAAACCACCTAGGTAAATGTCCCCTCACTACTACTATTGCTAAAGGAAACCAAAAGATGAGTTGCCTGCTAACCAAGAGAAACAAACGGTGAAATGCCCCCCCAATCAAGAGACACAAAAGCGATAAAACATCTGACTAACCACGAAGTTGAAACAAATGGTAAAATATCTAATCACCCACGAAGCTGAAACAAAAGGTGAAATGCCCTCATCAAAATTGTCATTCTACATGGTCTAAGCCCAAACTGACTTGACTCGATCCAATCAATTAATTGTACTCTACCCTTAAGAACACATCTTGAACCCAACATCAAGAGGCTCCAACCTAACCAACCCCCAACATGCCCATTGGAATGACCAAATCAAACGAATGAAGCAAACCGAACCAAACATGAATTTAGTATGTGGGAAGATATGATTTTGTAACCATGTATATCCCTAAAAATTAAACTGAAAATATTCCATAAATCATAGAATCATCATTCTAAAATTACAAGATATGACAGCATAGCTAGTTTCTATATAAGGTTGATTAGTTTTTAGAAAAGGATGCTAGAGATTTTATTGGGATAATTAGTTTTTTATTAGAAAAGTCACTTACGAAGAATAAGTCCTGATATCAATCTATAAAAGGGGTTAGGATTCCATGTATTTGACAAATTTTGAAGTAACACAATTTCCAATTTATGACATGATTTTAGTAATTTAGGCTCGTTTTAGGTTTCCTCTTTCTGGCCTTAGTTGTCAATTTTTCCTTGTTTCTTTTTATCAGCTCTCCTGTCTTCATAATTGGTGTTTTATTTTTAACACTCGACCTTTATTACCCATTTTTCCCTGTTTCTCATCAATTTTTCTGTTAGTTTTTGACTTATTAAAATGTTAGAAATTGTATAACTGCTACAACACAATCAAAGAAGAGTACTCAATCTCAATAATTTGGAGAATTGCAAATATTCAAGTTGCCTATAAATTGCATGGAAAAAACTCTCTAGTGGTCCTACATTGTTTGTACTATGCTAAAAGAAAAGAGAAAGTTAACTTATGAATATGGGGCCGAAGCTTGGAGTTTCTATGTTTGAAGCATGGGATGAAGATTAAATGATTATAGAGTGGCTATAGAATTCAATGGTTCTTGTGATTAATAGCATGTGTATGTTCATGGCTACTGCTAAGGACATTTGAGATGCAATGCAATACACATAATCAAAAGAAAAAGATGCAGCACAAGTATATGAACACAAGATTAAAAAATAGCAAACAGTATTTCAATTCATCTTAATGTATATTGGAGCAAAAGGTGATATCGCTCACCCTAAGCAACTCAATATCGCCGGTCCCACGGCAAGATACAGACAAATAAATCAAGGGAGGCATTTTTCCCTAGTGCAGCGGCCCTTTGCACGAGCAGGTGAGGCATTCAACGAGGCATTTTGCACCCGTTGGATAAAGAATCATCTTAATGCATATTATGTCAAGTGTGTCAAATGTTGTCATGACATGATACTCATCAACATTGATAAATGACATAGGATAGATAATTATGTCAAGTAGTATCGATTTATGATAATTTACATGAATGATATGTTTTGACTACACTGCTCAACATAGTACCAAATTTCAAACCATGACCCATTCCATGATAGGCAAAAAAAAAAAAAAAAAGATGATTGGATCATGGGAAAAGAATCATCTTGTCTCTGTTGATATTAAAAGGTATCAACTGAGCCATGCCTTGTCTTGATGTCTTAATCAGTACCATGAAAGTTATGGAAACATTGTCAACGCCATGAAAATTTCCCATGCCAACAATACCAATACCGACTAACAATCCAAACAATACGTTTTAGTTATCCCAACTAATACCAATCAACACTTGAAGCCATAAATTATATGTTTCCAACACAATGATTATCTAAACAATCTTAACATAAAATAAAAAGAGTAATGATAGGGAGAGTGAATTTGGGAGAGTGAATGGGAGAGTGAATGACGTGGCAGTTATTGTATACACGTCCGATCGTCGATCGGACACCACCGACGGTCTCTGATCACCGTCCCGAATCAAATTATGTCCTAAGAAGATCGGTGAACTCATCGGGAATCGCCGCAATTATGATCTCGTCGCATTCACCGTCAATCCGGCGAGATCTCAATTACCGGCGACCCTGCCGGGTTCACCATCCCCCAAGACATAGTTTGATTCGGGACGGCAATCAGAGGTCATCGGTGGTGTCCGATCGGCGATCGAACATGTACACATTAGCTACACGTCATTCACTCTCCCATTCAGTCTCCCAAATTCACTCTTCCAATCATTACTCAAATAAAAAATGATAACATCGTGCATGAGTCCATCTGAGCAAGGTCTCTCACATGTTCCTAACCTTGCAAAGAAAAAGTGTTATTTCCATCGTCTTTAATTGTTTTCTAAGAAAATGGTATGCAAACTCATCAAATGGTATTAAACCAGTAATGGGTCGTGCAGGAATGAACAAAGATGAAAGCCAGCAAGATATCAATATGACTACAATGAGCAAAGAATAGGATTAGAATCAAATTTGAATATGTTACTAAAGATTACTTATTGCTAACAAGATTAACCAAACAAGATTTGAGCATGACACTCTCCTATCACAAGTTGAGTTAATGGCAAGTTAACAAACATAAAACAGGTTGATTTGTTTATATTTAGAAAGGTCCCAGTGAAGGAATTTCATTGATCTTATAGATTCATGCTAAGTCCAAATTTATCCTCTTCAATAATGCCTTGGTTTAAGAGAAAGATTTTGGTATGCATTCTACCTTTTAGAAATATCATGTTAAGGAACTCAATAATGAGCATAGTTAGCAATGTAAAAGTTGAAAGAAATATTCTCGAGTCTTGAGAGATAAACTCAAGACCATCACAATGAAGATTGAACTACTATGAACCATGATTTGAAATCTCATTCTATGATGGGCGGAAGGATCAAAACGTATCGGTTAGATGAATCACCGAAACATGATACCACTTGACATCAAAGTTCAAAATCTTGAGTCATGCCACTGGAAAGATATTGTTCCATTATCATGCTGACGCTCTGACGCATAGTATCAGTGACAGATTGGAAGTTGAAGGAGAAAGAAGATGAAATAAGAGGAAATATTGCTTATGTTGAGTGGTATCAAGTTTTAGTAGTTTACCGGAATAATATATTTCAACTGTCTCGTCAAGTATGGTACAAGATTTAAAACCATACTCGACACAAACAATGACTCCTTATGCTTCATCTTCTTCCTTCTTCAACTCTAATCCATTGCCGGTACAATCAAGGTTTAAAATCTCGTGCCGGTACCATCCGAAACTACCGAAACCTACCGTTCCAACACGGGACCGGCACCGGCACAGGAGGCCGATCAATTTCGCGTGCGTCATCGCATGCGTCACGCGCGCCAGAAGGAAGAAGGAAGAAGAATTGGAGGAAGAAAACTTAGGTTAGGTTTAGTTAAAACTTACCGGCGGAGGCGGAGGAGAGGCGGCGAGGCGGAGACGGAGGCAGAGGCAAGGTGCGACGGTGAGGTGGTGGCCGCGATGGCCCCTTTGAGGCAATGGCGGCGGGTGCGGGTTGAGGGCGGCGTCGCGCTGAGGCGGGGCGAGCGCGAGTCAGGAGGGGTTGGGGGTCGGGAGCAAATATAGGAGGAAAACTTAGATTTTATTAAAATCTTAAATTATATATAAAATTTTTAATTTTTAATTAACTATTATATAAAATATAATTATATATTATATAAATTAATAATAATTAAATAAACTGTAAATTAATTACTATAATTATAGTATATAATTTTATAATTTTTATTTGAAATATAAAAAATAAAATACAAAATAATATATATTATATAATTATATAATTTAAAGTACTTTTAAAATTAAATTTTAAATTATTTTAATAAATTAAAAATAGATTAAAATTTTATAAAAATATTTAAAATAATTCTAAAAAATAATTGTTAAAAAATTAGAAAATTTTTAAATTTTTTAAATAAATTTAATTTTACAATAATATTTATTATATATTCTTTAGAATATTTATAAACTATAATTATATAAATATATTATATAAATTTATAATTAATATAATTATTATATATAAATTCGGATTAATTTATATAATTATTATAGATAATATTTTCTTTTATTTTAGAATCAAAATTGATATGTCTAAAAAATATTATCTGTCATTATGTTCTTATTTTAAAAATTTTGATAAATATATACTATCAAGTTCATGATTCCTAATAAAATACTTAGGGAGTGTTTGGGACAGCTTCTGCTACCTGCTTTTTAGATTCTGGCTACACAGAATCACTTTTGAGTGTTTGGGAATGCTAGATTCTGCTTTAGCTTCTGTTACTTTTGCTCAGAAGTTAGAAGCAAGAATTTGATGCTTCTACCTGCTTCTGCTTTTTTATTTATGATATAACATTAAAAAATAATATTTATATCCTTAAATAATATAACATTTTACCTGATTTCCACTTGACCTAATTTTATCTCCTCAATCATATTTTACTAATATTTATTTTTAAATAAAATTTTATATTTTTATAAAATTTCAATCATATTGTACATTTTCAGAATTATATATATATATTATATTTATATAAATTATATTATTTTTTATTTTTTATTTTTATTAATTTTATATATTTTTTCAAATATTCAAATTATAAAAAAATTAATTTTAATACTATATTTAAAATATAATAATAATTATATCACTATTTAAAATATAATAATAATTACGTGAACAAATTATTGATAGTATCGAAATTATATTTAAATAATTAAAAAATGATTAATTTATATAGTTTAAGGATATTATTGTCATTCAATTAAAAATTAAGCTTAGAAGCAATTATTCTCCCAAACACTCAAACTTTATCTTGTATCAGCTTTTGGCTTCTATTTTCAAACACTGCTTACTTTAGCTTCTTACTAACTTCAAGATAATCACTACAAGAATCACTTTTTAAGAAGTAAAAGCTCTCCCAAATACTCCCTTATATTCTTATGCACTTCTAATATATCCGTATTAGTAAGGTAACATATTATAATGTAATAATTTTAATTCGAGTTATTAATAGAGTAATTTATTTAAAGAAAATTATATTTAATTATCTTTTTAACAATATTAAGTTGTTCAATAATTGAGAACTTATATAAAATCAATATACAATTTATTTTTAAATTATACACAATAAACATATTTATCTAATAATTACTATATATAAATAGAAAAATACCAAAACTGTACCGGCACGGCACGATACGATACCGAAACCGTATCGTTCCGGTCTAAGACCGAAACCTCGGCACGGGTCGAGATTTTAAACCTTGGGTACAATGCATCGAAACATCGACTAGTCAAAGATCCAAACTTCAAATTCAAGAATTTTAACCTTACTATGAAGGTTAGGCAACTGGTGAATATTCAAGAAAGGAAGAACTTCAACATACATAGCCAGAAGCTGAGCATACTAAACTGGTGGTTATTATTCCTGTAATAGTGATGAACAAATAAGGCATGAAACATTTAAGAAAGAATAATCAAAGAGAGGTTGTGACTACAATATTTTCGAAATTGCAACCGGAGAGAAAGTAATAGAAAATGAGATCACGTTCCAACATTCATGGTGTAAAATATTGAATTATGTCAGCTGGCATGAACATAACATTTTGTTCTACTAGCAAACTAGCACTAGGAACTCTCGAAGAAGACGGTAAAACATCGCATAAATGTAGGTTCTGCTCTTATTACTCTCAACCTCTTCATCACTAGACTAGAGCCCAACCAAAAGATACTAGACAACATGGGAACTAAGTACTGGCTTTCTTCTTCTTATCCACAGTAAGTTTTCTTCTTTCACTTCTTTTTCTTCTTCCTCTTCATCATCATCTTCTACATCTTAGGAATGTGTGCTCTTCTAAGGAAACTAATAATGCAAGAACCAAGCTCCTCGAATAGATACATGTGGCAAGCTCGGTAACAATAACATTGTTTTTTTGTTAGCGTTTGTTGGAAAGTGACATGATTAGAGTTTTTTTTATTACTTCCATCTTGCTCGTAATCAATTGGTAAAATAGAGACATGGACGACTGTTTTATAAGGATGTCATTGTAATTTAATTTTTCAAGTGAATGGAAATTAGTGTTCAAGGTCCGATATAATTAGGTGAAGGCATTGGCTCCAATACAAACATGATCCATTGATGGAAGCAAATACACAATGCTAATTTTAGCATGTGCAAATGTCAATTTGCATAGGAAAAATAATATGAGTGTGAAACTACGTGAGAAATTGGGATTGACAAAATCCCAAATAGAACTACAAATGGCAACCATATTACATTGAATTTAATTGGGAATAATTTTATCTCAATTAAATAAAAAAGGAAAATAAAATTCTTGGGTTCTTAGCCATAGTGTCCTTGTCGATATGAAGGTGACATAAAAAAAAAATAGGCAAAAACCATGTGACAATCATCATTTGTTCTTGTATTAAACTCGGATCATTAACCTAAAATCAACATGAGCATGCACTAACACATCTCTTCTATTCGAGACAAGTGTCAAAGAAACTGCCTTCTTTTCAATGTTCATGCAAGCAGCAACAATGTAGATGCGGTTTTGGTTATTGTGCTCCTTAGACCTCAATTGAAGCGTCAATATTCACATGGTTTCATACAAACACTTACAATGCATTTTCTCAACTTGCGTGAGTTGCATGCAACCAACTTGCGTGAGTTGTGTAAGTGGCATGCAATATTCACATGGTTCCCGACACAATGGTTGGCCTAAGCCAAGTTGAGCTTTTTTAAAAAACAAAATAATAAGAAAAAGGATGGAAAAGAAAAAGGGAAAATTAAAGTATATTTATAAATTATTTTTCTTACTTTATTTAAAAAGTTTAAACTATTTTTTTATTATATATGCATTTTAAAATTTGTAGGCTAGGCTTGACATACAGCAAAGTCAACACCGTGCCGGCCCACAAGCTAGGTTGGGTTGAGCTCGACACAGTCCATCCCCAATCAGATCGTGCTAGGCATGGCCCAAGCTTGGCTAGAGGTCGAGTCGCAGGCGCCCAACTCAATTGTCACCTCTAGTTTAAGCTAGATATAAGGCCTGCACTTGGTTCTTGTTAGAGAAAGGATTTGAAATCTCACATTAAGCCATGATTTTGGTGTCTCATCAAAATAAGATGTGTCGAGTCTGTCGTATGGCAGTGCTAGCGGGTGTGCCATGCTGAAGGAGAAGGAGAAAGAGTGGAGGAAGAAGATACTATCATTCGCCATCTCAGTGCCTTACAAAAGCCTCGCAAACCATAAGTGAAGTAGTTGTCAGTGTGCACAACAGATGAAGTTATCATCTTCTCAAGATCCCATCAAAGCATTCATCATCTTGCAAAAGCCTCGTGGATCCTACATAGAAGTCATCTCATGGAAGCCTCGTAGATTTTGTATATGTTCATCACTAATCTCAAGTGATCGCCATCTTTGGACCTCGTCCAAGATTCTAAAAGTCATATAGTCATTGTGAGGTGTTGTCAGAGTCTTAGTGAACAATCCAATGAATTATTCTCACATTGATACTTCAAGGCTTAGGGTCATCCTTCAATCCTTCCCCTCCTCCCATCTCTCTTATATGTGTAGGGAATCCTATGCAACATGATAATAAAATTCGCAGCGGAAAAAAGATCCCTCGAGCGATCTATACGAAAGAAAACTCATACAAAGTTCATCTATTAATAGATCTATCTAAAGTGTATACCTTTAGAGTGTGTCCTTCGTTTATCCCGCTCGTCCAAGGTATGTCTGATCTCTTGCACGTTCAAGTGTCCGTACCTCTATGCGTATCCACACGAACACGATATCTCAACTTCGGAGAAGAACTACCTTAGTTGTGCTAGCAACTTGAGGTAGTTCACAAAAATACCAAGAACCCAAAAGATGGGTTTCGGCTAAAGAGGGAGAAGAGGAGAAAGAGAGGACGCAAAATGACTAAGTTACATCAAAAATGGAAGAATAACTCTTTTATATTCATCTCATGAATATGAAGAGTTTTTGTCTCTTTAGCTTCCCCACATTAAAGCCAATAAAAGTCAATAAAACCAACGAAACAAGTGTTTCACATTTTTTACTATTCACTTTCTCTTCATCCAATGAAAAAAAAAACCATTCATCTTCCTCTATTATTAATTCATTAAATATTTTAATGAATTAATATCTCATTCAAATGTGATTGAGTCTAATCTAAATGAGTCTAACTCAAATTAAACTCAATCTCATAATCCAATTAGATTCACTTGAGTCTAACTCAATTAATCCAATTTAGATCAAATCTTAGTCAAACTAAGATTAATTAATCTCCAAATCATCATGTCCTTAGTGTATGACCCAATAGGTTCTCGTAACGTTGGCAATGTGTTTAAACCGCTTTAGACATATAAGCAATGAGCGACATCTAGCAATACATCATTGCTATCCAAGTGACGAGAAAGTTGAGATCCGACTTAAACCTCTGTGACTATGACAATGTATGATCTTGTCCTTCTATTCTCGATATCAAGATTGACCAAAGAGGCATAGATCGTGTCATCCTCGATATCAATCTTTGTGTTTCTTGATCCCCATGTAGACTCACTCAAACAAATGAGCTCAATATCTCATATTGACTCATTTGAGCATGGTCATGCATTTTAATAGTCCTACTCGATTAAAGGCCCCACAGATATCACTCTCATCATATGGGAGGGATAGATTTCATCTACATCACTCATATCCTTCCGCATAATTCATTACATACTCGGTGATCGCCTTTATAGTTCACCTTATTACGGGTGACGTTTGACGATACCAAAGTACATAACTCCTTATGTAGGGAACCGTAGTGACTTCAAGTCTAAGGACTATTCATACTAATAGTCAATGAGAAAGTTTATGACACTCATATGATAATCTATGAAACTTTCTCATGGCGGGTCAATTCAGTTCACATTCTCTAATGTATATCCATGTGTCAACTTGATATTACAAATCCATGACTTGTGAGCTCAAGTCATCAATTGACCTACATGTTAGTCTCTATGCATTAATATTATCCCTGAATATTAATGCTTGACTAGGAATAGTTTAGTGTAGTGTCCTCTTCATCATCTCACTATCGATTCAACCAATCAATATGATGTAAATAAGAACCTACTACCGAAGGACATTATTATACTTTGTTATTTGGCACAAATATAAAGTATAATAACCAAACATTGCTTTTATTAATAATAGAATATAATACAAAAGTCCATAATCAATCATTACATAATTGGCTCTAGGGCTCCTATTATCAATCTCCCACTAGCACTAGTGTCAATCATTGTAATATCTAATACCCAGTGACCTAGTGTGACCATCATGCTTCCTTTGTGCAAAGCCTTCGTCAGAGAATCCGCGATGTTAGCATCAGCGGATACTCTGTATATCCTCACATCTCCTCTATCTTTAATGTCTCGAATGAGATGGAACCGTCGTAGTATATATTTGGTCCGCTGATGAGAGCGAGATTCCATAGCCTGTGCAATAGCCCCATTGTTGTCATAATAGAGGTCTATCAGGTCTGCTATACTAGGAACCACACCAAACTCTGCAATGAACTTCCGGATCCAAATAGCCTCCTTTGCTGCATCAGACGCAGCAATATACTCGGCCTCTGTTGTAGAATCTACGACTATGTCCTGCATCGAACTCTTCCAACTCACAGCGCCACCATTTAAGTAAAATACATACCCTGACTGCAATCTGAAATTATCCCTGTTGGTTTGGAAGCTTGCATCACTATAACCCTTTACCGCGAGCTCCTCGTTACCTCCAAATATCAAGACATATTCTTTCGTCCTTCGTAAGTACTTAAGAATATTCTTGACAGCTATCCAGTAATTTTCACTTGGATCTGACTGGTATCTGCTCGTAAGCATACAAGACATCTGGACGAGTATAAAGTATGGCGTACATAATAGACCCTATAGCGGATGCATAAGGGATCTGATCCATGCGGTCTCTCTCCTCCTTAGAAGAGAGACATTGAGTCTTCAAAAGACTCATACCATGTGACATCGGCAGAAATCCCTTCTTGGAATTCTGCATGGCAAAACGATTTAGCACCTTGTCAATATATATACATCGGCAGAAAGCCCTTCTTGGAATTTCCCTTCTAGGATATAGGTTGTTTCAAGTCTTTCATTGAGAAATAATTCCCTAGCCACGTCTTCATATACTGTAATGAAAGAATATCATTTCTAATGAGGAGTATGTCATCCACATACAATATCAGAAAGATAATTGTGCTCCCACTAACCCTCTTGTAGACACAGGGTTTATTTTCATTCTTGACGAAACCAAACGCTTTGATTGCATTATCGAATCAAAGATTCCAGCTTCGAGAAGCTAGCTTTAGCTCGTAAATGGACCTTTGCAACTTACATAGCTTTCCAGCATGCTCTGGATCTACAAAACCCTCATGTTATGTCATATACATATCCTCGAGTAGATTCTCATTCAGAAATGCAGCTTTAACATTCATTTGCCAGACCTCGTAATCATGGTAAGCTGTAATAGCAAGCATGATCTGAATAAACTTAAGCATCGCAACTGGTGAAAAGGTTTCATCATAGTTGATACCATGAATCTGCTTGAAACATTTAACTACCAATCACCCTTTATGGGTATGCATAAGACCATCCATGCCAGTCTTTCTCTTAAAGACCCACTTATACCCAATGGGTTTAATCCCCTCAGGTGGATCAACCTAAGTCCATACTTAGTTGATGTACATAGATTCAATTTCGGACCTCATGGCCTCTAGTTATTTCTCAGAATCTGGGCTCATCACAGTTTCCTGATAGGATGTAGGTTCGTTCAACTCAACAAGCATAACATCATCATAGTCAGACAAGAGAAATGAGTATCTCTCAAGCTGACGATGTATCCTATCAGATCTGTCTGTGAAGAGGTTGGTCTACTAGAACAGGTTATTACTCCACAACTTCTTGTGCAACAATCTCATGCTCTACAATACTTTGTGGTGTCTGTTCAATGTCCATCAAAGCTTCAGTACTATCTGCATCTTGAACTTCTTCAAGATAGATTTTACTCCCGTTATTTCTTCTAGAGATAAACTCTCTTTCTAGAAAAACGTCATTTTTAGCAACAAACACTTTGCCTAGCGTGGGATTGAAAATAATATCTCTTCGTTTCCTTGAGATATCCTATAAAATAACACTTGTCTGATTTGGGTCCTAATTTCTCTGAAAAGAGCGAATCCCCAGAAGGAGTAGGAAGATCTGTCTGACTCATCATCAATCGTACCATATCTAATAGAGTATGATTTCTCCGCTCGGGCATACCATTCCACTATGGTGTTCCAGGTGGAGTGAGTTGGGATATGATCCCACACTCAACTAGATGGTCACGAAACTCTTGGCTAAGTTATTCACCACCTCGATCTGATTGAAGCATCTTAATACTCTTGATCTATTCTTGTGGAGTTGGGATATGCGACTCTCATTTATATAACCCAAGTGACAATGCCAGAGATATGTTTGGTTCAAATCATTTGGTTTGAACCGTTTGATATTTATGTTATAGATTAGGTTCTCTAAGTCTAGAACATAGAGTCCATTCATAAGTGGTGCACTACAATAGAACATGTCATTTAACATTATATAACAGCATTTGTTTTTTATGATAAATAAAAAGTCTTTCTTGTCCAAACAAGATACAGAAATTATATTCTTAATTAGTGCAGGTACATAAAAGCACTCCTTTAATTCTAAAATAAGCCCAGTGGACAAAGACAATGAATATGTTCCTACAGCTATAGCAGTAACTCTTGCGTCATTGTCTACTCGTAGGTCCACTTCATCTTTTGTCAACAATCTAGCTCTTCGAAGGCTCTGCACATTAGTACAAATGTGAGATACGCAACCGGTATTTAATACCTAAGAATAAGAAATAGATAAATTAACTTCTATAACAAAAATACGTGAGACTGAAGTCTCACTACTTTTCTTCTTTACTTTCTCTAGGTAGAGTTTGCAGTTCCTCTTCCAATGTCTAGTCTCACCACAGTGGAAGTAGGTCCCTTCCTTAGGCACCACACCATTGGCCTTCAGTGTAGTAGAGTTAGCCTTGCATTTGGCTTGGGTCTAACCCTTGCCCTTAGGCTTCGATTTGCCTTTGCCCTTCTGGACTATCAGTAAAGTACTGGTCTTGGTTTTCTTGAGATTGGATTCAGCAGTTCTCAAAATACTGAGCATCTCAGACAAAGGCTTATCAATTTCGTTCATGTTATACCCTTCCGGCAACGATTGCAAGATAAGGTCCGTGGCCAATTCTTGGTCCAATGGAAATCTTAAGGGGCGTTAGGTACGCTTGTTTTTCATTTTCATTTTCTGTAGAAAATGCGGTTTTCTGAAAAACATGTTTGGTTTGCATTTTCTAGTCTTGTTTTCCAGAAAAAGATATAATGTTTTCTGGAAAACTAGAGAATGAAATAAAGTCATTTTCCAGAAAATGAGAAAATGCAGTTTTTTGGAAAATAAAAAGAGAGCAAACCAAACGCCCCCTTAGTCTTTCAAGGTTCTCGACATACCCAATCATCTTGAATACCTGAGTTCCTACAAGAGTTCCTTCTTGCATCTTGCATGCAAATAGGGCCTTAGACACCTCAAATCGCTCGTGCCTAGCTTACCCTTGATATAGTTATTTTAGGTGCTCAACCATATCATGTGCATCTATATTCTCATGTTGCTTCTGAAGCTCAAAGTTCATGGTGGCAAGCATGAGGCATGATACATCGAGTGCATCATCTTGATGCTTCTTGTAAGCATGTTTTTCTGCGTGAGTGACGGGGTGCTTCTAGAAGAGGTTGCTCTAGGACATACAGTTTTCGTTCTTGCTTGAGGACGATGCTCAAGTTTCTGTACCAGTTCAGGAAATTAGCTCCGTTGAGCTTGTCCTTCTCAAGGACAGATCACAAAGAGAGTATTTGATGTGTTAGACAACATGATGATCTAAAATAGTAAAACATACAGAAAAAAATATCATATCTAGATCATTTAATTAGGCCTTCAATTAAATGATACTCCCACTGAATCGTAGAACTTTGGTAAGGGCTAGTCATAGATGTAAGCAAACTCAATTTGCCCACACTACTAGCTCCAAACCATAGCGTCCATATTCATGTGGGACAAGATCCATATTATACCACATCTTGAGTTAGCTTTGGCTAATCGCCCAAGACTTGGTATAATTAGGTAGGCAATATTTTACCAATTACATCTTATGCAACTCTTGAAAACAAAGGGTCAAGATCCACACACATCATCTTGAGTTAGCTTTGGCTAATTGTCCAAGACTTAGTATAATTGTTCTTTTACCCAATTTTCCCAACTTTTGGGATATGCTTCTAAGTTTCTCAATCCAATTGAGGTAACTTAGTTAAGTCTCACCCAAAATTCGATAACGGGACATCACAATTGTCCTCTCGCACTCTACCAAGATAAAATGTGTCGCTTTGCTTTGGCAAACCCAACAACAAATGATCGAGGTAGTAATGAGTATCAAACTTTGGTATGTATATCGAGTTGACTTAATTAAGATAAATGTTTATCTAATCATGCATCACATACACACATTGCATATATCAACATATAAGTAGTAAAATGTGACATAATTATGGCCCGTATATTACGATCCTCTCAAGTCAATGAGAAAATCGATGGTCAACCTAGGGATAGCATCTTCCCCAAGTGCATCCTTCGATCGTCATGTGTCGTCGGCATCCTTCTTGTAACTTCATCCTTCAATGGACATTTCATTCCCCGTTTTGTACATTACAAATTAGGAAAACTCGAGTTACATTCGAGTCTAAATCTATTTTACAACTAGAAAAATAGAGATAAGGCACACACGCAGGATGTATTATGAATTACATTATAACATGCACACACATATATCTAATCACATTAGGGTTAAGGTCATAACCATGTACCATGTCATTAATCACATAATAGATCTGGGTCATTAATTTTATTATGAGTGCAAAAATCGCTTATGAGCAGAAACCTCACGGCGGTCCCGCTTATGGGTGCAAAAATTTCTTTTGTTGACTCCTTGAATGAGTCGCTGCCCTAGATCCATCAAAAGAGAATCCAAGACCCTTCTTGTTCCATTGATGCATTCTTGCGACAAAAACGCACAATCTGTTCATAACATATCGTGAACGATTTTTCACAATCTGTTCACAATAGACTAACGCAACTTCATCAACATGAACACCAAAGATTATAATATTTTGTCAAGAGCAATCGGACTATAGCACAGTTTCATATAAATGATGATGCTATAGACTTTTAGTTTGATCAACACAAACTTATACATCTCGACAAAATTATGCTTATACCATCAATACAACTCATAACAAACTTATGTCCTACGTCTATATCGCATATAAACAAAAACATTGTATGATCATTCGCAAGTGGCTTTGATACCACTGTAGAGAATCCTATGCGACATGATAATAAAATTCGCATCGGAAAAAGGATCCCTCGATCGATCCATGCGAAAGAAAACTCGTACGAAGTTCATCTTTCTAATAGATCTATCTAAAGTGTATACCTTTGGAGCGTACGCTTCGCTTATCCCGCTCGTCCAAGGTACGCCGGATCTCTTGCACGTTCAAGTGTCCATGCCTCTATATGTATCCACACGAACACGATATCTCAACTTCGGAGAAGAACTACTTTAGTTGTGCTAGAAACTTGGGGTAGTTCACAAAAATACCAATAACTCTATTAATGAGTTTCGGCCAAAGAGGGAGAAGAGGAAGAGAGGAAGAAAAATAACTAAGTTCCATCCAAAATGCAAGAACTCTTTTATATTCATCTCATGAATATGAAGAGTTTTTATCTCTTTAGCTTTCCCACATTAAAACCAATAAAAGCCAATAAAACTAATGAAACATATGTTTCACATTTTTAACTATTCACCTTCTCTTCATCCAATGAAGAAAAAATCATTCATCTTCCTCTATTATTAATTCATTAAACATTTTAATGAATTAATATCTTATTCAAATGTGATTAAGTTTAATCTAAATGAGTCTAACTCAAATTAGACTCAATCCCATATTCCAATTAGATTCAATTGAGTCTAACTCAACTAATCCAATTTGGATCAAATCTTAGTCAAACTAAGATCAATTAATCTCCGAAGCATCGTGTCCTTAGTGTGTGACCCAATAGATTCTCGTAACATTGGCAATGTGTCTAAACCGCTTTAGACACATAAGCATGAGCGGCATCTAACAATGCATCATTGCTACCCAAGTGACAAGAAAGTCAAGATCCGACTTAACCTCTGTGACTATGACAATATATGACATTGTCCTTCTATTTTCGATATCTAAATTGATTAATGAGGCATAGACCATGTCATCCTTGATATCAATCTTTGTGTTTCTTGATCTCCAAGTAGACTTACTCAAACAAATGAGCTAAATATCTCATATTCACTCATTTGAGCATGACCATGCGTTTTAATAGTCCTACTCAATCAAGGAGCCCACAGATATCACTCCCGTCATATGGGAGGGATAGATCTCATCTACATCACTCACATCCCTCCATATAATTCATTACAGGGTGACATTTAACGATACCAAAGTACATAAATCCTTTTATAAGGAACCGTAGTGACTTCAGGTCTAAAAAATATTCATCCTAATCGTCACATGAGAAAATTTATGACACTCATATGACAATTTATGAAACTTTCTCATGCCGAGTCAATTCTACACATTCTCTAATGTATACCCATGTGTCAACTTGATATCACATATTCATGACTTGTGAACTCAAGTCATCAATTAACCTACATGTTAGTCTTCATGCATTAATATTATCCCTGAATATTAATGCTCGACTAAAAATGGTTTAGTGTAGTGTTCTCTACATCATCTCACTATCGATTCAACCAATCGATATGATGTAGATAAGAACCTACTACCCAAGAACATTATTATTCTTAGTTATTTGGCACAAATATAAAGTAATTATAATAACCAAATTTTGTTTTTATTAATAATAGAATATGATACAAAAGTCCCTAGTTAATCATCACATAATTGGCTCTAGGGCTCCTACTAACAATATGCACATATCTACTCTCAAGAGAAGCCATCTCATCCACTTATGCTTACTTATGGGAGATGACAATATTGCACTCTAATTGTATTTAAGAATTAGTTATCTTCCCTCCAGCAAGTCTACTATTCGTTGCAAGTGGATGATCACTATTAAAAACAACCTTTGATGGCTCCTTTGATAGGCTTAAAGCTCGATTAATGACAGAAGGGAATAGAAACATAGCATTGACTATCTGAATACAATGGTCAAAATTATTTCTCTCCATGGTGACTTGAATGATACATAAAGAAACCTCTTGAGCAGGGCTAATTGCCCATGAGGAGCATAGACTTGTAACTAAAAATTAATAATAATTTCAATATAGGATGCAATCTCATAAATAAAGCATGTTTGATAAATTCAGTTTGGGAAACTTAATTTTCCTTTTATTCAGTTTGGTACCATTCGGAATTTATTAATTATTTAATATTTTACACTATCTCTCTGTTTATAAATAAACTGTCTCATTGTTAATGTAGATATTAATGTTGCAAGTAATGACACTGTTGGAATCACAAGATCAAAAGTGTATCTCCATCATCCCTTCCAAAGCAAAAGATTTAGGCAACATGAAATAATGTTGTAAACATAAAGGTTTCCCTTTCAGTGGAAACACTTATATTTCATAGCATAAATATATGTTTCATTTGCTTGAACAAGGTAGTATGGTAGACACTAGACCTGTGGATACTCCTGTGCATCTAAATGTCATACTAATCCTAGGGAAATGGCAGTCACTATTTTAACCTAAGTATCAAAGATTGGCTTGTCAACTTAATTATCTTATAATTATCTTATAGTTACAACACCTATCATCTCATTTATTGTGATTGTGACAATACAATATATAGAATCACCCTGCTAGATCAATTAGAAGCAGCTTTAAGATTCTTTTATATGAAGCATGCTCCCAGTAGGCGCCTCCTAAATCCTGATTAAGACCATCTTCGAATTATAGGATACACGACTGCAAATTAGGTAGGTTCCCAGATATGGGCTGTACATACCAATTATCTTTGGGGGGTGGGGGGAGGGCGGGCAAAAAACAGAGTGTACTAGTCAACTTATGTGCTGAGGAACAATATAGGATTGTATCTCTTGCCATATGTGAGCTTATTTGGCCCAATAGGAGTGTATCTATTGCCATATGTGAGCCTATTTGGTTCAAACGATCAGCAACAGGATAAACTGATTCACCTATCCAAACATAAAATTTATATTGTGATAATCTTTCATGCATATTGCTTCTAATCTAGTCTTTTATGAGAGGACAAAAAAACAGCAACACATTGTCACTGCATTAAGAAAATATGTAGTGTGAGGATATCATTAGATCATCTGTTAGCTTTAATAATCGACTAGCAAATTCACTAATTGACCTTAATAGGTCCTAGAATTGGTTATATTTGTAACAAGTTATGGTTAATTGAGAAATTATTTTGCCATCATAAAAATCAAAAAAGATAGTTGGTGTCATACCAAGCTAGAGTTGGTAGAGGAATATAATACTGAAAGAATAAAATAAATCATCATAGAGGATAGCATGAAATTTTTTTACCTGGAAACATCCCAAATGAGTACATTCTAGCAAGTATTTTCTTTTGAAGAACAAGTTGATCATCAAGCCAAGTTTGAGGCAAGGGTCCACCCCATCTAATATCAAATTTAGTGAAAAAAGAATTATAATAGAAAGGTATGTAGCATAAGCATCAAACTTCATATAATCAAATTTCATTAATTAAAAAAATAAAAATAATAACATAATATACTTCAAATATGTATTTGAATACAAAATCGAAACAACAACAAACTCACCCATGCAAATTTCCCATACGTGACCATGCAAGAAAGGCAGGTCCTCCAAAAAAATCATCTAGATCTGAGTAGCTGATATTATACCTCTAGGAAAAAGAAAAAAGCAAGACAGATCAGATGATTTCTAATCTAATGGAAAGCTGCAACAAATATTGATTATCATTGAGCAGTCATCATCAAATGAATAGCATGATAACTTACTGGTGGAGGTCTCCAAGTAGTGGCCTTCTGACCATCCATAATCAATTACCAGGACTTAAAACAAAAAAAGAGAAAAGCATGAAGTAGTCAATCAATGTTGTCAAATGCTAAAGCTTGGCCCTCAGTGCAATTTAGCCCAAAATGACAACGGCTTTACGTGGAAAAAGTGAACCTCACAAACAAAAAATGCAATGTGGACCTATAATTTAAACAAATTGGACAGCTACCTTAGAGTTTCTTGAATACTACTGATTCCCGTCATAACAGATGCTTTGAATTTAACCATTAATAGGTTATATAGCTTATTGACGTTTTTTCTAAGCTTAGCATAGTACTTCATAATCCACATGTTTACATATCAAGGACACAGACAGCTAATTTGATAGCCATCAACAAAATTGTTTAAAAAAAAAGGCTGTTTATCAATTATTTCTACTTGACAGGATTCTATATGGTTAACCTTTAAAAACCTTGCTCACTACATCCATTGATTAGATTCCTGGTTCAAAGGGTTCTAAAAAACTCGAAATGTATCTGATTAAAATTGAGATTTTTAATTCATTTAATTCTTTTGCATTGTTCGGCGTTTAAAAGTGGAAAATAAAAAAAACAAAAAAAATCGATTTCCGTATTTTTAATGAAAGACTATCGATAAAAATAATTAGATAGTATAGCTTGTACCCTATCAACTGATAACGAGAGAATGAAATCAGGATAAATACCAGTCCCTAGTATGGGTAAAAAGATATAGATTGAAACAAATAGTTCTCGTGGTCCAGAATCCAAAAAATTAGAATTTGTAACATGGAATAACTTGTATCCATAGAACATCTGACGTAACATAGATAATAAATAAATAGGCGTTAATATCATTCATATAGCCATTACAAAAGTAATTAGTATTTTTGACATTAAAAGAAATCTTTTACTAGTAATTATTCCAAAAAAAACTAATGATTCTACAACAAAACCACTCATTCCCAGCAATGCAAGAGAAGCCATTGAAAAACTACTGAACATGGTAAAAAGTTTTGGCATTGGGATCGATACCCCCCCCATTTCGTCGAGATAAACAAGACCCATTCTATCACAAGTCGTTCCCGTCAAGAAAAAAAGTGCAGCACCAATAAATCCATGAGAGAGTATTTGTAAAATAGCACCATTGAGCCCGATTCCGGTTATGGAACCAATTCCTATAATTGTAAAACCCATGTGAGATACAGAAGAATAGGCTATTCTCTTTTTCAAATTCCGTTGACCGAGAGAGGTCGAAGCTGCATAGATTATTTGAATAGTTCCTATTATTACCAACCAGGGAGAAAATATGGAATGAGCGTGGGATAATAATTCCATATTGATTCGAATAAGTCCATATGCTCCCATTTTTAATAAGATTCCAGCTAGAAGCATACATGTACTGTAATGTGCTTCTCCATGGGTATCGGGTAACCAAGTATGTAGAGGTATAATCGGCAATTTGACGGCATAAGCAATAAGGAATCCAAAATATAATATTATTTCCAATGCCACAGGATATGATTGATTAGCTAATTTTCCAAAATCTAATGTAGGTTCATTAGAACCATATAAACCCATACCCAGAACCCCTATTAAAAGAAAAATGGAGCCCCCCGCCGTGTACAAAATAAACTTTGTCGCCGAGTAGAGACGGTTCTTTCCTCCCCACATGGATAAAAGTAAATAAACAGGAATTAGTTCTAACTCCCACATCATGAAAAAAAGTAAAAGGTCTCGAGAAGAAAATGATCCTATTTGACTGGTGATAAATCCTGTCAGTAAAATGGGTCCTATGGAAAGTCCATCAATTCCTAGTCTCCAGTGAAAATCAAAAATATCTATCCATTTAAAATCTTCAAGACGTCCTACAAGCAACAAATGTTAATAAGTCCTTTAACCCAGTCTTGACAACCCACCCAGCCTCTTCTTCATGTTAATCCTCCAGAACAACTACTTAGCATTATTTGATATAGATCCTTTCAATGCTTCCCCACAAGATACAGCATCTTTGACTGTGATGTCACCTGGAAATGTTGTCAATGTGGGTAATACAAGGAATAAAGGTCATAGTTGCAAAGGAGGTACCCAAAAGAGATCGCTGAGCATGTTAGTGTTTTGCACTAACACACATGCACGCACATGCACACACCTAATACGTCCTTTAACCCAGTCTTGATAACTCACCCTCTTCCTCAAGTTAATCCTCCAGGGCAGCTACCTGGGAAGATTTCATTAGATATAGATCCTTTCAATGCTTATCCTCCAAAAACAGCATCTTTGACCGTGAGTCTGGATGTCACCTGGAAACTTTATCTATGTGGTAATACAAGGCATAAAGGTTGTGGTTGCAAAGGAGTTACTCAAAAGTATGTTAGTGTGTGCACTACATTCCTATAACCAGAACTTGTCATTGTCATTTTAGAATGTCGACAAATTTGGTCTTGCATGAATCCCTCAACATGGACACACAGATGCATCAGTCCAAAAGCGAACCTTTGGCATGTTAATGTGTGCACCACCTTAACTTCTACATTCATATCTCGTCATTGTTATTTGGAATGTCGAAAATTCTCAACCATGACCATTCTTTAGGTTGTGCGTGAATCCTTCAACTTGAAAAAATGAAGTGCCACTCAACTTTCATTATATAATCTCAATCTGTCCTTAGAACATGGACTTGGAAACCAGTTGACGACTCAAAGACCAACATGGTGGGCATCACCCAACCAGGTCTTCTACTCTTGGCCTGTCATAAGAATATCTTAGTTAAAGTTGTTAGCTAATAGTACTGTAGCTTTCATCAACCATTGATGCCATGCAAGGGAGAATAGAGGGTTGTTTGATGTCTCATTCTTAACTTGATTGTTGAATTATATTGCATAGATGATTCACCTTCACACTGTACATAAGATTATGTGTTAGGATCATGTGGCTAGCTTTCTCCTTGGTCAAATCCGTGAAGAAACCTCTTACAATGCAAAATAAAAATCTAAAGAAAGGATTATAATGAGCTAAAAAATAACTTAGAATATAGCTGGGGATGTTAGCCTTTAATTCTCCATCACCTCCTCCTTTTATAGCATTCTTTCAGCCTGTTCACTGTTACTTCTTGATGCCCAATAGTCAACTAGTATTCTTCATCAGACGACTATTTCACAAGTGTTGTTACCAGATCTGACCATTGTTACTTTATGAATGGCTCCTTCCAAGTTAGCACTGTAACAAAATTGTTAATTGGGATTTGCTATCAGTCGACTAATTTATAATTATGATCAATCCAGTCAGCCATGAACAAAACCATTCTATTAGTTGGCTAATCATCCCTAATCGACTGCATCAGTCTACTGAACCTACTAGTACCACCAATAGGTCATAACTCCAAAATCACCTCATTTAAGGTTTAGGATTTCACAAGTCAATTACTACTATAACTCTAAGGTCAAGTTCATATATGTTGAGATCTATCCTTGCTCAGGTGCATTTTCTCTCAACACTCAACTCCCACGGAGTTATACCTTTGCTTTTAAGCCATTCTCCTTCAACCCCACGTCTTTTGAATGCACTCAAGCCCATGGCTCCTCTCCATATCATCCTTTGTCTTTTTGTTTAGAGTTTGTTTCCCTGACTCCTCTCCAATGCTCCTTATCCTATGGTCCTTCGGATCCTCCACGCCATCCTTCACCGATCTCCATCAATCTCAAGCCATCAAGTATCCATCAACCTTGAATGCTCCAAGTCATGTCTATGTGTATTCCTCCAGGTCCTATGAGACTTAAATATACACACCCAAACCAAAGACAATCCTAACTAAACTCTTTACTCAAACATCAAAACTAATGATTTTTCTAGATCACTAAGAAGGTCAATTGCACCAATAGAATATTGGATGACAAAGATAGTTAATGGGCATTCACCTATTAATGCACACGATTATGGAATGATGCACATGAAAAGGAACATGAGATCAAAACCTAGTTGTATGAAGAGCTTAGCAATGCCTTCCCATCAAAGCTGTTGTGAGTTACAAGGGTAGTTAGGTCTTTTCCTATTTTTGTGTCATTAGGGTTTGCAAGTTATATAAGTCTTGTAAAGGGTCTTGGTTTAAAGCAATTGAAAGTTTTGAAGAGTTTTTTTTTATTCCAACATGGTATCAGAGCCGGGCTCTTCAAAACCCTAATTTTTTTCTCTACTATATGGCGTCGTCACTCTCTCTCTTCTCTGCATTCTTGCCATCGGCTCCCTTGCCTCCGACCTCTTCTCTTTTGCCGCTACAGGGAGCCCCCTTCCGCCACCGCTACGACAGAAGACCTTTGGTCTTCCTCTGGTTCTCATTTGCAGTTTGGATTCTCGACCTCGGCATCGGATCTCTCTGGCTGATTCGCGCCAACCGAAATCGTAGCCTCCAGCATCGCGACGTCCTCTTCCCGACATCGCGCTGCCCTCTCCTGACGTCGCTGCTCTTCCCTCGCGCGAGCCCGACGCTCCCCGTTCGCGACGTCCTCTTCCGACTTCCCGACATCGCGCTGCCCTCACCCGACATCGCGCTACCCTCTCCCGACGTCCTCTTCCCGTTCGCAACGTCGCTGCTCTTCCTTCGCGACGAGCGAGCCAAACTCTTCTTCCTCAGCGAGCTCAGGCGTCGCTCTCCTCGGCAGGCTTCTTCTTCAAGGCTCTTCCCTCGCGACGCGCGAGCCCGACGTTGCTTCTTCTCGCGCTGCTCTTCACTCGCGACGCGCGAGCCCAGGCGTCGCGATAGTACCTGGGCGTCACTCTTCTCTGCAGGCTTCTTCTTCGAGGCTTCTTCTCGCAAGACATTCTCACTAACCAAGCCCTATTCGGTCGTTGATTCCCCTCTTCGAAGCCGCAGCCGTTCCTCGCGCACCGCCTGCCAAGCTTGGTCCATCACGGGCCGAACTCTTCTTCCTCAGCAGCCTCCACTTCCCGTTCCTCATCCCTGCCCGGTGTATTTCTGCAAACAGATAAAGTTCCATCCCTTCTTGTGAATTGGTATGGCAGACACTTCTGGAGAAAGTTCTGGGATATCTACAGATCCTTTGGCTTCTTCTGGACAGGTACAACCAATTTTCACGATGACAGGAACGGGAGGAACTGGTCTTCAGATAACCTCGGAAAAATTGACCGAGACAAATTATGCATCATGGGCAGTTGCTGTTGAACTTTATGTAGAAGACCATGATAGACTTGATATTCTTCACGGTACTAGAGTGAAACCAGATGATAAAGATCCTAGCTTTCGTACTTGGAGGCGTGACAATATTCTGATAATGACTTGGATACTCAATTCTGTTAGCTCTGGCATCAAACAGGTCATTCTCCATAACAGAACAGTTGTTGATATGTGGAGGACACTGGAGCAGATGTATGGACGCAGACATGATATGCTGCGTACTTATTTTAAACTTGAGCAAGGTTTTATGTCCGGTACAAATTATTTTGCTGCTCTAAAAGGGCTATGGGATGAGTTTGACTACTACAGGATGGACAATTGAATTTCTACTGATGATCATCAGAGATATCTGAAGCTTCTGGAGAAGAACAGAATCATTAAGTTTCTTGATGGGCTTCATGCAGAGTTTGAAAGTTTAAAATGACAAATTCTTAGTCTTGATCCTACTCCCTCTCTAGAACAAGTCTACTACAAAATTCTGAGTGAGGAAGGCAGGAGAAGGACCATGAACAACAAAGGTAATCTTTGCAGCAAGCACTCCAATTGGGGAGACATCTGCTTTTGTCGATTCTTCTACCAAGCTCAAGTCTGGGGGACCAAAAGGAAAAGGTGGAAAATTTTGTCGGCACTGCAAGAGGATTAATCATGATTCAGATTTTTGTTGGGAGAAATATCCAAAAAAAAACCTGAAAAATTCAAATACAGTGACAAGAAGGTTCCTAGTCGTGGGAATCTTGCTGCCCAGAAATTAGTGGATGGGGAGACTACTAATTCCTCGGTACCTTCTAATATTGAGTTGTCATCTACTGATATTGTCAATCTTCAGCACCTTTTATCGCAACTTCAGACTTCATCCTCTGCCAATTCGTCTCAAGCGCACATAGGTATCTGTGGTCTGAAATTAAATATTGATGCGTCAAGATCTTGTATCCCTTGGGTCATTGACTCAGGAGCTACGGATCATATGACAAATCTTGTTAATTCCTTCATTTCCTACTCTGTCTTCTGGGCAGGATATAGTGACTATCGCTGATGGCACCAAAGCTACTGTGGCTGGAAAAGGTTTCATACAACTGGCAGACCACTTTATCCTATCCTCTACACTTCATGTCCCTTCCATTTCTCTTAATTTACTTTCTGTTAGTAGTATTACTAAACAACTGCACTGCTCAGTAACCTTTTCCCCTGATCATTGTGTCTTTCAGGATCTCGAGACCAAGCAAACGATTGGGACTGGCCGTGAGGTAGGAGATCTTTATTACTATCATCTTAGAACAACAACTGCACTGAAGTCTACAGCCCAGTGTTCAGAAAATAAGCATCAAGAAATCTTGTTATGGCATTCTCGTTTGGGACATTTATCTTTTCGGTCATTAAAGGTCCTATTTCATAATCTCTTCTCTTCTGTTTCTCCTGAGTCTCTTAAATGTGAAGTTTGTCAGTTATCCAAACATTGTAGAACTCATTTTTCTGAGTCCATGAATAAAAGTCCGTCTCCGTTTGACCTTGTTCATTCAGATGTGTGGGGTCCCTCTCCTGTGCCTTCTTTGGATGGCTATCGATACTTTATTTCTTTTATTGATGATTACACCCACTGTACATGGCTTTATTTGATGAGAGGCAAAGACGAAGTTCCTCGACTCATTCAACATTATTGCAAAATGGTTGAAACTCAATTCACACACAAGTGAAAACTCTTAAATCTGATAATGCACGAGAATACTTTGCACAGTCCCTAAATACTTTTTTAGAGGATTTAGGAATTCTTCATGAGTCATCTTGTCCCTACACACCACAGCAAAATAGAGTGGTTAAGAGAAAAAATCGCCATATCCTTGAAACAGCACGTGCATTATTATTTCAGCGTCATTTACCCAAATATTTCTGGGCGGATGTTGTTCTTGCTGCTGCTTATATCATTAATCGTCTACCATCAAAAGGTCTCGAGTATCGGTGCCCTCTCACTATTCTTCGTCCTGACATAACATTGTTCTCTCTTACACCTCGGGTATTTGGCTCCCTCTGTTTTATTCATGTTCTTGGTCCCAAATCCTCTAAACTTGATCCTCGCTCTATACGGGGAATTTTTCTAGGGTATTCCACGTGCCAGAAAGGCTACAAATGCTTTGATCCTGTTACTAGGACTAGATATGTCTTGAAAGATGTTATTTTTTTTGAGTCTGAGTCCTATTATTCTCCCCAGACTCATCCTCAGGGGAAGGTTCCTCAAGTGGTTCCTTCTCCTATTTCACTGGATGTCATGGAAAATCAAAAAGATGATGCTCCATTACTGGGCTTGCAGGCTTCACAAGAAATTATTACTTACAAGCGACGAAGACATAAGCAAGGACCTTCTACTGATCGGCTAGCTGAATCGGAAGCTCTGGCTCCTGATCCTGTATCCTCATTGGTTAAACCAATCGCACCTCTAAATATGAATGAGCTGGACCTTCCAATTGTTGTTAGGAAGGGGGTCAGGTCATGTACTCAACATCCTATCTCTAACCACGTTTCTTATTCTCGTTTATCTTCTTCATATCATGCCTTTGTTTCATAGCTATCAAATCATGTCATACCTTCTTCTTATTATGAAGCTGTAAGGGACTCGAGGTGACTAGAAGCAATGAATGAAGAAGTGGAGGCTCTTAATAAGAATGGTACTTGGGAATTAGTAGATCCCCCAAAGGAGAAGAATTTGGTTGGTTCTAAGTGAGTCTATGCTATCAAGTATAACTCAGAGGGTGAAGTAGTCAAAGATAAAGCCCGACTTGTTGCCAAGGGATTCACTCAAACATATGGGGTGGATTACTTGGAGACCTTTGCTCCGGTTGCAAAACTCAAAATAGTCAGAGTGATTCTTTCTCTTGCTTCTCAATATGATTGGCCGCTATTTCAGCTAGATGTGAAAAATGCTTTTTTGAATGGCAACCTTCACGAAAAGGTCTACATGTTACCACCTCCTGGAATTGAAACAAAAGGAAAGGTTTGCAGTTTGATAAAAGCTTTGTATGGACTTAAACAATCACCCAGAGCATGGTTTGATAGGTTCTGCAAAGCCATGATATTGTTTGGCTTTAAACAAGGGAATGTTGACCATACACTCTTTGTGAAAAGGAAAGAGAACAGAACTACCATTCTCTTGGTTTACGTTGATGATATGATAATTACGGGCGATGACGAGATTGAAATCCAAGCTCTTAAGTCCAAGTTAATATCATAGTTTGAAATTAAAGACCTTGGACTATTGAGGTACTTCCTTGGTATTGAAGTTGCTCGATCTCAAGAGGGAATTTATACATGTCAGAAAAAATATGTGTTGGATTTACTCAAGGAGACAAGGAAGTTGGGTTGTCGGCCAGCATCGACACCTATAGAAGTAAGTCATGAATTTACTAGTTCTAATGGGGAAGATCTTACAAATCTAGAAAAGGGAATGTATCAAAGGTTGGTTGGAAAATTACTCTATTTGTCTATGACTAGGCCTGACATTACCTACGCTATTAGTGTAGTGAGCCAGTATATGCATGCTCCTAAAACTATCCACATGAAGGTTGTTAATAGGATTTTAAGGTACTTAAAGTCATGTCCCAAAAAAGGCTTGCTGTTTAAAGGAGGTGGTAATCTGAAAGTGGAATGTTATTCTGATGTTGATTGGGCTGGTTCTAGAGATGATAGAAGATCTACTTCTGGCTATTGCACCTTTTTAGGAGGAAACTTGGTAACTTGGAGAAGTAAGAAACAAAATGTTTGTGCACGGTCCAGTGCAGAAGCAGAATATCGGGCCATGCACATGGTCTTGCAGAAATGTTATGGTTGAGTTTTTTGTTGGAAGACATGGGATTAAAAGCTGAATTACCTCTCAGGCTGTATTGTGACAATAAAGCTACCATCAATATTGCAAATAATCCAGTTCAACATGACCGGATAAAACACATCGAGATTGATCGTCACTTTATTCGGGAGAGACTTGATTCTGGAGAGCTATGTTTGCCTTATGTTAAATCTGAGGATCAACTTGCTGATATGTTTACAAAAGTTATACCCCAAGCTGTGTTTAATTCTGCCCTTAGCAAGTTAAACATGTTTGATATATATATTCAACTTGAGGGGGAGTGTTGTGAGTTACAAGGTAGTTAGGTCTTTTCCTATTTTTGTGTCATTAGGTTTTGTAAGTTATATATAAGTCTTGTAAAGGGTCTTGGTTTAAAGCGATTGAAAGTTTTGAAGAGTTTTTTTTATTCCAACAAAAGCCTCTAACAAATGCACCCTTAGACTAGTTTAATGATATTTTTGAGACAGCCATTGTGGTTGATTTGCATCAAGTTGTAAAGGTCAAATTGGTAGAGTACTAGGTTCCCAAAAAGATCGTTATAGCTCCCAAAGTTTATAAAAAAGTCATTACTACTCAACACCACTATTCATCTTCCAACATAGATATTCAAAATAACCACACTTTTATACAACAAAACTGACTTTTTGTAGAGTGGGCGACAATTTAATTCAAAGAGTGGGTGAATAGGTTCTCTTTGAAGGTATTTTTATTTTTTTGAAAAGCAAACAACTCTCGTCTTCTATCAGAATGACCAAGACCAAATAGACACTAAAAGTTGTCTTATGGCTCTTTGAACAAACTACTTGACTCAAGATCAATTGTTAAAAGAGTAAAATTATGTCAAAGTAAAGTTAATCTGAACATTGGAGATACTAGGTTGTCTAAGTTAAAGTTAGTGTAAACGAATCTAAATGCCTCATGCTATATATTAGAACCCTTCCTAACAAAATTGCAGCCTCTTATCAAATGGTAGTCATATAAAACTGTGTGTGTTGCTGCAAAGCAAGGGAGAAGCAAATTTTCACTTAGTGGTGTCAATTGATACCACCAAAATTGTGACATGTTAATATCACTCATGAAGAACGAAATATTACTATTATAAACTGAATTTGGGTAATTTAACACCACCCTACAATTCACTCAGTTCCTCAACTTTCTTTGTAAAATACGGTTAATTAATAATATAATAATAATAATAAATATATATATATAATAAAATAAAATATATATAAATATATATATATGGTTATATATAAAAATTTATATATAATCACCATAAATATAAGTTTAAAATTGGAAACAATCAAAGGAAAAATTTTCTAGAATTTTTGGAAATATTTGCAGGATTAATTGGGCACAAAATAGGTTAGTTACGAATTAATTGAGGAAAAGATTAATTTTTCCTAATATATATATATATATATATATATATAATTGTTTATAAACTCCTTTAAATCTTCCTCGTGCCCTAATATCGCCGCTGCCCTCTTCTTCACCGCCAACTCCCTCTTCTCTCCCTCTCATCGCCCCTTCCCCTCTCTTCGCCGCACGCGAGGGAAACGCCGATTGCGTCTCTCCTCTCCGGCCACAAGCGAGAGCACCACGGCGATGCCATCCCTCTCCTCCTCTCGTCACCCATCAATAATCTCCATTTGCGATCTCATCGTCAACCGCCTCGCCGCCGTTGCTTCCCTGGTTTAAGGAGACTCGTCTGCCTCTGCCTCGTCGACCTAGGCGCTAGAAGTGGAGGAGGAGGAGGGTAAGGAGACGGCCGCCTTCGCCTCCTCCGGCTTGTGGACCCCGAGTTTTCTTCTACCTTACCCACGCTCGAGCCGGCCGATTCCGGCGTCGTCGTCCAAGATCGAGAGAGCGACACGGAGCCTACCCGAGCGAACGGCAACCAGAGAAAGCGGTCTCACGCATCTCCGACGGGTCGCGCTCTGTTTGATGATGCTCTCCCGCGATTCTTCTTGGGGTGTCGCCAGGGAGGTCCACCCTTTCGATGGATTCAATGAGGATGAGGAGGAAGAGGAGGTGGAGCGTGGGCAAGTTACTCAATAGCCGGCAACTCCGACGCCGCGGAAGGGATTAAGGAAGGTATAAGATTTATTACAAAAAAATTAATTAGTTAATTAGATGTAATCAATCTCGTTATAGGTTGATAAATAGGTTTAATCGAATGCTGGTAATAGTTAACAGTGTTTCATTAATTGGGATTATCTTGTTTAGGTTGGTTAATTTATCAAATTGGTTATGAATTAATGTTGATTAATAGATGTAATTGATAATAGTTCTAAATATGTATTAGTCGATTAATAGATTAAGAGGTTAGTTAATTCATTTATTGGATGGGAGGATTACTGATGGGTTAGATTACATCTAATCATGGAAATGGGATTAAATTGGAGATAATCATTAATTGGGATTAATTACTGATTTAAGTGATTAGGGGATGTAACATAATTAGTTTAGGATTTGATTTAACTACTTAGTGAATATATGAATAGTTAAATTATGCACGTTTATGCAGGACGTTGATTTGGAACGAGGTTGGATGTGGAATCTATTTCGGAACGGTCTACATTAAAGGAGGGTACTGCTTGCTTGTTTCTATAATTTTGTTTATCTTTAAATGCATGGTTGTTTTATTATCTGAGTAGGATGATTTACCTTAAATCTATTCCTCTTGTTTTCCTACTTGATACTTATTCGTGCTTGACCTTTGAGTGATAATTCCAAATTTGTTCAGTTATACAGTTTCATCTCTTGGTTTCTGATCTAAAGAATACCGCTTGTATGCATGAACTATCATTTGACCTATCTAAGATTTGGTTGGCATTAGATAAATCCTACCCAGTAGATTAGTACATGTTTACTTACCTTGGTGTTGATTGTGTTTCACGTATGTTTATTTGCTTTAGTATTATTTGTGTTTTTGTATCGATGGATGCATGAATTTTGGATTGATTGAGGTGGTATGTATTAGTGTCATACATCATGGCATTTAGGCCGACGACCACGGGCTCCCTAGTGGTTGAGACGGGTCGTCGAATATATTTTCCTGTTATGTCACGCTCAGTTAGAGTTGTGTGCAAACAGTTGATACTCCCCAGGTGTTTGGAGTCCCCCAGGTATTTCGAGATTTTTCAAATCAGGGTCACAGTTATTATGGTGTATTTACATAGCCCCAGGTGCTTAGCGCTTGTATCTTATCCACTCAATCTACCCAATGTAGCGGTGATTGGTGTGTGTGCAGTACAGGTCATGACATCATGCGCATATTATGCATTATGCATTTGTTTGTGTTTGCTAAAGTTGTTTGAGCTATGATTGTTGCATTTGATTGACATGCATATACGGTTATGATTTACATTTTATTATATGATCTGGATATGTTCGGCGGTATTAGCAGTTTATGGAGGTGTTAGAGGGATTGCTGATTTTTGCCCCTACGTATTACATGGTTTTCAGTTATATTTTATTTTGTATAGAAGCATTTTGTTTATGTTCTTTATTCCGAAGATTATATACCCTTTACTGTCTTTATGTTTGTTTTACCCTTTTTATATAACATGCATTTATCTGTTCTTATACCCGCAGAGTTCCACCCAAAACTCACCACCCCTCGTTCTTCTTTTTGTTTCAGGTAGTCGATAGTTGTGACTCGTGCCGCCAGGAGAGGATCCAACTGTCAGTCTCCCAGTTTGAGTATTATTTTTATTGGTTTTCGTACACTTGTAGTAGTTTTAAAGTATTAGTGTCGTTTTTGGTTTTATTACCGTTTTCGGATGGTCTATGATTTTTTTCTTTGGACGTGTATTTATTTATTTCCGTTAGATTTCGGTTTGTTAAACTTAGCTATGGAAATTTTATTTATTATGTTTATTATTTGTCAGTTATATAATTTAACCGCATAGTTGTGATGGTGTGAATGTCAGTTGAGTGTGGTTGAGCTTTATATGTGTGGAGTGATGTATGTATAAGTTTCAGAGTGTCCATCGTACAAGAGAGATGCTGCCAATTTTCGAGCGAGCACAGGCCTCTGGGGCATGATATTCTTCCTCTGGTTTCATACTTTATTATTGTTGGTGACCTAATTGTAAATAAAAAAAAGACATTTACAAATGTATGAATCAAGAGATTGTATATGTAAAATCAATCTAAGGTAATATATCGGTAGAGTTGATCATGGTTTAAAATCTTGACATGTGCCGAGGTTTCAGTCCCGAACTAGAACAATATAGTTTCGGTACCGTATCATGTCGACATAATTTTGGTTTTTTTAAATATAAAATATATTAACTAAAAATAAAAAATTGTATCTAAATATTTAAAAATTAAAATATATATATATATATATATATATTAAATTAATGAGATAATTTTATTTAAGCTTTAATTATGTCTATATAAATTATCTCAATCATAGCTAGAAGTTGATTAAAATTATTAACATAAGTTATTTAATTAAACCTAAGTTAAACCTTCGGCCCCCGACCGCAACCTGTTTCGCGCCACCAACAACCGCAGCCTGCACAACTCTGCCGGCCCGCATGACAAGCAATGTTGTAAAAATCGAGCTGGGTGGGCGCCTAGGCGCCAATCGGCCCCCAGGCGCTCCGAGTTTGTGCGAATCGGCTGGTTGTGGCGGGTGGCCGCTTAGGCGCCCTGGGCGGCCTGGGCGGGGCCTAGGCGGCCTGGGCGCCGCCCAGACCATTTTTTTAATTTTTTTAAAGAAAATTTGATATAAAAAATATAGAAAAGGTGGGATTTGAGAAGAAATTAAGGTTGTGGACGGGCATATGCATATTGGTTGTTCTTGGATATTTATTTGATTAAATAGCTGCGTTGGATAGGTAGGAAGTTTTGCAATATCAGTTGTTGAAAATATTAAAGGTGCACTTGGTTAACCTGGGGATGTACTTTTTGACGTGAGCATTGGTGCATGGACTAGTGTTCTTCCAAACTACTTGATGAACAACCATCAATTTCACCTTGATATTCATAATGAGCAAGATCATATCAGCAAGCTTATATCTTTGAGGAAGATGTTAAGCATTTCCACACGGTCAATTTAAACACTTTAAGCTTCTTGTCATTTTGAATTATCTGATTAAGTTCAGAGGTAATATTATTGTCATTTTGTTACTAATCCACTATAGTCAGTGTTTAATTGGTTGGTATATACCTGTTTTATTACACTTTTAGTAGGCGAAATGATAGAAATATCTTAAGCTAAGGGTCTAAAGAAGAAGCATACATTTATTCATAATATCATTAACTGGACTCCTTATAAACAGTAAAAACGCCTAGGCCCCACCTAGGCCCCGCCCAGGCCGCCTAAGCGCTAGGCGGTAGTTCTCCGTCGGACTGCCGCCTAGCGATTTTTACAACCTTGATGACGAGTACGAACGGGGCCTACGCAACATGTCCGCAAGGCCTCGGTCGCGCCGACATCAAAGGCGTGCCTGCGTCGATGCCAATCAGCAGGTATCGAGCGAAACGGCGCGAGATTTTAAACTATGGAGTGCACTTCTTCAAGGAAACCTTAATAATATTTTCAATAAGCATAGTATCAAAGCTGGGATACTGCCACACCCTTTTTGTTCTCACTAGTGGTTGATTCGCATAAGAATCACGCGATCCAACTGCATCTTGTTCATCATTCACATGTATTCCTCCACACTACATAAGTTTATCTCTCTCGAACATATTAAACTGGTGCAATGGTAATTATTCCACCTGAAGAATCATTCCAGCCGACTCTTGTGCATCTAGTCAACATTATCCCATTAACTACATGAACCTAGTCTATTTTCACAAGTTTGACTTACTCTTCCAGAAGTGTTTTCCCTTGAGGATCTAAGACTTGTACAGCCCATAAATTGTAACTACAAAAAGATGAAGGCACTGCAACATGATTGGTCCAAACAATTTAGTTTTTACAAAGAAACTACCTTAGCAGGAAGCAAAAGTAATAATTGCTAACTAGAAGACTAAAATACATATATAATATCAAAAGCATTCGCTATATAAGGCAGCATAAGTTTGATGGTCCAATAGCTACACTGAGAAAGAAGGTTAATTTGATTACTTCTAACACAATTGTAGGATGTCGCAGAGAAAGAGTGTTCTACCTCAAAAACTTTCTTCCAAATAGCTTCCTGTCCGTTGAAAGCAAGTGGCAAGTTGATGCCTTGGAGAGCCATCCAGTCAATTTCTTTCTCCCATCTTTCCCAGCCCCACCATGCATATGAATCTGAGAAGACAAAATAACCTATGTTTTCCAAGTGGTGGAAAAGCATCCTAAATGGAAACAGATACATGAAATCTTCATATTTAACTTTAAAATTACAAAGGCTTTATGAAATCCAAGGACTTGCAAGTGACAAGAATATAGATTTACACTACCACATTAACACAAGATGGTGCCAGATACCAAAATGTTTGCAGACAGATGCACAACAATGAACACACACCTAAATTCCACAACAACAAAAAGGTAAATAAGAATTTGGTGGCTGTGGTAGCTGGATGGTCTAGCAACAATTAACACACATCTATTTTTCAGAGCTCCAAAAAGGTAAATAGGAATTCAGTGGCTGAAGTAGCTGGATGATCTGTGCGAGACAGTTTCTGGTCAGTAGTCAACAGGAATTATCTTGGTAGCTGACAAGTCATCAGTCAATGGACAGTTGAGATGGGAGACCATTGTCAAGATTCAGCAGGAAATATGTAACGGAAATGTCCGTGATGGTTGGAATGCATGACATATCCTTTTCTTTTCCTGATAATAATCATATCATAGCTGGCATAGATACTTGTACTTAAGAATATAGAGGATCTTCACTCAACATGGTCCAAAATCACAGGGGATTTGAAGATAATTTCAATAGAACAAGTCAAAAAGTTGGCCATTTCTGCAAAGAATCATGTCCTAATTCAGAGATATGTTTCCTACACGTTTCCATCCTTTGTTTCTCTACTTTATCTTATGTTGTTTTCTATATAGTTTTTCATTCCAGAGGTTTTCCATTGAGATGAATTTTGAGAGGGGAAATTAAAGTAAATATTTTTCAGATTAAGCAATTCACTTGCATTCATGAAAAAAAAAATATCTTATTCCCTAAACCAAGAAAACACCATTTTTTCTATTTTAACAAATTAAATCTAAATACTAATATCAAATATAATAAGAGCAAATTCCCTAGCCACACACAAAAGAATATTGCTTGGTTGTGACGGTTGTTTGACATGTTTGATTATGAATCACAAGACAAAGGAACATGTAGAGTGTTTTTCTAGTTATAAATCATTTGTTTTATATGGTGTTTAAAGATTCAGCCTCAAATAAATGAAGGTGGATTATAGGGAAAAAGCAAACTCATAGCTTTTATTTGAATATTGTAAATATAACTAGATAATTTGATGTATCCTAATTTGTATTTTACCTAAAATACAAATTAGTCCTTAGAATCCTGATTTATTTCATAGAATAAAATTCTAATTATTTCTTAGAATAGGTCCTAACGTTGGATATAAATAAGGCTTATATCTTGTAATATTTGATGAAAAAAATTCTTCAACATTGTATCAGAGCGCAAGATTTAAGTTTTTCCTTTATCCTAAAATTCTCTTTTGCCCTAAATCTTGGCCGATCCGTTTCTTTTTTCCCTCTTGCGACTTGTCCTGCTCGCGACTTCTCTTTTTGCCTCTCTCCACGTGACAATGTTGTTCTTCCTTGCGACGCTGTTGTTCTTCTCCGGCAACGCGTCACTCTCAACTCGTCCAGACATCTCATTTACAGTAAGTGTAGTAAGTCAATTTCTCAACTCTCCATGCAAGAAACATTGAGATGTTGTGATTCGCATTATTCGATATATCAGAAGTACTCCAGGAAAGGGTCTTTTGTACAAAGACAAAAGATATACTCGAGTTTTAGGGTATTCTGATGCAGATTGAGCAAGTTCTCCCACTGATAGGAGATCTACTTCTAGATTTGATATATATGTCAAAGATAATCTTGTTTTTGGAAAAGCAAAAAGCAGAATGTTGTAGCAAGATCCAGTGCAAAGACAGAGTGTCGAGTTATGGCTATAGCCAGTCAAGAGCTTATATGGCTCAAACAGTTACTTCAGGAACTAAGATTTGGAGAGATTACACAAATGTCACTTATATGTGACAACCAGACCGCCATGCATATCGTCTCAAATTCAGTTTTTCATGAAAGGACAAAGCATATTGAAGTCACTTTGTCAGAGAGAAAATTGTATCTGGAGAAATATCTACTAGTTAGGTCAACTCACATGATCAACTAGCAGATATATTCACTAAGTCACTTAGAGGGCCCCGAATTGACTACATATGTAACAAGCTGATGCATATGATTTATATTCTTCAGCTTGAGGGGGAGTATTAGAATATTGTAAATATAGCTAGGGATAATTTGATATATCATAATTTGTATTTTGCTAAAATACAAATTAATTTTTAGAATAGAATCCTGATTTATTTTCTAGAATAGAATACTAATAATTTCTTAGAATAGGTCCTAACTTTGTATATAAATAGGGCTTATATCTTGTAATATTTGATGAAAGGAATTCTTTAACAGCTTTCATCCATGGTAATCCCTACATACTGCATCTACACCAAATTCTGCCACTATTTAACTCTTAGGTTAAAAAATATTCAATTGGACTTCATATAAAATTAGTAAAGATGAAATAAGACAATATAGTGTCAATACCATGCAGAAATAACAACACGCTATGCTAGAGGCACCGAGAAGGAAGGAATCAGAGAAGAGGAAGAAATTGGCTTACCTCATCAAAGAAGCCCTAATCTTCACACTCATGGTCGCTTCAGAAGTCACTACTACTTGGGGTAGCCAATTGTGGAAGTCATCATTGATTGCAGAACAACTGAAGCATCTCTTTGTATTGCAATCTCAAGTAGGCTTCATGGAACTACTATCCTATGATTGTGGTATCATTCCCAGGAAGAATATGATTAGATGGAATTCATGGAGAATTCATGGATGCCACCATCGCACATTCAGGTTGGTATATCTTTCTCTTTGTTGAAATTTTAAGTATCTAACAGCAACTCCAAACAAAATTCAGAGAGTTGTTTTACACCGTATGGTGATTTTAAAGAACATAATTACAATCCTAAGAAGTCCAATCAAATTGTCAAATTACAAACCGTGAACAATGATTACTTATTCTTTTGTTAAAATATGAGTTAACCAATTTATTGTAAGGGACATTGAAAGAAAAATTAAATGAATAGTCCATGATAGCTAACCCAACCCAAATAATTCAAATACTTAATTTGAATTCTTGGAGGGATTAGTTTTTTTTCTCTGCCATTCAACTCCCATAACATCCATAAAAGACAAAAGATTTATTATTGTGATGGAAAAGGAAGTAGAGACATGAGATGACCATATGCAAAATATATCACAATTATTGGAGCATTTTGGATTGTGAAAAATGATTCCTTTCCATTTTGTCATTGGCATCGGACCATCAAAATCGTCAAAAAGATTAGTGATTCAACTACAAAGATCATTTGACAAAATCTTTTTTCATTTAATAATTACATGCAAAATTTGTATTAATTTCCCATTATTGATATCAAAACAATCCTAGTTGATACCAATTATGATGTGTTCAAGTACATTTATTTGATATATCATATTATTTTTTTATTTCATAATTTCAAAGTATATTTTAATGGTAAATGTTGGAAATTCTATCATTAAAATCCTTGATTGAGTCATAATTCCAGGATCTTTTCTTATGGAAGTACAAGCAGTGAAAGATATACTAATCAGATCCTTGATTGAGTCATAATTCGAGGATCTTTTCTTATGGAAGCATAGACTGTAAAAGATATATAAATAAAAAAATGAAAGTATAATTTGTCAATTATTAACTTTAATTAGTTTCCTTTTTCATTAGTTTCCTTTTCTATTGTAAAATTCTCTTCATAAAAGGAGAGTCTTGTATCAATTCTATTGTGTGAGAAAGCAATTATTTTTTCCCATATTTTCTACGTTGGTATCAGAGCAATAGTAGTAGCTATGTCATCCCTACCACTGTCATGATAAAATCTTCTGAGACCCTACATCATTCCAACCCTCATTCACCACTATCCGCCTGAATGGGGACAACTTCCTCTAATGGTCGCAATCCGTCCGAATGTATATCTGTGCGCAAAGAAAAATCGGTTATATCATTGGTGACAAGAAGGCTTTTACTATTAATGATTCATTACATGCCACATGGGATGTTAAAAACTTCATGGTTATGACAAAGCTAGTCAACTCCATGAAAGAGGATATAAGTACCAGTTACATGTGTTATCCTACTCGAAAAGAGTTGCGGGATAATGTTAGTCAGATGTATTTTGACCTAATTAACCAATCTCGGGTTTTTGAATTGTCTTTAAAGTTGGGGGAAATTCATCAAGGAGATGATTCCATCACCAAATACTTCAATTTGTTAAAAAGGTTATAGCAGGATCTTGACTCTTCAACACATACGAATGGAAATCTGATGATTGCAACCACCACAAGAAAACCATGGAAGACGGTCGTATTTATAAATTTCTTTTTACTTAGTTCGGAGTCTGTGATGGCTCCTACTCCAAGGTCCACGTCAATTCAAAATGTTTATAAAGATTGAATATGAAAGTACAATGAAAATGGCAATTATACTGATGACTTAGAAGTGTAGAAGAACATTGTAGGAGTTGCGTTACAACGTTGTTGAGCAGTCTTTGGCACAACACACAAGCAAGAAGGAGGGAGAGAATTGATGTCTGAAGCTCTGAGTCGAAGTTGCTTAAATAGCATGTCTGGGGTGCCTGAATGGCCATACGGGCGGCCCCAACGACGGATCATTGAAACTTGATCTTTCAAGTTTATCCACTCCCGGGCGCCTGAAAGCCTCCCAGGTGCTTGTATGTTAACGTGGATCGACCAATCCGTGCGTGCTAGCTCAGTCGTGCCTGGCTAAGTTCGGCTAGTCCCAAGCACCCATGTCACTCCCGGGCGCCCGGAGCATCGAAAATTAATCCTTCAAGTTTATCCACTCCCGGACACCTAAAGCCTCCCGGGTGCCTGTATGTTGACGTGGATCGACCAATCCATGCATGCCAGCTCAACCGTGCCTGGTTGAGTTCGGCTGGTCCAATGCGCCCGTGTCACTCCCAAGCGCCCGGAGCTCTGGGCGCCTCCCGGGCGCCTAGACTCCTTCCAGACGCCTAGAGTCTTTCTTCCAACCTCCAACTTAAATTTTTGACCCACAGAGTTAGCACAAGCAAAACACAAGTATATATAAATAAAATGCATTTGATAGCTCGGGTTGTTTGGTCTTGACTTTTAAGTTTAGATCAAAATCCTAGATCGAACCAACACCTACTATTCCCTCAACGGGAAACGCATCCTCACCTATTCCTCTTAAGAGAGTTTACATTTTGCCAACCCCCGGTTGGACTTTTGGTTAGCATCCGATCTCGACTACGAAACTCTCGACGTCCGATCCTAGACTTGTCTCGACTCCTGTCCATCATCCTCGATCAGCCAAGACGTCTACCCGATCCGACTTCGTGCCCAACCCACGGCCAGGTCTTAGTACCTAATCCACACGACCAGGACTTCATTGCCCAGTCCACATGATCAGGACTTAATGTCCAACCCTCGGTCAGGTTTTTATGCCCAGTCCTCTAAACCAGGTCTTCGTTTCCCAACCAACATAACCAGGACTTAGTGCCTAATCCTCCAAATCAGGACTTAATGCCTAGGTTAACTAGGACTGCCCTACACACTCAGTTTAACATGTTATATCACAATGAATCTTAACTTTGAACCTTTGCTAAGATCAAAATTAGGTTTGATTATCTGGTCCACCCTGCACCAATGTTATGCAATCAAATACCATAAATAAGCAAACACAATCCACATGGACATTCAATCACTCAAGAACTAAGTATAAACATGTCATTAAAACAAGGAACAAGCATATCCATAGAGTGTACACTAAAAGTACACCACGAGTACTCCCTACATCCTAGAACAAAGAGAATCTACTCCATTACACGAACAGAGAGAAATCGAAGACATGAAGGTAAGCATTCTACAATCTAAAACAAGAGAGAAGAGAAGAAATGCTTAGCCAAATGAAATAAGGAGTCTTCGAGAACCAATCCCTCGCCTCAGAGACAGATGTATGGTGAAGATGGTCCCAGATCATCGGAGAAGTCGTCGGAGATGACGTAAAGCCAAGAGATTGGATCTCCCAAGATAGAAACTTCCTCCCTAGTAAAGGGGAGGGTTTCCATTTTTATAGCAAGCCCCTGCTTTCTAGGCGGCACAGCTGTGCCGATTGGCATGCAACCGACATACCCAGGGGCAACGGTCGTGCCAATCGACACGGCCTAGCAATGTGGCTCTTGGTGAGCACATAGTCATGCCATATAGCACAGCCCTGTTGGTCGCTGTACACAATCGTGCCAATTGGCAAGACCTTGGCTTTTGGCTTGCTCCGAGCTCCATCTTTCTTCGTTTTGCTCCATTTTCGCTCTATATCATGTCCTATAAATCAAAACAAATAGGGAGCAGATTTCCGAACAAAAGAGAACACACATGGACAAAATGATAAAAATGGGGCATGATAACATAGATTACAACCATAGAAAGCAAGTGAATAAGCTCAATCTATGAATAAATACATGAATAACCTACGCGCATCAGCTAGCTACCATGTATATATATAAGTTAAAATCAAACCCTAACCGTCATGTTATCTTATAAGATAAAATGTGGCCAAATCTTATCTAATAAGACTTTATCTAATAATGTGGCCAAGTCTTATCTACTAAGACATTATCTAATAACATGAGCTTCATTTGGTAAGACATTATCTAATAACATGAGCTTCATTTGGTTTGGGTTTATTTGGAAAACCCAAACAAATGTTAAATTAACCATTAATCCAATAAATTTAAGATCCAATTAGATTAAACCAGTAATTCAATAAGACCCGTAATTTATCTCCCTCCATATAACCTGAGACAGGTTATGAGAGGCGTATGGGGTGAGCGTTATCACCTTTTCCACCATAAAAGGCGACCAAGAGCTTGTGAACGAAAATACAACTGATCTCATATGAAAAGATATTTGTTATGCTGCTCAAAAGTTCTCTGGTCGCTCAATATTTGCATTAGGCAACCTTACTTCAAGTTCGATATTGTTATTAGCTGCCTAAATTATTTTATTCTTAATTGTATTCAATTACTATTCTCATAATGTTATAAGAGGTTTCTCCATCTCTAGAAGAGTTCCAGAAAGGAGAAGATTAGAGGTGTTATTCCGGATCGATTCACATAGAGAATCAATACGTTGTGGAGTAACAATCCTAGGGGTTGTGAACCATGTTAAATCGATGTGTCTCAATTTGTGTTTATTCTACTACATTATACTCTATGTTAATATTCATTTCATTATACTATGTGTTTAATTGCTTATTTAATTTCCACTGAAACCACTATCATCTTTTAAAAAGGCATACGCTATTCACCCCCTTTCTAGCATCATCTTAATCCTAAGAGTTCGAAGGGTTTTATCGCAAGACAAAATTCATAAATAAACTAAGAATCGGAGAGCCAAAAGATAATTACCGTGAACCATTAGCAAGATGGAGCTTGGAAAAATATTGTGAATGTTTTTTATAAAAAAATACATATATTAAAAAAAAGGGTTTTCATCTTTTGGCTACTTGGATGAAGAAGAGCCTAAAAACGTATATGAGGTTCTATCTTGTCCTCTCGGGCGCCTGTGTTGGTGATGTGGTGCATCCAATCAGCAGCTGTCAACTCAATCTCGCCCAAACTGAGTTTTACGCACTGGGGCGCCCGAGACCTTTCGGGCGCTTATGTACTGGGACGCCCGAGACCTCTCGGGCGCCTTTTTTCTCGAGCGCCTGAGACCTCTCAGACACCCTGAATGCTGCTAATCTCCAATCTCTTCAGCTGCAACACAAGGTTAGTCCAAAAATATAATATATATGCATGAATGAATGTTTGACAGTTGGAGCTATCTGATCCTAACTTTGGATTTCAAAATGAAATCCTAGGCCGAACCGACGCCTACTGTTCCCTCTTCCGGGGAACGCGTCCTCACCTACTCCGGATCAGGTCTTCGGTGCCCGACACCCGGTCAAGTCTTCGGTGCTCAGCCCTCAGCCAGGACTTCGTGTCCAGTCCTCGACCATGACTTCGTGTTCAACCCTGCAGGTCAAGACTTCGTACCTAGATAAACTAGGACTTTCCTGCACACTAAGTAAAACTTGTTAGATCACAAAACATACTTAACTTTAAACCCTTTGTCATTATCAAAACCAGATTAGATTCGGTGCTTCTGGCACCAACAATCTCCCTCTTTTTGATTTATGGCATGGTACAAGATTTAAAATCATGCTTGACACAAACAATGTCTCCTTCATATGTTTTATCTCCTTATTCAACTACAATTCATTACCGACATAAAGATCGAAACTTCGACACAGCTCAAGATTTTGAACCTTGAAAGTGACCATTTCGATAATGAGTTGTTGAGTCCCAACTCATTGTTTGAGATCCACAAGATTATATAACCTCCTTTTATACCCTTAGGATTTTCAACTGCTTCTTTAACTTTATTTTAGCATTGTTACTTTAGCATACTACCAATAGCTCTAGATGATTAGGTAATGTGGTACATGTCTAAGAAAGCAGCTAAAATAAAGATGGAAATATTCTAATGGGAAAGGAAGATTTATTTGACACCTATTTTGTATTCACAAAACGGCTACTTATGTTTAACTTAGTTGTTATTACATAATTGTGAATATAGAAATACATAGGCTAGTTTCAAATCAAGTATGCTATTTTGTTTAGGGGACAAGAGATAAGTTGATTGATGTGATCAAATAATCTTGGGGATAGCAAGCTGACTATTCTCATACATATTTTGAATTGAACTGTTGTATATCCTTAACTAGTGTACGGTTTTGAGCTCTTATTTAATATGCTCGCTAATCACACAATCCAATTGCTTGCCTAAATGAATGGTATATAGTTATGATCATACTAGACAAAGGTCGAGCATGTGTGAGTGGGAGATGAAATAAAAATTAAACAGGTCTCCCATGAGGACTAACCCAACCCAAATAATTCAAATGGTTGATCTGATTACTGGAGAAGTTAGTTTTTTTTCTCCACCATTTAACTCCCATAACTTCCATAAGGGACAAAAGAATTATTATTGTCATGCAAAAGGAAGTAGAGACATGAGATAATCATTTAATAATAAGCAACGTAAATCACAATTGTTGGAACATTTTCGATTGTAAAATACAATTAATTACTTTCCATTTTGTGATTATCATTGGACTATCAAAATTGGCAAAAAAGGTTAATTCAACTATAAAGATCCTTGAACAAAATATATTTTCATTTAATAATTACATGCAACATTCGTATTAATTTTCTATCAGACATAAAAATTTCATATAAACTCATACTTAATAGAATGATGGGAAAATGGCCGTCGCATTATCTGCCATACATGTGTGAAATTAGTCCATTCGAGCAGTAGAGCTTATTAAACTCATTTCAAATGATGGTTTGATTTCTAAGAAAAAACTAGAGAACTGAAAATAAAATTTTAAATTATCTATTGAGTACTAAACCAAGTAAAGAAAAAATTGTAATAGCTTACAACTCGACGTAACAGCATTCTGATAGTAACTCCATGGAACAGGTCTTTGTACAAAGACACCAGATGGAGGTACATGAGGAAGGGATTCTGCTTTTGGCACAGATGACAATTGTAGACCCCCAGACTTCTCCCAGGATATGTGAGCCAAACACCAGTGCTTTAAGTACCAATGAAGACCAGCTGAAAGTTCAACACCAGTTGTTCCTTGGATTCTGGTAAACAAAATTAAACCACAGCTCAGAATAACATTGGAATATTATACATTAAATTGTAAAACATAATGAAAAATAATAATAAATCATCTTACAGTTCTTCAACGCTAATACGAAAGGGAAAAAACAGCTTACCAAAAAGTAGCACAGCATACATATATAACTATAGTTATTTCTAGAGCTATAGTTATTTAACTAAAACAGAAGGGAAAAACCAGCATACAGAAAAAATTAATGGTAATATGAAAATTATATGGAAATTGATTCTCATGCTCATTAAAAAAACACAGGAATAATGCAATTATTTGAAACCAGCAGTCCTCATTTCAACGGCTGAAGAGAGACTTAGGCCTAGTTTACTTGGGTGGCAGCAAGAAGTGAAATTTCAATCTGTACTACCATGTCTCAGCATAGGTCATCTCAGACAAATTGGGGCCCTTGGACCAATGGGATACATCATACAACATAAAGGAACTTTGGAGCCTAGATAATACTAAGCAATAATGCAAAATCAATATGTAAGCATTGTACAAAAGAATTGTTCGAAAGAATTGTTCCCTATAACACACCCAACAAAGGACTACAAGAGAGAACACACCTTTTGCACTGTATTAAATCTATGCCATGACAATCATTCCCTATAACTCAGGACACAACAAAACTCAGAAACGAAGGAAAAAATAGTACTTTATGGCACATTTTATCAGAAGAGGTGATATGAGTGTAATAATGAGATCTGAATGATCTTTCACATGCATTGTAAGATTCCACAGAGTCATATTGATTGTGCATGCATTTTCAAATATATATGAACTTGTAAAGAACAACCAAAATAAGCACTTTTTCATTTGCGTAAATCAAAATAAAAATGGTAAATAAAAAAGTAATTCCACTAAACACCCTCAATAGTTTATAGTACTTACAAAATTTCTGGTGTTCCTTTTGTACCTGATGATGGATGATTGCTAATGATAAAGCATGCTTCTCTACCACATGTTTCCTGCAAATTAGAAGTTCAAGAAAGTATTTATTACAAGCAAGAGAATCTATTAATGAAAATATTAGTAATTCAGTATATAAGATCAGAAAAATGATAATTACTAATATTTCATCCAAGTGTTATTACAGGTATTAGAGTTATGAGGTTATGTATAGTGGATTAGGTGTAGTACAATACATTCACCAAATCTTAACATTGTATCAAAACCCCTCTTCTTCTAGAGTTAAATTATCTAAAAGTAAATCCTAATGGGGAGGTTGCCCATTTTTACCAGCTCGGCATGATATTTTAACCTGTGTACCCTATCTAAGTATCTAAATACTTGATACACATCAAAGCATAGTAACTTAGATCGTATTACAACACATCAAAGTCATATGGTTAAGCTAAACCACAATGAAGCATTGTTTCCCTAACTCAAACAACATACATAAAATTCAATTTGCTCCTTATTCAATTCTTATTCCATCACTATCTATCCAGGTTCACTAACCAAAGCCACCTAAAGTCCCTACAAGGGAAAAAAAAAGGATAACCATTCCACTAGCAGCTTTGTGGTGTCTTAGTCGGCACCTCCAACACTGATATACATCACAAGTTAATTAAGGATTCTTCCTCTTATTTCTCATCCTAATGTGTTTTTGCATTCTTCGTACTTCAGAACCAATAGACCACAAAGAAACCTTCCCTAAGTTCATGGCAAATCATCTATGTCTATGTTGTAACATGACACCAGTCCTATTTTCCTTCATCACACAAGCCCTGACTATAGTTTTCCAATCCCACTATGACAACCACCTTTATATGCAATGTAGCCTTCATCTCATGACTCCTAAATCACATCTCACATATTGGATTTGTTGATGTTGCCATATTAATAAATGCCATCTCTTAAAATCTACCATGATACAAGCCTCACTTTTCCAACCCAAAGGCCTCATCCTCCATCTCCAACCATCTATTGAATCTCGATGGTATTGCCCTATAAACAAGATCATCTTTTCTCCAACTAATGTTTCTTCTTCGTTGAGCTTGAATGTGCCCTGTGCTTCTACTAGACATTAAGAGGCTTCTACTTGAACTTTCCATAGTTGACAAGGGACACCTTCTCAAGCTTCCCTATTGTAGTGCTCTTTCTAAGCTATGGCTAATGCTACCTATTCTTTCCTTAATTTACCACCTACTTTAATGAGGTCCCATTACACTCATGCAATGCCTTTTCTTCCTCTTTAAATTTTCCAATGGATGTCATCCGCTCTCTATTCTCACAAAAAACATTTTGTTTCCACAACCATGTTTAATAACTTTTTGCTTCATTTTTCTAGCAACAAGCCCTTGTTGTTAATTCCTTGCTTGTGTCTTTTTTTCATCTATAACTACTCATTTCGTGTTTTTCCTATGCTCATAGTGTCACACATTCCATACCTTTCACCCTAGGAACCTTGTTGAATTCTTTTCCCTCCTCCGTTTTCTTGAACTGTTATAGGACATTTTATGCACCACCAGAGGGATAAGCCCACTCAAGAAGTTTGTTCTTGAGATTTCTCCTCATTCTCTTTCTCATTACCAAGACCATCGATACATCCTCCTTGTGTGGCAGTATATGCCTATGCAAGGAGAAGATAACTCAAGTGACTTATTCGTTGATTCCTTTTATATTCTTGCTTTATCAACATATTGACTAGAGGACAAAGTAATTCATGCTTGCACGCTTCATCCAAAGTTATTAGACAATCTTTGTTTTACTTTTGAGAAGTTCTCTTTTCTATGTAACAAGCTACATAGAGCTATGCTGGTTTAGTCCCACGTTAGGTATATCAGGTTTATGTTTATGTGCTATAAATACCATATAAAATTCTTTATAAACAAGTAATATAATATTTTTTATCCTAAAACTTAAGAATGAACAAAATATCTCACACTATAAATCAATAGAAGCAATTGTGATGGTCAATACTCCAATTATAAACAGTAACTAGATAAACTCTTGCAATTGTAGTTACATGCTATCGAACCTTTCATACATGACTCTATTTATATTTGTTAAGTAGAATTCTAGTAATTTTATCCAATAAATAAAGACATAATTTAGAAATATAAATATTACTTTTAAGATGTATATCAACATTTAAAATCTCAAACCTTGTTAAAATTTTGCTCTCTAGCAAAAATTAACAAGGCATATATAATAGAGAGCAAAATATATAACATACTCCTTCCATGTGAATCGCGACTACAACACCGCATTTAGCAAGTCCATTACCCCCTACTCACCATCATCGTCGTTAGATCGAATCACTACTCACCTTCCTTCACAATTGTACCTCCCTCAACCAAGTATATATTCTCGTCTATTTTGGATCAACTTTTTCCCCATCTTTACTTCCCTTCCTTGTTTCTCAATTGTGAATAATTTGAATGAAATGTTTGAGAATGAAGAGGAGGAGAAAGAAGAAGAGTTGAATTGTTTTAGTCAATATCAATTTTGTTCTCTTCTTGATGTTGGACCAAAACAGTATATATAAGTCATGTTTGGTGGCATGGCTCAATACTTTAAATCTAGATTTATTTATGTCAACTTAAATTAAATAAATAATTATTTTATGATTAGAATAACATTTTATCTTGCCTTTATTCTTATAAATGAATACAAAACAACTTTTCCTACATTTTTCATCTTCTTAGTTTCCAAAATTTATCAAATAACTTAATTAACCAAAAACTTGATCTTCTAACACTTCCAAACTCCAATCAGAATATCATCTAAATTCACACTTTATTCACCTTCATTTTAAGCTTCTTTAATTTCATTAGATATACTAATATTTACCATAATTTTCAATTCTTAAGGTTAAATTATTTCTACAATGCTTATTAAATTGTTTATCATCATTTTTTTCAAGATCTTTAGCTCCCCTTAATGTGTGTTTAGATATATTACCCTCAATCTCAAGTGATGGCACAGGGCAGTCCGCTCACCAATTCTTGTCCAGTTTTCTGGGACTTGCACTTAATCAGTACTCTTTCTTTCCTCCAACAAACCCAGTTTAAACACATGCCAGTTTAAACACATGCGGCTATGCTCCATTTGCATGACAAATTTTAGTAAGCTAAGCTCAGGGAAAATAATATATGTTGCCCATATGTGGAAATTGAACTCCAATCCAACTCTAGATGTTAATAAATAAATAATTTTTTAAAAAAATTCTAGCCTATGTTGTAATTCAAGATGGGTTACTGAATGGCCTTCCTCATGTCGTTGCCAAACATCACTTATGAGCATTTTTTTCAAAAAAGAGTCTAATCAGAATCATTCAAGCGGAAGCTTTTCTGTTCGACCAAAGACAAATGTGGATTAATATCAAACTCGTGTAAAATGCTATGACTCTGATCATCTAGGCTCTAGCATTAGAAAATTTGTAGTATTAGCAAGTACGACCTTGGAAACGATCTCGAAGTCAAAGCTGGAGATATGGGAAGGAAGGAGGCGCGCGAGGAGGCCGAAGGCGGTGGCCAATTGGACTGAGGGCGGTGGCTCCTCCCGTCGTTGTATATCGAGCAGGCGAGCGAGGTGGGATGACACCAAAGAAGAAGAGAGGGTCGTGTACGATAAGAAGAACAAGAAGAGAAAGATAAAAGAAACGGAGGTAGCAGGGGGCAATGCCATTGGAGATGGTCGGATGATTGCAATGGTGGGTTTTATGAAAGGGGTTCCGTGGGCAACTCTCTAGTGGCCATTTTCAATCACAGAGCAGGAGATGTTTCTGTATTATTTGTCTACAGAGTGGGACCTTCACTTTCAACGAAGCGGTGCCAGTAAGTCGACCATCGGAACTTGTACTTCAGGATCATATCGACTCACCGTATCAGAAGTAATATGACGTAATACTAGTTAAACTATGAACGGAGTGGGTTCCGAGTCCTCACGACGACAAATTGACCCGGGCGGCACTTTTGTTTTATCTGTGAACTTTTCGAATATATATAGATAATACATATCTAACTATTCAACTTTTTATCCAATGACAGTTAAATTTACCAAATATCTATTCCACGTATATTATTTTAAAAATTATGAAATCACACCTAGGATACTAATTTTACCCTCTATCTTTTCTCTCGTGGTTGTCCACATCACATTCGTTCGCGTCTAAAGCAAAGGAGAAAATTAAATCCTCCTTGAGCCATGCTGAACCGAACTACTTTTTCATTTTCCATAAAAAACACTTTTAACAAAATCGTAAAACCTTTTCATCATCAAAACCGCAAAACCCTAATCGATCCTTATGTTTCTATCGCTTTTCTAATCGAAGCTCCTACATCACCGATTTTTTCACCTCCATCATCATCTTCACCAGTTTCTTCATCTCCACCATCATCTTTGTTCTCCGATAGTTTGAAAGTCTGGTTCTTATCTTTCACCGGCTATTATATTCGTAATCCAGTCACAATATCGAAGCATTCAATTTCATCTCGAAAGATAATAATTTTTTCTTATAAGTTATTTCCTATGTGTTTTTAAAATTTTCATTTATTTGAAAATTTTCCTATGGTAAATCTCGCAAGTGCACGGGATCATCATCGAGTAATAAAAGATGTCGTATCCACAATGACTGATTAGCAAACATTACGAAGCTTTGCTAAAGTAAACTAGCTAAGCTTGCAGAAGTGTAAAGAGATTCGCACAAGAACGAGAACTAGAATGAGAAGAGAGGAAGAAGGCTATCAAGAGAGAATATCATAGAGTTTAAGTTTCCTTATGATGGTCGTTGATGTTTAATGGTTACTAGTGTCTTGATCTCTATGATTTAGCTTCATAGAAAGTCTAACTAGATTACCGGAGTGACCTCGCGATTGTCACATCGGAGTACCTTCCCTATTGGCTATCCAACAATCATACGATTCTAAATTACACAAGTTATCTCCTAGTATAATATTAGGGAAAACTCATTAAGAACATGACTAAGTTCATCCTTGTGTAGACATGACCTCTAAACCAAAGAAATGCTCAACGTTATCCAGTTAAAGGATTATCCTTGTCACATAGGGCTCCTCGGACATACAACCTTGAGCATATCCCCTAGATGGAGGTTATTCCACACATCCATTTAATCAAACACAATAAATCAAGCACACACCAAGAGATCTAAGCATAAAACAATCATTGAAATATTTAATCAAATAAGAACCATATCAAATCATGTCATCAATACAACGACACATGTAATCTATAGAGTTTTACATCCCAGCCCCCGGGGCTATGGTGCAGCGGTAAGGTAACTAGTCGTTAACCCAGGCATCCGCGGTTCGATCCCTAGCTACGACGCATTTTGCAGGAATTTTTCCTCCAAATGGGGCGCGAACCCTGGGAGTTGGGACGCTAGGCTTCTAGACTGCCCACCGCGAGCGCTTCCCGATTTACCCTGGTGACCGGTGGGAAACTTTCGTGGGGCCGGGCCAGTCACCCCAGATTCAATTTGTCTGCTGCCTGGTTCATCATTTTTTTTATAGAGTTTTACATCCCAAGGTCCCAGGGTCTGGGGCTATGGTGCAGCGATAGGGTGACTAGTCGCTATCCCAGGCATTCGTGGTTCGATCCCCAGCTACGGCGTATTTATAAGAATCTTTTCTCAAAATGGGGTGCGAATCCTAGGACGTTGGGCTTCTAGACCACCCACTGCGAGTGCTTCCCGATTTACCCTAGCGGCCGGTGGGAAACTTCAGTGAGACCGGGTTGGTCGCCCGAGGTTGGAAAAACCTCGTTAATCATTTTATAGAGTTTTACATCAAGTCATATCACAAATACTCCAAAACCCCTAGAACATGAGGAATCTACTCTCTAAACATGAAGGCACACAAAAACTCAAGGAAGGAACGTCTTAATCATCAATTGATAAAGTAAATAGGAGGGAGAGAGGAATGTTTATCCTTCCGTAGTGGAGAGTCTTCGAAATCAACTCAAACCTTCGAGATAGTGGAGAGCGTCGGAGATCATCCTTGAGTCAATGGACTGAAGGTGGATAACCCTCCTCCCTAAGAAAAGGGGAGGGCTCCCCTTTTTATACTCGGGTCGCATGACCCCCTATCTAGGGGCATGGGGCATACTTGGGGGGGGGGACGTGGCATGGGGTCATGTGAGCTCATAGCACCCCCCGTCAGCTCTAGCTCTGATCAGCTCCAACTCTGTCCAACTCTAGTTCCAATGATCATTTTGCTCCGTTCCTTGTCTATTTTGCTTCGAATCGCTCCCCATTGATGAAACACAAAGAAAAGTAGATTTCCAAACTAAAGGAAGAAAATATGCTGATAAAAAGCTAAGTAGGGGCATAATTATACAAATAAAAATCAATAGAAACACGCGAATGAGTGTTAAAACAAGGATAGAAATACATCTAATCTACGCTCATCAAGTAGTCTCTTTATATTCTAGGATTTGGGAGTATTTGTGATGTGGATTTGATGTAAACTCTATGGATTGCTCTTATGCCTAGATTAATGACATGATTTGGCATAGTTCTTGTTTGATGAAATGCTTCAATGAATAATTTATGCTTAGATTTATTAAATGTATACTTGATTGATATGTTTGATTGAATATATGTATGAATTAATCTCCCTTAGGTGATATGCTTAAAGTTGTATGCTTAGGGAGCCCTATGTGATAAGGATAATCCTTGAACTGGATAACCTTGAGCATTCCCTTGATTTGGAGACCATGCTCATACAAGGATGAACCTAGTTTGCACTTAATAGGTCTTCCTTAATCCCATGTTAAGAGAAGACTTGTATAATCTAGAACGTATGCCCGGGGGAGCCCTATGTGATAGGGTTACTCCTTTAACCAGACGTTCTATATTACCATGTCTATCTAATGACATTAGATAGCTCTAGGGAAGACACTCCAGTGTGACATTCATGAGGTCACTCCGGTAAGGCTAGGCTTCCTACGATGCTAAAACATAGAGATCAAGGTACTAGCATCCCATAGAACATCAAAGATCATCACAAGAAAACCTAAACCTTAGAACATTCCTTCTGCGTAGTCTTCTTCCCGCATTCACTACCTCCTTTTTTTCTGGCCTTAGCTCTTGTTCTTGTGCAATCACATTCACATTTTCTGCAAGTCTAGCTAGCTCACACTTGCAAACTCTCTAGTGATTGTTAAGCAGTCCCTGTGGATATGATATCTTTTATATTATTTGGTGATATTCCCATGCACTTACTAGATGACCATCAAAATTTTGACATCGTTACCAAGGACAGAGCGAGCTACATTAGATGACAAGTTACCAAGCTAGACTAAGCATTTTTTTCTTTAGTGTAAATATTTTCTGCACATTTTCTTACATTTACTTTTTGCATACTTGTTTATATTTGCTACTTTTACTTTTAAATCTTTATATAGAAAACACAAAAACATAGTTGTTTTGGTTTTTACACTTACATAGAAACTGAAAAACATACTTTTCTTCTACAATGGTTCTTTTCTGTTTTTGCATACTCATATAGAAATATGAAAAACATAGTTTCTTTCATCATTGCTTGGGAATACTTCTATTTTGCATGCGAAGACTAATCTCTATAGGAAATTTATTACCTGCCAATCCTGAGATAGACAAAATGTTCAGACGCAGAAGAAGAAAACAAAAGGCACGATTAGATTCAGAGCAACCGCAGAACGTCATAGCATATAATCCAATTGATGGGTATGACTTAACAGGTTTCCTAAGCGAATACTTGGTCGTCCTTGAGAGACCTCTGTTGGGTTTTTCGGGCCGCGAAAACCGCCTTTTCGCGTCGCGGAAACCCCGAGAACCCAAAGCCATGGATCTCGTGCGAAGAAAAATTCCGAAACAAAAATTCACGTATTCATTTCATGCTCAAAACTCGATCTACTCC